>JAPWTK010000298.1:0-583229 GCA_029963805.1 Aromia moschata | reverse complement strand
TCTTTTTTGTCATTTTTTATTAATGTTTTTTTTTAATACAAGTATCTACATTAGGGTGGAGACCTTAATATATTTTTTTTTCGTTTTTTCTCAGCGGGCCAGGTGATAATCAGTTCTAAATTCAAAAACCGAAACTGCCGCGATCGGAACCTTTTTTCCCGTGCCGCAAAGCGCCGGAAGTTTTTATGGGATTTACATGTTAAAAATCATTGAAAACTTTCGATACGCTCAAAAACTATGAAAATCATCAAATCTGATAGTCGCAAGGATATATTTCCATGTATTTTTTCCTCCTGAATCAGATGGAATCGTCAGATTTCGTTTATTCGTTGAGTGAAAAAAATTATGAGCGAAAAAACACCAATTAAACTAAAAAAAAATTGAAAAAAGACGAATTAATTTATTATGGTGGTTGTACCTGACTCTGAGGAGTATTAAGCATATCATGATTTAAAAGTAGAGGTAAAAACCTACAATTCAACAATCATTTCAAGTTGTACGCAAAATTCAGGAGCGTATATGGTGATTTTTCTGTTTTTTCAATCCTGATTCTCAAACGAATGATGCTCCTGCATCGACTTGCATAATTTAACGGTAGTATGAAATGATTCATATCATACGAATAATTCATCATCTTAATATAATATTACCTTTAACTTGAAGTCATTTTACATTGATTATAAGAGAATTTCGGATTGGAACATACTATAGTGTCCGACGTTCGTACACGTACTTGTAACGTTAGCATCATACTTTGGAGTTGGAGAGCTGCGTACCTTATTCTTCCCAGGCAATAACAAATGGTCTAGACTTTGAGATTCTGTTCGAGAAAATTAATTTTTTTAAGATTCCATAATAAGTTACATCTTTTTTTATTTTAACTCATTTTTATACGTATAAATTCAATCTTTTTTAATAAATTTTATTCGTTCTGAAATGAAGTGAATATTAGAAGTGTGTATGTGATTAGTAAGATACATTCAAAAGAATTTTTTATTATAGTTTTATAATTCATTAATGTTTGCTCATAAGAGAGGCTTTATCGCAAGTCGGGAATAAGTAATTGTTGCTCATCTTTTATCAATATATTTTTAAAATCAGACATTAATTTGACTCCTCTTTCCGCAATATCGTTGACTACTTTCAAATTTTCAACAATTTTCAAACCCTTGTAGGTTTTTACCTCTACTTTTGAATCATGATATGCTTAATACTCCTCAGAGTCAGGTACAATCACCATAATAAATTATTTCGTCTTTTTTCAAATTTTTTTAGTTTAATTTGGTGTTTTTTCGCAATTTTTCGCTTCATAATTTTTTTCACTCAACGAATAAACGAAATCTGACGATTCCATCTGATTCAGGAGGAAAAATACATGGAAATATATCCTTGCGACTATCAGATTTGATGATTTTCATAGTTTTTGAGCGTATCGAACGTTTTCAATGATTTTTAACGTGTAAATCCCATAAGAAACTTCCGGCGCTTTGCGGCACGGAAAAAGGTTCCGATCGCGGCAATTTTGGTTTCCGCACAAGTTTTTAGGTACCCAGAACTGATTTTCACCCGGCCCGCTGAGAAAAAACGAAAAAAAATATTAAGGTCCACCCTAATCTACATGTATGTGTTACGCCACTTAACAAATTCTGGTTTAGTACCTACACCAAATTTCGATAGCAATTTCCATGACAACCTAAAACCGTTCACGTTTCACATACTTTTACAAAGTAAAGGTCTTAATAATAACTTAAGGAGTTATACTAGTCATAGAGCTAAAACAAATAGCACTACTTTTAGCGCACTTAAAAAAATAACTACGTTTTTTTCTAACATTATTGTACCTATATAATTTAAAATATGCTTTATTATTCTTTTTATATAAAATGAAAAAAATGGGGGGGGGGGGCGCTGCAGTTGTTTCTCCAAGGTCCTCTTTTTTCTAGAGATTTGTGCTATGCACTATATCTACTTGAATGATTTTCATAGTATTTGGTATATATTTTCTTCATATAGACATCAAATTATGAAGTCTGAAACAATTATGAAAAATATCGATAAAACCGGCTTAACTTTATTAAGATAAAGTACCTACTCTAAAAATTCATAAAAACGTGTAAAATAAAAAACCCATTTAACGTTTACCTATTATGTTTCATCACACAGGTCTACAAAAAAAACTGCTCCAGGAACTGAACCTATCAAATCCGAAGTATTTTTTTGTGCTGAAACAGAATTTTTAACTCACAATCAGAAAACTTTCTACCGCGTAGATTGTCAGTAAATGAAAATACTTTTTTTTTTTAAATACTATAGACCTCCCATTTTCCATAAAATGAGAATTTAGGGCATAAAATAGCCCAAAAATTGAATAATTTGTGTTTTTCAAGAACGTATTAGCAGACATGTCATTTCCGACGTATTTTTACGCGCTGAATACAATCCCGTTGTCAAAATATGTGCTAGATCTCATGATCATGACACAAAAATAGTTTGGAAGGTTGAAATGCTTCTACTACAATTAATACAGTGGTAAAATTATCCTGTTTAATATTATAAACATTTAAAAGCTCGATCGTTTCTGAAAATATATGTACTTATTGTTGCTGTTGCTTTGCCAATCTACTTGCTATTGCAGGTTTCCTGGAACCAGCCACTTCGGACCTTGATCAGAAAGTACAACATTGATAAGAAAGTCGGAATCATTACGATCCAGTAAATATTTCCGAAGTAATATCAATTTATAGGGAATTTTACAGAGAAGAAATGGTGGTAAACAACAAAATTCTTCTATTTTTGGGCTGTTTTTCACCCTAAATTCTCATTTTATAGGAAACCGGGATTTACTGAGAATTTACGCGGTAGAAAGTTTTCTGAGTTAAAAATTCGATTTCAGCACAAAAAAATACTCCAGATTTGATAGGTTTAGTTCCTGGAGCAGATTTTTTTGTAGACTTGTGTTATTTACTAGATATTATTAGAGAAATATCTCGTTGACCATCGGTGGTTAACCTTCTTCGTCGGCTCCCGTCGTCCCACCACGTACATACGTCTATGATAAACAAGACGTACGTTGGCGTTACGGACTTCTAACGAGTACTGAATAAGTCGTCAGCCACCCGAGGGTAGCCAATCATCGGCAGGGGGTCGCGCGTGGCACATCTTTCGGTACATTCGGCGTCTGGACGGAAGGTTTTTTCGGAGTTTACACAACTATTTATTTTTTATTGTCATCGCGACAGACCGACAATTGCGGCACTTACGGGGCTAATTTTGGAGTTGTAGCGTAGGGAATACGATTTTTCCCCTTTGCGTCCGAAGGTGGGGTCCAATCATGACGACAATGCGTGGGTTGGGGTCTAAATCTTACATAGACTAAAATGAATTATTTCTCTATAATAGACGATTGATGATGCATTGTTGTCGTTGCCGCTTTTCAGGTCAGCAAATGGTCGGGAATATCAGAATTGGTGGGTTTTAGACGGTTAGAGTATCTAAAAATAATTTAAGTCGAATTTCAAAGCAATTTATCCAATACATACGTAGTATATATTGTTATGAAATTATCTTTGAATAATTCGCTACTTCACTTCAAACACGTTTATTAATACTTTTTAACTCTTCGACCTTAACTGTGTAACATTCGAATCACAACTAACTCTATTTTAGCAACAACCCTATTTATAATTTTTACATATTCTAGAATAATCATCTGACTAGAATGTTAATATGTCATTCCATACAATTCTTTACTAACAGGTAGTGTATAAACTTAATAGACTCAATATGTGAACTATAAAACTTAATAACTGTCAGCTGTCACTAATGACACCAAAAATAACACTCTCCAAAGGCATCGGGTGGATGACAAACCAATCGGGTGGATGATTTGCTGTATATATTGCGAGTCTCTCCAGATGGACCACCTTCGGCTTGCTTCTTGGAGAAAGCTGGTTGCAGTAGACCAGGTCGTTGATTTTCTCTATGATGGTGTACAGGCCTTCCTAGTTCCTTTGGAGTTTTGGTCTTCTTTTTGGGGCGTACAACCATACTCACAGACATCACCAGGCTTAAATGCAATCTCTATTAATGTAGTGTCGAGACGTTGCTTCATCTTGTCGCTCTACATTTTCAGCTTCTCCCTGGCAAATTCGTGAACCAGGTCCATTCTCCCTCGCAAGTTTTCCAGAGATTCGGGCAGAGATCGCTCATCACTTTCTTCTAATGGATTGCCAAGCTCGAGGTCAGTAGGCAACTTCTCTTCCAGCGGTCAGCATAGATGGTGTGTAGCCAGTTGATTCATGCTGGGAACTTCTATATGACAACAAAAAAGGTGGCACCAATTTGTCCCAGTCCCTTTGATATTCAGATACGAATTTAGAGAAGTAGTGGCATATGGTTCTGTTGTGGCGGTCAACCATGCCATTTTACTGAGGATGAAGTGCAGTAGTTCGGGTTTTCTTAATGCCCATTATTTTCATCGCTTATTGCTATAGCTCTGACTCGAAGTTTCTGCCTTGATCGGAATGCAGCTCGAGGGGTATTCCATGTCTGGCTGTGACATTCTCTAAGAACGCTTAAGCTACAGTTTCTGTCTCTTGATTGGGGGAGGTAGGTACTACTTCGGGTGATTTCGAGAAATAATCCATTACCATTATCAAATACACTGTTGCCACACTCGGTTCCCAATAAACACACATACGTTAAAAAACGTTTTTAATATCCAAACACCATTTGAAAAATGCGTGTCGTTACTACGTACATTCAACTTAAAAATGTCGCGGTTTTAAACGTTTAACGTAACGAAAATAAAAACGTTTAAAGTAAGTGAACTCACAACGTTCATTTTACATCTTAATAATCTTACGTTTCTAAATAATCTTTTAATAACGTTAAATATTAAGGGAAATTAAACGTATTGGTAAACGTTTAAGAAGTGTGTTTTTCAACGTTGTTTTAACGGGTTATCTACAACCGTTACAATTTTCACCTACCAATTTATACTGCTGTCGCAGTTACACGTAATGTGAACAGTAGAGAATTAAGAAAAAAAATATATTCAAGTATATAAACATAATATAATTAGTAATAATATATATACATATACATGTCTGGGAACTGAAAAAAAACATCTTGAAATCAAAAAACATAAGAAACTTAAATTCTATTATGTTAAATTCTATGGTGTTTCTTGACGTCATTTGGTTTAAGTATTCTGGTGGCCGAATGTTTCAGCCGTTCTTTTACACTCCAAGCATTTGCAGGTCGTTATTTTTGTTTGTCGGGAAATTAAGATTAACGTCCTCTGAAAAAAAGTTTGATATAAAACATTGATACGACTCTTTACCTAATATGTATCTTATTACCACAATAGATATTGTAGAAGTATTACCATTGTAACATAATCGGTTAAACTACCAGCCGTCCGGACTAATAACTGCTCAAGAATACCTAAATAAAACATTTCGTCATTAGTTAGATAAAAAATACGACTTATTCTATACTATCGCTAGATGAACGGTCACTGGTCAATCCTACACCAGTATCAAAATACAGTTTTTTTTTCTCGTATTCTAAATTAAGGCTAGAATAATTATGTATCTGTGGAAGTTGATAGTTTTGTTGGTATTTGAACAAGAAGGTTACATGATAAAACATGCAAGGGGAGTTCAGTTTGATGGGGGGCTCACTCTTTGAAAAATTCTCACTATTTGAAAAACAGTTGCATAAAAAATTCCTTTTCATTGTTCTCCGTTCTCTCCGTTCCAACTGTTTGCTTATCTTACCGAAAAAGGTTTTTTTGCTAGCGGAACTATTAGGGGAAAATAAAACTCTTCGTTGTCCTTTAGAAAGCATCAAATCTGCCTCTAAAAAAGAACGGGGCTTTTACGTTTCGGCATATGAACTAACACCGGGATAGCATTAGTGAGATGGAACTATTCAGTGGTCATGGTCATAAGTAATCATTACAATCACGAGCCTCTATCTACTGCAAAAAAGATATAATCGTAAGTAGTTCGGGTTCGAGAAAAGAGGTATCAATAGGCCACCCTAATGTTATCAAATTGTACAATAAAAACATGGGGGGAGTAGATCTCCATGATAATGGCATAGCCAATTACATAATACGGGTTACAATTATACGAATTACAGAATAAAAGTGGTGGTGGCCTTTGTTCGTCAATACCATCGATAGTGTTCTAGTAAATGCTTGGAAGATTTATAATGTCGCCAATGATAAAACAATAAGCCAGTTGAACTGCAAATCTTTTATCGCTCTACGCCTTATAAAAAATTAATCCCCAAGTCGCATGCCCGATACATCTAGAGTAGTCAGCGAGCTAAGATATGATGATATCGATCACATAATCATCAAGTCACAAACAAACTCTAGACGTAGATGCAAAATCTGTGCTAGCCAAACAGTATTTTTATGTAAAAAATGCAATGTGCCCCTCCATACCGATTGTTTTGAACATTATCACAAAAAGTGGAAGTAGTTTATTTTGTTCACACATTTAGCCAATGATGCGAAAACGCAACATTATTTTTTTGACATGTTTTTATATTTAAATTTTTGTTTTATCTTGAAATGTTCTTCTTTTACTTATTTTAATACAGAATAAATGTTGAAATCATTAAAATTGCGTTTTTTTACCCCTTGGTAAAAAATGGGTTAAAATAGCCCAACACTTTATTAGTCAAAGGTGAACGACAAAAAACCGTTTAATGTTTAGATTAAAATGCGTAAATATTTATGACATTTCTGACGTGGAAACGACATTATTTAAACAATTTGTTGGTCGTAAAGATGCCGTCATAAAAAAATAAGATTATTGTCGTTCCATTACTGTGCATAAGTGAATAAGCCATTTGCATATAATAATACTTTGTACAAACATTTTATCTTAAAAAAAAAACTGCAAATAATGTATACTTTGTATTGCATTCGCGTATCTTATCGTTGAAAACATACCCGTAAAAGCAAACAAATTGCCGTTTAAAAGGTCGTTTAGACAAAGTATAGTCTTTCTAAACTCAATGTGAAGACGTATATTTTTAATTCCTTTGAGGGCTAACGCCGCCCAATGGCGTGCATATATCTTTTTATAAATTTGAAAATTGTGAAATAATTGTTTTCATTCAAATCATATAGCAGATTAAAATTAGCCTGCATACAAAACTCTTAATATTCGTAATATAATTTTGTGTAAATAATGCTCAATTAGCCAGACAATCTGAAAAAATTGTCTGTGTTAATAAACCTAGCTGAAATGCACGTCACTGGCTTCTTAAACAAGTAGAATTCCTAAAGTCATAAATCATTTCAACGACGTCGTAAAACATTTTACGACACAATGGACCACATAAATATCTAACGCATTGGATTGGATGCAATAGCACAATACTCTAATGGGTTACTGCAAATGGATCTGGCTGACCCACGGCTGGCTGGCTAAACGAAGCCGTTGCCAGCTCTTCGCCGGCAGCAAAGCGTTGCCGGCGAAGCATTGCCGGATAATTATTTTTTCCAACAATTTTAAACGCCTTATTTTAATGCTAACTAATAAATTTATATCTATGATTTTTTTAAATGATTCTAAACTGGCTTTCTAAGAACGGCACGAACTAACAGTTTACTAAAATATGAAGTATAATTGTATAGTGAGCTTAGCAATTTTAGAAAATATATCTGACAACCTTGCTTTTTTTATGTCTTCACATTTACATTAGAAATAGTTATAAGAGTGTAGAAAGTAAATGTATCTGTACATATAGTAGTTTCTACGTACTATCAATCAGGATGTGGATATATCACTAACTCAGTAAATAAAAACTACGTTTACAAGATTAATGAAGTGTAGAAGTATTTGTTTTCACAGAAAAAAGTGGTTGTTTGTGGAGATGTCAGATACTGTTAATAAAATTTCATTCATACATTGTTATGACAATACAGCGGGTATCAAATTAATATCAGAGAATAAAAAAAATATAACTAACAGTATCACGTTTTTTGTTAACCATCAATGACAACATAGAGTGGTTGTGGTTAAAGGGGGTGTGAACTAAAAATTAAAGTTTTAGTGTGAAGAAATTGCTCTACGATGAGCCGTTCGTGAGATACGGCGTTTAAAAGCATTATGCACTGATATCGTGACGTCACGGGGACTTCGTCTAGTCTGAGTGCGTGAAATTGCAGACATACGGGGCGAGACTACTATTATTATAGGTACGTCGATACGTGTAATATCTACATGTGATTTGATTAGGAACATTTTAACAGATATTTACTTAGGTTAAAATTGTAAAATGGCTTTTGGCTTTAAACCTAGGTTTAACAAATGACGTATTAAAACTGGAAACTTGCTAAGTTATATTGAAAATAATAAAGCGAATCACTGAATATATGTACTTATGTTAGGAGCGGTACTTTTTTTGAATAGATCAAATTCTAACTTATTTTCAGAATTTCTAACAACTACTCTAAAAATGGTAATTTTTCATTTTTCTCAACTTCATTCGTAAACCTTATACACTAATCAAAACGAAAAAGGAGCCACTTAATTAAAACAATAAAGAGCTTAACCGCACATTTCTGCATTTTTCTTTTTTCCTGTAAGCATCACAAGTAGATTACAAAAATTGTACTAAATTTTTAGAGAACTGTCCAATATATTTAAATAAAAAAAGAATTGCAATAAAAAAGTTATTCCAGTAAAAAAATATCTACATTTTTAACAGTGGGTCCTTTTTCGTTTTGAGTGGTGTAGTTGTGGAAACGATCACTTAATTTTGAAACAAAATTATTTAAATTAGCCTTCTATGTAACAAAAATGTGAATTTGTGAAAAACCCTGGGGAAATACTCGAATTTTTCTTTGGTTTCGGATTCATATTTGGTCATAAAAAAGATTAGAAATAATGGTAACAAGGAGTTATCCATTGTCATCCCATGCTGTTGAAAAAATTATCCGTAAAAGTGAATGCGCATTGAGTGCAAAAAAGTGGTTCATTGTTAAGTAGTTAAAAGTGTTCAACCGTGAATTTGTTTTTACGCAGAAGGTTCTAATTTTCCTGTACCTATTTTTAATTTTAAAAAATTTGGACAATTGTGTGACATTTAAAATTAATAATAGCTACTTCACCTATTAATGACAAGAATGTACTATCTTTCCATTCTAAATTGAAAATAGGTAGAAAAAAGCAAGGTTGCCAGATTTATTTTCTAAAATTGCTAAGCTCACTATACAAGTATACTTCATACTTCAGTAAACTGTTAGTTCGTGACATTCTTAGAAAGCTAGTTTGGAAATATTTTTAAAAAAATACATAGATATAAATTTATTAGTTAGCATTAAAATAAAGCTTTAAAAATGCTGGAAAAAATAATTATAAATTAAAACAACTTTATGTATATTACTATACTCAAGAAAATTTTAAAGAGCCGGCAACGCCCTGGCTGGCCAACCAGTCGGCCACTGGTGGCGCAACGGAAACCACTGTAGATAAACCACTTTGCATATAATACATTGCTAATATTTGTTTGGTCCACTGTGCCATAAAATTTTAACGATGTCGTTAAAATGATTTACGACTTTATGAATTAGGAACTTAAACTACTTGTCTAAGACGCCAGTGACGTATATTTCAGCTAGGTTTATTAACACAGACAATTTTTTGAGATTGTCTGGCTAAATGAGCATTATTTACAGCAAATTATATTACAAATATTAAGAGTTTTATATTCAGGCTAATTTTAATCTCCTATATTGATTTAAATGAAAAAAAAATCACAATTTTCGAATTTATAAAAGATATATGCACGCCCATGGAATCATAAAGTTGCACCGCTTTTTTTGTTCCCCAGGCGTATTTGTCATTTTCAATTAAAATTAGAACCACTATACACTAACTGTTAAACTCTAGTGAGCTATTTTTACAAGAGAAAGATATTAAAATTTAATCCTCCCTAATCACTAAAAACAGAGTATTTACTTAGGTATATAATAGGAAGCGGCGAAAAATATTATCCCTGAATATTATAACTGGGAGACGTTTAGTATAATCGAACACAGGCGTTTAATTACCATAATCTCAGTTTAATCGACATTAACCCTAACAGTATGATGCAGAGTTCGCTAAAGTCTTATATAAG
Source organism: Aromia moschata (assembly GCA_029963805.1). Classification (NCBI taxonomy): domain Eukaryota; kingdom Metazoa; phylum Arthropoda; class Insecta; order Coleoptera; family Cerambycidae; genus Aromia; species Aromia moschata. Next base: position 573,077 of record JAPWTK010000298.1, on the reverse strand, counting down.
TATAATACCAAAGCTGCCAATAAAAGGGCGGCGTGGTAGATGTGTAGGTATATATTGGTGTTTGTCTAGGTTTAACAATTTCAGCCAGTCAAGCTCCGCTGACGTCACGCGCTAGGTCACGGCATCTTTGGAACGGCGTATCTCCGTTAATAAATGCAATAGAACAGTGGGATTTTCACTGTTATTCTTAGATTTTTTTCTGTAAATTTTCAGTACATGTTGTTTTTTTGCTTCACACCCCCTTTAAGTGACGGTTTGAAAATTAATTGCCTCGTTAAAAGTTCGTGTTTTTTTGTGACTACAAGCAAAGTGATGCGTGCGTTTTGGGTCGATCCCTGAGAAAGAACTAATGACACGAAAAACGCAATAAACGGAATTCAAAATTGATGAGAAGGAATTAACCAACTATTCATTAAGAGCTATTGTTTCCGAACTGACTAAAAAGCGAAGTCTTATCAAAGTCGCCACTCAACTACAAAGTCAATTTCCAGTTACTTGCGATGGACGAAGAGCTACTACAAAGAAACCATTGAAGGACTGAGGGAAAACCCAAGTTTCGGTCATCAGAAGACACCTAGATTTCTGATGTCTGCTGACGACTTAGGTGTTACCCATTATCAATAGCAGCATTGAATGAGTTACAAGTTAAAAAGTCAAAATGTCAATAATCATCATATTTGCACTAAAGTAAGTAAAAAATAATTTACTTTATTTAATTAATAAATAGTTGTTGAAATCTATTTTTTTAATATTTGAACTTTTTGCCTTTTGATTCGATGAATATTAATCACTATTCCTGCTTCAAAGTAGCCAAATAACTTTTCATTCAAAACTTGTCTCCGTTACACATAGATAAATCCTCTTTACATGTGTGTAGAGACACTATAGTTAGGCCGGCGAACATATATAGTAAAAAAACGTATCTACTCATATTATCTACTCGTATTATCTCATTGGGTGCCACTTTGCTAGACTGTTTTTCATTATGACACATTTTAAAATTAAAGATGTGACAGTAACATGGCCATTATAAAAATGTTAAAATTTCAATTATGAGCGATAACCTTTGTTATTAACTTATATCTTCCAGACAAAAAATATGATTTATTTTTTAGTAACGGAGAAATAGGTTCGAATTTATACCCGTATATTGCGAATAAGAATAGTGTTTCATCCAAGAAGATTTCTTTCATAACTCCATAATCCAACCTAACCTAACCTATCCTGACATAATCTCACGGTCTATAAACTAAACGGTCGGCTTATTTTGTCTGTGCGGGCGAAGCTATGACGTCTGTTGCCATATTTTGACATTCTATGCCTTTATTATGGGATTGCCCCTGGAAAATATTGCAATCTGCGTCATGGTTTTGCGTCACGTCACGCTAGGTAAAGATGGTTTGCCTAACCTGAAGGGGCAAACTCTGGGGTAGCGAAAAACTCTATCGAGCATCATGTATGTGACGCATGACGTCATGGGTCTTGATGGTTTGCCTAACCTGAAGGGGCAAAATCTGGGGTAGGGAAAAACTCTATCGAGCATCATGTATGTGACACATGACGTCATGGGTCCAAAGACATAGAATCGTTATTTTTACTCAGTTTGAGGTTATATAAAATGAAGGTGGTATAACAAACTCCTATCAATAGTATACGTCAATGTTATAGGGTATCTTTGTGACGTCAAAACTCTTCCCACTTTTCATAATGCGTCAACGGTTAAGTCTATAGACCATGGCCTAACCTAACCTAGCCTAACCTAACCTAACCTAACCTAACCTAACCTAACCTAACCTAACCTAACCTAACCTAACTTAACCTAACCTAACCTATCAAAAACATTAACGTAATTTGACATAATAATTTAGCATGGAGAAAATTGCCCTCATACGAATTTCTTGCACTGTAGTTTGAAACTGCTTAATTTTGGTAGTCATGATTTGTGAAATTGGACACCACTGTTAATATTATTATTACAGATGGTATTTTAAATAAATAACTTGGTTAGGTACATACATACCCATGTTTTGAACAGTAAAAGTTATATAAATGACAAGTGCATTATAAATGCAACTAGCAACTGTAGAAATACACTGCCTTGGCGATAATCTATAAATACATAGTTCGATAACTAACGCAGTACCTGCAAGTAATTATTGCTTAAACAGCAAAAAAAACAATGGAGAACACTTTAATTAATAATGTTAAGTTGATACAGTTTGTTAGTGCTTTTTCTAAAGGTTAATTAGTTTAGTTCTTTGTTATTGCGTCTGCCGCACAGTGGTACCAAATCAGGTAGCTAACGATTTAAAAAAAAAAACATTCGATCACAAAAATGTAAAAGAGGAAAAGCGATAGGTACTATAGTTTCAGCAAAAAAATCCAAAGCTTCTTTTATTGATTAAACTATTAAATTTCAACAACATTATGTAACAAAGCATAACTTATTATGCTATGCTATATGCTATATAATATTTTTCCGTTATAAAAATCAGCAATTAACCTTTAAAAATTATAATTTCTATATTCTACCAGGTTAGTTAGCAAGTTTACCACAAAGTCATTTGTGGCAACTTTACCTCAGTTTGTACATTACTAATTAGGTAGAATGCAGATGTTAAATAATACATATGTACATGTCGCTTGTCCGGAAGAATAGTGACACATCTCGAAAACTAGAATTTGTCAAGAACCGCATTTGAAAGTTATTACAATTCATGTAATCAGTCATTGAGCAGTACAGTGAAGTTTTTTTCTTAAATTTTATTATATGTCTATATTCTTATAGTAAAATTAAATTCAAAACGACTGAAATTTTACAAGCAACGAGAATTAAGCCATCGTTTTTTAAACATTTGTTTGTGTTTGTTTTTTGCTAACACAGTTGTGACACTTTTCTAGAATACAGAGAATATTATTTAGGTTTAGTTTATCTTGGAAAAACGCACAACTCTAAATATGTCAGTATTCTGGAATATCAAGGCGTTAATATTAAGACACTAAATAAGATATGTCATTCTTTCCGCTAGTTAATAAAAAAAAAAACAAAAGCACAACTCCAAATGTGTCTCTTTTTTAGAGTAAACGTGTAAGCTCTACATTTCGAAGAAACCACACAGCTTTACCTGTGTCGGACTATATCAATTCTGCTGAGCGGAAAACTGACACTACTGCCATCTATTGATTATTATTTGAAACTCCACTGTGACACTTTTTCACATAAAAGTCCATCGTATTTTAAGTATGTACCGAGTAATCACATGATTTTGGACATTTTTGAGATGTGTCACTATTCTTTCAGACAAGCGATGTGTTACGTACGAAATATTACTGAAATAGGTTGTGCGTATGAATTTGAACCACCAAGAAGTGAATGATTAAAAAGTGCTGTACAAAATCTAAATAAATTACTTCGTGACGATGTGTTTGTACGTTCGTTGCAGTTCCAGATTTATATTGCCATTGGAATTAACTATTTAAGAACCAAATTAACTATCGATACAACCTAATTATTCAAAACATATACATACATGAAGTCAAACAATGAACCTGAAATAACTATACACCTTTAACCATAAATTCCTTGGGCAAAAATTAGTCAATCTAGGCAACATTACATCCAAAGTTGCTTCGTTTTTCCGCTAGCGAGCGTCAAAGATTTGTAAAATTTTTAGTTTTTTTTATAATAAATATAAATAATTAAAGTTGGCTTACGATGACGCGACTCATAGGCAAATCGTGTAGCATGTGCTGGGGATTGCCTCAATTTAATTTGATTGCAGTAGTCCCGTGTCAGTTGGTGTTGTTGTATAACCTCCTCTATATGCAATACGTTGAATAGTGTGATATAATTTCATAATAAAATACTGCAAATGTGTGAAAGGCTACTAGTTACGTTTGTCTGTTCCGTCGAAGGATTCTGTTTTTATTATTAAGATGGTTGTGATTACCAGTATTTTTGTTGGATAGCTTTCCTTATATAAAATGTTTTCAATCTCTTTTAAAATGTTTATCAGACGTGCTGTTTCTCTTCAAAAAAATTAACCATGCAAGACAGTGAGCTTGTAACAACCAATTTAATTCTTACAATAAATTCTCCGTCTAAAGAACTGTACACATTGTAAAGTATCGCAATTGTTTTTTTTTAACAATCTGCTGCGTTTAAAATTCTTTCTAATAACTCAGCTTCTCGGGTGGAAAGTTTATGTTTTCCCCATTGCTACAGAAGTTCGAGTTACTCCAAAGGATTTTAAATGCACCAAATTATATCAAAAACAATTCCGACACTATACAAAGAATATGGTTTTTTAAAGAGTTAACTTATGCATTCAGAATAACTGAGTAATTTATTGTAAGAATTAAATTGGTGGTTACAGGCACATTGTCTTTCATGGTTATTTTTTTGCAGAGAAATCGCACGTCTGACAAACATTTTAAAAGTGATGAAAACTATTTTAAGGGGGCTTTCCCGCTTTTCGGTTTCAAAAAATCGTTTTTTTACTGAAATCGATGCGTTGTACATTCAAATTTATTGTCCTGAAATTTTAAAGTGATCCGTGTATTAGATTTCGAGTTACAGCCGGATTAGTGACGACGGTCCCGGTGCTTGAAAAGAGTCACGCAGGGAAAATGGAGGTGGACAGTGTAAAGGAAGTGTTTCAACGATCCGAAGAAAAAGCATAATGTAAAATATGCTCAATATATTGGCGACGGGGACAGTAAGACCTCCAAGGCGACTTTGGATTTGGACCCGTACAACAACGATCCGAAAGTAATGAAAAAGGAACGCGTCGGTCACGTGGAGAAAAACGCATGGGAACCAGGCTCCGTAATGCGAAGAAAACAAACAAGGGACTCGAGGGAAGAGGTACAGGAACACTGACCATCAAGGTAATAGGCGAATTGACAACTTATTACGGCCTGTTACTTATCCGTATTCGGCGAAATGCGGATTCAGTGGAAAAAATGCGTGACGCTATCTGACGTGAAGCCAAAATGAGGTCTACAAGACAGAGGAGGGTGTCCTGTACGGGCCCCGAATTGATGACGAACTGTAAGTAAAAAAAATTTCATAATTATATGACAAAAAAAAACGTAAAAAAAAAACTTCAAACGCATTTTTCTCAAAACAACGTTTTTGAAACTGGAATGAGATTTTTCTCGGACACTAATTAACCGATTTTATTGATTTTTCTTTTAAAATGTTCACAAATGATGCCATTAGTATCAGCATTTTTTTGATATTGCAAAAATTCGATTTTTAATAACAATTTAAAGGTAGAAATTTAAGGTGAAAATCGACTGTTTTTTATGGAAGTAGCTGCATTGGAACAAGGATCGACGGCCGCCATTTTGGTTTAAAAAATAAGTAAAAAACTAAATGTAACCTACATACCTGTATCTTTTAATTAAAAAAAAAAAATTGTCTCAATCGTTTTATACTTTCCTCAAAAAATTCCCAAAAAAAACCTTTTTTTTCCAGCAAAAAAAGCGGAAAACCCCCCCTTAAATAAGGTAAGCTATTCAACAAAAAAATTGGTATTCATAGCCATTTTAACATTACAGGCACACTGTCTACCGAAACTCGTACCAAATATGATCAAAATCGGTTACAGCGTATAGGACTTATAACAAAAAAAAAAAAATAATACAATTTTTACAAAAGTTTGACGCTTTCTTGCGTCGAACCGAAGCAACTTTGGATATAACTAAATTTGCCTGGATATGCTTATTTTTGCCTAAGGAATTTGTGGTTAAATGTTGTACATTCATGTCAGGAATACCCTGTATAAACTTCCAATATGGCCCTTTGGAAGAGACATCAACTGCCATCGTGTAAAAGTATATATGTATTTTTCATTTGTTACATTTTAAAAACTATTACTCCTACTTTCAAAACACATTTCCTAGTATTTTGTTCACAGTCTCCAATGTGTGTTCATTATTTTATGTTTATACAGTGCAGTGAGAGTAAAAAGTAAGGAAAGATGCTTGTATTTCTTTAAATATTTGTAATTTCAAAATGTTTTAGTAAAAGTTTTCGAGCACATTCTTTGCCATAAATTGGCGGTTTTCGATATTTGCTATGGCAACCGAAATTTTTTTTTTAAAGGCATGGTATATTTTTCTTTGTATTTTTGAAAAGAGCATCTCTTCGTGGATGCGAGATCATAAAATTATAATTATAATTATAATATAAACTTTTCCAAAAATCACCCCCTCCCGGTTCAGCTTCGTTAATCAAATCAGTTCTTATCAAATATGCTCAAAAACTTTTATTAAAACATTTTTTTTTAAACAACAAATATTTAAAGAAATTCAAGCACATTTCCTTACTTTTTACTCACACTGTACATTAGTGTTTCAAAAAAACTGACTATTTTGTTTTTCCCAAAGGACATCAAAAAAATCTTCAGAGTGTCCCTAAAAAAATGACCCTGTTAAAATATGAGCCCTTAATATTAATATGTAGAGGTGGCGATTCTCAATTTTCTATTTCCCATTTGAATAACATGGGAATTTTTTTTCTGAACTTTGGAATTTTATTACTCAAGGAAGAATCTCCGGACAGTGATACCCAAGATAGTTTTTTGTAGGAAATTGAACGCTCTATAAAAAAGGTTTGATTGAAGATTTGTGAGGCAAGCCGTTTCGGAGTTATTAAGCCTCAAAAAATGAACTGTTTAAAATAAAAATCTTATTTACTTATAAATACAACAAAATCGATTTTGCTAGAGCAATTTAAATGAAATAAAATTAAATATTTTTATTCATGATTATAAATCATTCTTAAATGACGGAAAAAATGTATAAAGATTCAAAATAAATTATTTGTTAATAATATACAAAATTTATAATGAAATTTTAATATTCATTTGTAATATACCCGTATTTTTTATTATTGATCAATCAAATTAATCATTCACCCTTGATTAATAGAATTATTTGATATACATTCTGTTAAAAATTTACAGATTTTTATTGTAAAGTTGATAATAGTGGATATTTAAGTGATATGAATCGATTTTGTTGCATTTATATGTAAATAAGATTTTTATTTTAAACAGTTCATTTTTTGAGGCTTAATAACTCCGAAACGGCTTGCCTCACGCAAATCTTCAATCAGACCTTTTTTATTGAGCGTTCAATTTCCTATAAAAAACTATCTTGAGTATCACTGTCCGGCGATTCTTCCTTGAGTAATAAAATTCCAAAGTTCAGAAAAAAATTCCCATGTTTTTTAAATGGGAAATAGAAAATTGAGAATCGCCACCTCTAAATATTAATATTAAGGGCTCATATTTTAACAGGGTCATTTTCTAGGGATACTCTGAAGATTTTTCAATGTTCTCTGAGAAAAAAATAGTCTGTTTTTTTGAAACACTCTACTGTACATACATATTTTCAGATACAATAGTCTGATTGAAATTATAATGAAACTGTGCTTATAATTAAAATATATAGTGATTATAATAATAATAGTCAACATTTAAACGGTGTACAGGTTTGTCTTGTTTCTAGAAAATTTTAAATTGTAAATGTTGCATCTAGACGGTGATAAAGCGTTTTTTTTTATTTGGGACCGCTGTTTAAGTATGTACGTCGTTAACGTTAATATCGTAACAGGCAAATGGCGTGTTTCCAACCGCATTATACAAGCATTATAAATAGACAGGAATTGCAGTTAGCAGATGCAAGTTACATTATGGTAGGACGTAGAAAAGTCAAACTAATTTTATGTGGATATGTGCGACTCCCTCAGTTATTATAGGACGAGCTATAAACAAACAGACCCCACGTAATCATTATCGGCGCAGTAGTTAGTAGGTACATAATAAAATTCGCGAGCCACAGCAATTATACACCTACAAATAAACTCGCCTATGTATTTATTAAGCAATCGTTTATGCTTCGCTGGTTAATAAACCTGATACATTTTCATTGCCTTTGAAGGAAATATTTCGTGGCTATTCCTAGATCATTTTGGACTTTGATTCCAAGAGAAAAAAGTACCAACTCTGGGACACTCGATGCTAGACAGATCGAACTAGATGAACGTACTGAGTAGGTATTTGTAAAAGCTTCAATTTTAAACCTGCATGCGTCAGTGGCGGTTGGTGATATTTCAGTTAGCCATATCTTGAAAACGACGCATGGGACCCACTTCACTTTTTAGGTGATGACTATATACCTCTTACAGAGGATTTATAGTGAAAAAACCGTCAACAAAGTTTGCGAAAAAATTTTCAAAAAAAACAGAGCACTCCCTGGGATCTCAGTAACGCTGTGTGGAATATTTGCAGTAATTTTTTTTTCATAATCTAGAAACAAATATAAGGAGAGGTTTTTCGATTTGATACAAAATATTTTTTTTTCAAAATGTTATGGCCATTTTAATTTTAATTTTATAGGAACATTTTGTTTCCCAAAATTAAAATGGCCATAACATTTTGAAAAAAAAAATATTTTGTAACAAATCGAAAAACCTCTCCTTATATTTGTTTCTAGATTATGAAAAAAAATTAACTGCAAATATTCCACAGAGCGTTACTGAGATCCCAGGGAGTGCTCCAGGTTTTTTGAAATTTTTTCGCAAACTTTGTTGACGGTTTTTTCACTTATAAATCCTTTCTGTAAGAGGTGTATAGTTATCACCTAAAAAGTGAAGTGGGTCCCATGCGTCGTTTTCAAGATATGGCTAACTGAAATATCACCAACCGCCACTGGCATGCGTAATAGTCTAATAAGAAACAAAATAGAGAATAAAGTAAGAAATTTGATGACGGGCCACTGTCGGCGCCTCTGGAAGTGAAATAAGGTGATACTCTAATAATGAAAAAGTAAGAAGACTCAATAGCAATATTCAAACACTCATCTCGTATCTATGTAGTACAAATTCAGACAGGATGTGCTTCAGTTAGGGGGAAGAAGTCAAGGGTTTTTTATAAGAATAGAGGTGATGTTCCTTTCTTCTATCACTCTTCAAACTGATCGTACTTATTCTCATACTTAACGCCTTGAGTTTTCAGGAAAAATATTAGATATTCCACAATTCGCAGACTCTGTAATGTTTCATGGTGTATATACACCATTAAACACATACTCCATCATGTTTGATGGTGTATTTACACACAGAATTAGTATTCATAGAATTAGTGGTTTCCTCAGTCTAAGTTCTCTTTACTAAGAAAAATGTCACTTGGGTATGGTTTAGGAAAAAATGTCACTAGAATCTATTTTAATCTTTTGGCGACGAGCGAATTTTATTTTTATTTAAATACTTTAAACAAACGAATTTTGACAACAATTTTTGATTTTTAAGGGATTTAATAATGACACACTGAAGCGGTGATAGGTAGATAAGAACACTTGACTTAATACTCTTAGGGCCGATACTTTTACTCCTGGTTAAGGCCGGATTAACTAACCAGACGATAAGACTGTGAAAATGTATACAGACATTACACATTAGACTGTACAGCTGTACACATTTTCACAGTCTTAGCGTTTGGTTGCTTAATCCGGCCTTAACCGAAAGTAAAAGTACCGGGCCCCTTAGTCTGTTAGACACAATATTTCCATAGCTGCTATGTCGCTTTTTGTACGTCTGACTTTGAAAGCAACACTTCGCATTTTTTTACTAGGCGCAATACCAATTGGAGTTTTATGTGTATTTATGCTTTTGGAAAATTGTCACATATAGGTGCCAATATTTACTACACAGAATAATATACAACATTTTGCAATAATGAAAATGATAGAGTAATTCATGCCGAATCCAATTGTCTAAACCGCACATTGCTAACTTTTTTGGTTTAGATGCTATTTAGAAATATTTAGAGCGCTGTCATCGTGGTATATTTCAAAAACAGTTGAATATCCAAAACGGTGGGTTTTAGGTACCATATATGGTTAATAAAGTCGACCTAAAATTTAAGAGAGTATCTAAAAATATACAGGGTGTTCCATAATATTTAAAATAACGAATTTGTGTCGCGGTTACACGAAATGGAGCATAATTAGAAATAATATGCGTATCATTTTGGACAACTTTTTATTTGAAACATTTTTTTTTAAATTTACGATAACAGACTTACGGAAGAAACCGCCTTAGGTGAAACACCCTGTATTTTTCACAATATCATTACAGTGACTAAGTGCAATGAGTCGTATTTGAGGTATTTTGCTATTATATGTACCTACTTGCTTTGATGTTAGTAATAAGTCAGATACTACTAAAAGCAGTACATGGAACAACCTGAACCCATGGAAATCTTAGAACTACATTATGTCAGAATTGAATCCTAAACAGATCAAAAACTTTTTTGTAGATAACTTTTTTTTGAGTGTATCATGACTTTACAAATAATTCGTATCTAATACCGAATCTTACCGTTTTTATCCAAAATAATGTAAGTGCATTATCACTGTTTTATCAAGATGTAATTCAGGGCCACAATGAATATAAGTACACATGTATATAAAACCCGCCGATGTTAGATGGGAAAGAAAAACACAAATAATGATGTAAAAGTTATTTTTAAATGGAGAGGTATGAGATTCTGTATTCGTGTTTTGTATTCGTTTGTTAACCAGGTGCTTTAGTTCATAATGAAATTATAATTACATTCACAAGGATTAATTCCTACACTGAATTAATTTTATACAGAATTTTTATATTGCAACAACATTTACCACAAAAAAGAATGCCGTTCGAGAAAGCATCATATCCTACAGGCTATTTTATGTTTATCCTATCACAAGGCTTTTTGCTGCTTTCAAGTTTCAATGAGTTTCTAAATTTACATTACAGTTTCTACCTTTCTAAATTATTTCGAAATTAATAAATTGTCACATTGTAAAACTGCTTTATTCTGTAAGAAGTTTGATACTAAACTGCTTGCCACTCGAACTTACACATAGAGACTTTTAGGCAAAATTTAAAGTTCAATATTTTTAACAGGAATGCAAATTTGTGAACGCGGCTTGCAAATTTTAAGAGCTAGTTTTTTTTCGGATTAATCTGCATGACGTATATTTATCGTAGGACCATAGGTTTATTATATACGGGGTGATCAGTGGTCATGCAAAAAATCAAAAAATTTGTATGAGTGAAATTTCCGCAAAAAATTTTTTTGGTCGTTGCAATATGGTTCGTTACTAAGGTAACATCAATATCTCTAGACGTTTTTGTCAGTTATTGGATTAAGGCCCTTAGGCTTTGTACACACTACTCAACATAAAATTTGGGTAGCAAAATTTTTAAAATGCTATAACTTGACATTGGATTAACGGTTCTTGATGATTTTTGCGGATTTGGAATCTTTATTTCACGTAGATTTTCTCTGATCTAAGCATTTTATTTGAAGGTTGAAATTTACACATTATACCGGGTCGATAATAAACAAAAACGTAGGGTACGTTACATTATTTAAGTTTTTGTAAAAATAAATTCTCACCTCGTTGTTTTTATTTAACTTTCTTCTCACTGTTCTGTCCGAAACTCACACCCCAGTTTGTTGTCTCAAAGAATCATTCAGTTTTACAGTTATTTTTCCACCCCCATGCCCATAATTATGATCGGGTGTAATTTCTACGCGACGCGTCAATTTCAAAGTAGGCATTGGAAAAACAAATTTGTTGCTATGGAATTAAAAACTGTTAACAATATTCTAGAAATAATGTGACACATTTCAATGTTATAATTTTGTAAATTATCTCTTAACGAAGGAATGTCAAAAGAGCAAATTGCGCACATTTACAATGTCAGCCGAAAGACAATTTATAATTTGAAGCGCCGCGTCGAAACTACTGGTGATCTTAATTATGGGCATGGGGGTGGACATACAAAAAAATAAGCCAAAGAACCGAAAGAGTTTTAATGAAAGAAACTATGCAGAATAGAACAAAGAACTCTAGAAAACTAAATGACGCTTTAAGACAACAATCTGGAGTGAGAGTTTCGGACAGAACAGTGAGAAGAAAGTTAAATAAAAACAATTTGAGGTGAGAATTTATTTTTACAAAAAACTTAAATAATGCCAAACCTTAGAGTGCGTCGTACCCTACGTTTTTGTTTATTATCGACCCGGTATAATGTGTAAATTTCAACCCTCAAATAAAATGCTTAGACCAGAGAAAATCTACGTGAAATAAAGATTCCAAATCCGCAAAAATCATCAAGAACCGTCAATCCAATGTCAAGTTATAGCATTTTAAAAAATTTTGATACCCAAATTTTATGTTAAGTAGTGTGTACAAAGCCTAAGGGCCTTAATCCAAAAACTGACAAAAACGTCTAGAGATATTGATGTTACCTTAGTAACGAACCATATTGCAACGACCAAAAAAATTTTTTGCGGAAATTTCACTCATACAAACTTTTTGATTTTTTGCATGACTTCATTGATCACCCCGTATATAATAAACCTATGGTCCTACGATAAATATACGTCATGCAGCTTAATCCGAAAAAAACTAGCTCTTAAAATTTGCAAGCCGCGTTCAAAAATTTGCATTCCTGTTAAAAATATTGAACTTTAAATTTTGCCTAAAACTCTCTATGTGTAAGTTCGAGTGGCCAGCACTTTATATTAAGATTGCTGTGGCATCCTTAGATTTACCCCCAGAAAATATATAGTTTCCATGTACATATTTCATAGCCATGAGCCATTGTCGCTCTTACGTGACCGGTTTCATGTTGAAAAAAATTCGGACCATTGCTCCAACACTAATGAATTTTCCCTAGAAAACCCCGTTATCTCACATTCGGCTTCCATGTTTGATCAGTAAAGCCGGCAGACCCGGGCGGTGGGCATAAAGTTTTCACACATCTCAACGTAAATAACAGGGTTATTAATATCAATCTCAACATAAATTGCAACAGTGTTGCAATTTATAGAGAGATGTGTTAAACATACCTTGTTACTGAACTGTTAACACTGAAAACTTTGTGCCGCCGCGCTGTTTAGCCGGCATTGATCAGTATAATGCTGGGAAAATACTAAGATGACAGATTCTCATGCATTGCTTGTGTGCTTGTATGCTATAAATTGCAACACTGTTGCAATTTATAGAGAGATGTGTTAAACATACCCTGTTACTGAACTGTTAACACTGAAAACTTTGTGCCGCCGCGCTGTTTAGCCGGCATTGATCAGTATAATGCTGGGAAAATACTAAGATGACAGATTCTCATGCATTGCTTGTGTGCTTGTATGGTATGCAACCAGCAAAACTCTAAAACAGTACTAAAGTTGCTGTCGCACCCATAGATTTTTCTCTAGAAACTGCAGATATCTAGGAATCTTATCACCATCAGCTATTGTCACTCTTTAATCGCCAATTTCATACTGGAAAATTCGGAAATACTTGTACCCCATGTACCCCTTATAACTGGGGATATATCAGAGCTAATTTTATACCACAGCCCCAATAGGTTCAGAAAACCTCTATCTCTAGATTACGATATTAGACATATGGCCATCCTGCTATCAGTTTCCATAATGGATTAGTATCACACTGAAGAAAACCCTATGGCCGATTAGGACTATCAGACACCAACACTTGTGAAATCTCACATCCTGATAACCCGTTTAAAACGACAAGACCTTCAGGGTCAAACCGCCAAAAAATCGTATCAACAAAACTGTATTTTACTTTTATTAAATTTACTTTAGAAATTTCTACCAGTTATGTCTGGTATTTTCAATACGCCTACGATACTTGCGTAAGATGCAAGATCTGTGAATTTTTCTATGAGATTTTTGTTTCAAGGGAAAAAACCTGAGGGTATTGGAGCAATTCTGACAAAATTACATTATATATACATAGGGATATTATACTGGAGTTTCTCGGACACTACATTCTTTCGTGTGACTGTTTTATTGTCGTAATAGCTAAGTAAAGTCCTTTAATATTTAATCCCACCGTGGATTGTATAAAAATAAGATTTATAACTTGTATAATCACTTCACCATCAGTGTACGAACTAAATTAAAATAATTCCTAGTCAGTTACAACTGTTTCAATGGTTTCTATGGTCCCAAAATTACATCCGTTGAGGTGAATTTTCAATCTCGGGAAGAGAAAAAAGTCATAAGGACTCAAGTCGGGCGAATAAGGAGGCTGAGGATACACAGGAATGTTTTTACTGGCTAAAAACTCGTTTACTGAAACGGCTATGTGACAAGGCGCAATGTCGTGATGCAACATCCAGTTGTTCCAGTTGTTCTTGATGTTTGATCTCACACGCATGACCCTTTTTCGAAGGTTTTCAAGAACCTCTGCGTAAAAGTGTTGCTTTACTGTTTGGCCTGGAAGCACAAACTCTTTGTGGACAATTTTCTGGTTATCAAAAAAAGCAAATCAGCATGCATTTGATCTTCGACTTGCTCATTCTTGCTTTTTTGGGTCTTAGAGAGCATGAAGTGTGCCATTCCATGCTTTGGCGCTTGGTTTCCGGGTCGAACTCAAACACCCAAGTCTCATCATCAGTAACGACACGTTCCATAAAATGGGGACTGTTTTCAATCTAGTCTCCGCAGTGTTGCTAGATCGGGCGCTACGCTCCTAGTCTCATTACTTAATTTACACACCTCGTATATGTATGTAACTATGATTGTAGCTATATCTTTGGCCACTACTGTCCTATTAACGCTCGCAATCACTGCAATAAACGAGTACTCGTACAAGCTTTAACATTTTATACCGTGGTTAATATTATACAGCTTTTAGTATGGGAAGTGTTTCTAAACACGATAATCTATCAGTAATTACATATTTCAGGTTAATAGTTGTTTATCGACCTTGAGCGGGAATTGTTGTTTAACCTTGAAGGCAAAATAGATCATGCGTCAGTGGTATTTAGCGAAACGAAATCGTGTAACTATATATTTTATATATGGGTAGGTTAGTAGCCTGGGCTACACCTATTCAGTTAGTCACAAAGCAATAATTGTTACATGTATAAATGTTAGTGTAACGGTAAAGAAACTGAAATATGTTACCAGATCTGTAATCATTAAAAAAAGCGCTACAATACGCCTAATTCAATTCCGATTGAAATTATGCGAAATTGTATTTTATTTTTGATGTTAGTTGGTAAAAACGATTATAAATCAACAACTGAGGACTAATTCGAAGGCAAGACGCAAGATTATTAAATTACGTCTGGGCTTAGAAACCCCAACAATTCTGAAGTGGGAAAACCTCTCTATGTTTATTTAGACTTCCATATTAGGTGTATCTTCAAGATTCAGACTTATTCAGTCGGACATTTTGGATTCTCATTCACTCCCACTACGAAATATGTTGATATGGAGAAAATACAATGGATCAACACAAACTTATCCGGACACAAAATTATCCGTACCCATCCAAAGATTAAAATTAACGCGAAATTGCTATTGATAGAAAATAGGAAGAACTAAGACTTTTTGTGGGTGAATGTGTTAAGCAATGAAACATGAAAGTTTTTAAGTCTGGTAAAGTTCGGTGTAAAGGAAAAATCGAGATTTGGAATGATACATCCCCTGTACCTTAACTTAGTAGATAGTATGGCCAACCCATTTAAATTGACTTACAAAATATTAAATTGTACCTTTAACTTTTATTTCTATTAATATATACTTATTATGTAGGGCACGAATAATTTTGTGACCCTATTTTTGTAGGTACTTCTTTTGAGTAAAATATTTTTTATTTTCCTAATTGTTCAGTGACTTGCATGTTTCATTGCTTAGGACATAACACATTTATCCTCAAAAAATATTAGTTCTTCCTATTTTCTATCATTAGGATCTTTCAATTTAACTTTAATCTTTAAAAGGGATTCAACTCATACGAGTTCACCCGATGGCACTGCATCCACAAAAAGTTATTGTTTCCTTTTCGAAAACGACGTTTTGTGAGGCCATCACAGTGAACGGCGATCGATGCAGATCAATGATAACCAATTTTGACCCAAATTGAACGATATGGACATGGACTACATGTGGTTTCTGCAGGACGGCGCTACGTGCCACACAGGGAACGCCACGATGGACATTCTGCATGAACGATTTGAGGGGTATGGTTATCTCTCGCGGAGGTGGCATGAATTGGCCACCAAAATCGTGCGATTTAACCCCGCCAGACCTTTTCTTGAGGAGTTTTCTCAAGTGACAGATGTATGCCAATAAGCCGCAGTCGACTGTGCCGTCAAACTGAATGAAACCCAAGCCATCGTTCAAATTAGGCCGGATCTATGTGGCAAAGTCGTTGAAAATTGGACCTGCCGCGGCGGACATTTGAATGATGTCTTAATTCCATACATAATAGCACACATGGGTGTTTCTCAAATAAAAAAAGAATTTCGCTAATACCTCACACACAGCTTGTTTTATTCCATTTCATCATCGACCCGCCCTTATTGAAAAACCCTTTAATAGGTATTTCGTCCATAAATCCTTTTTACACTATTTTTGACAATGACACGACGTACTCTGATTCCATTCAGTAATTCGAGTGAATGATCCACGTACGTCAGCGAGGAATACGTCTAAAAACAGTTCTTTATAATTCAAATAACGCTAAAAGCGGCCCAACTTAATAATGCTGTTGACTCTGCGTGAAACAGTAGAGTCATTAGCGTGGCCCTTGTTCGGCGGCTTTATACCGGGTTATTTTAAAATAAATTGGCCATTCACTGAATACACGAAAATCGACGACTTGCTTGTGCTTAGTCGAATAAATATCATTTCGAAGAGGAGTCTGTGTGCATTTCGTCTCAAGTTACCGTCACTTTTTACCACTTGAATGCAAAAATATAGTATGCAGTATCCTTTTAACTTTTTGTTGCAATACACGACCAAATCTACATAAGAGTTGTTAATAACACAGGTCTACAAAAAAAATCTGTTCCAGGAACTAGACCTACCAAATCCGAAGTATTTGAAACCGAAATCGAATTTTTAACTCAAAAAAACTATCACGTAGATTCTCAGTATATCTCGGTTTTTTGTTGTCAAAATACGTCTTTATGCGAAATATATATTTTGTTTTGAAATAATAATCAGATTTCTCATTTCTTAACCAGACGTGTTTTTCTGAAGTATTTTTAAGTGCTGAATACGATCCAGTTTTCAAAATTTGTGTTAGACCCTTCCATTTTAGCCTAGGAAAGATAGCCATAATAGACCCAATTTTTCAAAAAATTCCTCAAGCGTTACAAAAAAATTGGTAATTAAGTAAAAAATAGTGCAATTTGAGTGCATTGGTTTTGAATCAAATCGGTTTGTAGGAACATAACCAAATAAATTCATAAACGTGTGAAAACCCGTTTTTTTTTTCATTTTTTAGGTACCAACAAAAATATTTCAGAAACACAAAAATAGCACGTTATAGCGCTTAAAAAAGACGAAGAAAATCAGTTTTTTTAAAATTAAAATCGGTTCACAATTTTTTTTAAAAACCTTCAAAAATTGCCCCTTTTTTTACTATCTTTTATTTTATTACTATCTTTTATTACTCGGCCTACAAAGTCGTAGGGACCGCGATTATTATAGCTCTTTTCGGCGGCTACTCACAGTAAAAAATTTATCAAAAAATATTCATAACTTTTGGCGCAATTCGAAAAAAATGTAAAAAATGGTGTTTTCGAATGGCCCGGCAATTGTCAATAACAGTCCTACGGTAATTTTTCAAAGTGCGTTTGGTTCGTGAAGAAGTGTCTACAATGATACAATGGACCAAGTTTGTCGAATTTGAGGAAGTATCTCAAAAACGACATTGAAAACCCGGTTTTTTGCGTTTCGGGCGCTCGGGCACTCGAGCGAAGGGGAAAGGCCGCATGGTGGGGGAACTCTCGACTGCTTAGTACGACTGCTTTCGTGCGCTCGAATTGAGAGAGTTCCCCCACCATGCGACCTTTCCCCTTCGCTCAAGCGCCGGAGCGCCCGAAACGCAAAACAGCCCGGTTTTCAGTCATTTTTGAGATACTTCCTCAAATTTGACAAACTTGCTCCATTTTATGATTGTAGAGCACCTCTTCACGAACCAAACGCACTTTGAAAAATTACCGTAGGACTGTTATTGACAATTGCCGAGCCATTTTTCGAAAAATGTATTTTTTTACATTTTTTCGAATTGCGCCAAAAGTTATGAATATTTTTTGATAAAAATTACAGTAAGTAGCCGACGAAAAGAGCTACAATTTGGTCACTACGCGGAAGTCCCTATGGCTTTCGTAGGCCGAGTAATTAGATAAAAAAAGGGCAATTTTCGAAGGTTTTTATTATTATTTTTTTTGCAAAAAGTTGTGAACCGATTTTAATTTTTAAAAACTGATTTTCGTCGTGTTTTTTGCCTTTAAAGTGCTATTTTTGTTTTTCTGAAATATATTTTTTTGGTTATGTTCCTATAAACCTATTTGATCCAAAACTAGTGCCTAATTATAATTTTTTTAACGCTTGAGGAATTTTTTGAAAAAATGTTCTTTTCCTAGGCTATTTCCTAAAAAATGAGAATTTAGGGTGAAAAGCAGATAAAAAATGGAAGAATTTGCGTTTTTCAAGAACGTACGACCAGGCATGTCATTTCCAAAGTATTTTTACGCGCTGAATACGATCCCGTTGTCAAAATGTGTTCTTTATCAAACTGACAAATCATTTTTATTATTAGCAACCTCCAAATCGTAATCAATGATGCCAAAAACATGTTGAAGAAATTATGTTCCACAATCGATGGAATTAAAACTTTTCGTCGCCTCTTCAATGTTTAAAAAAATTCGGTTTCAAATCAGTGCCCAAAATCCATGTGTAGTTTTTCTCCGTTTCGAGCAAAATTGAGATTTGTGTCCCCCATATTGGTCCTCAATTGATTTTTAAAATTTTTTTAGATTCGTAATCAGCCACCTCAAAAACATGTACAAATACATAGTTTCAGTCCAAATTCTAGCAAATTTTAAATGTTTGTCCCCTATATAGGAATTGTCCGCCAAATTAAATTCACCATCTTGAATTTTTAAAATCTGACTTCAGATTCGTAATTGGCGATCCTAAAACACCAAAAATAATTATGTTTGAACAAGGACGAGGAACCTTTTTGGATCCAGTATATTGGATTTCCCGTCCTCTAAAGATTATATACACTCGAACCCCTCTTAATTCACATTCGCTTAATTTACATCCTCTCCTATTTCACCACGTTTCCCCCTATTATGTCACGAAACCGTCCCGCTTAAGTCGCCGCCTGTCATCCCATTTTTAAAATATTCGATGACCGGTAATTTCTCTGCAAATGACAATCTTTTAATAAAGCTTCTTTCCCGAAAATTGAATTATCTCACTACGCAACGGACTCAAGGAAAAAGATTGAATCAACAAAAAAACAATCAAATTGAACTTGGTCACGCACGACTGGGTATACTTACGTTGATTTTTTGTTCAGTTGGCTCATTTTTCGTTATAACAAGAGCTGTGGTATATCTCTAAATATTTCTTTTTGCAGCTAAAACACGAAAAAGTTGACGTTATGATCGCGATTTAATCGAGGCTATGATGCATGGATTTGGTGAATTAAGAGGGGTTCGAGTGTAAATACTTAATTAAGCCAAATTTTCTGTGCCAAGATCATTGGCTGTTTCACACATTAACAAAATGTGAAACTTTTGGGAAAAGGGGGAAACTTTTTGAAACTCCAAAAAAATATTTTTCCACTCAATATAAAATGCCCAAACAGCAAGGATAGTCTTTTTTTGTTTTTTTATATAATTTTGTTTTAATTTATTGCTGTTACATTGCAAATATTTTTAATACATGAGGGGTATAGATGCAAAACTCACATTATCCACTTTTTAAAATTTTTCAGGAAGGAATAACTGATTTCTCACATTTCAAGTGACTTAAAGCACTGATTTTTTTTTTTTGGTATTTGTATTAGAACTTTAACTTTGCTTCTTAATTGGTGAAATAACAGCACAACAATATTTGACCCCAAGAAAGTGAATTAAAATTTGGATAATGTGAGTTTTGAAACAAATTTTTGGATAATGGTAGTCTTGCTGCAAATTATTCTACATAATATTATTTTTTACACTAAAATTCATGAAGTTAAGCTAAGAAAAGGAACTTGGAAACTCAATGATATATCAATAAAACTTTTATGCAGTATGGTAGTTCATAATCAAAATAAAAAGCTGCACAAAATACTTAGAATACGGGTTTATTATCATCATTGACTGATGAAGTGAAACATGTTTATAAGGAACCTAAAATTTCAAAGTACTCGTACAAAAAAATGTTGACAGTAAAAACTTCTAACATTCTCACATTCTCCTTAGGAGAATGTGAGTTTTCAAACAATTCACAGATTCCACGATTTAAAATGAATACGAAAATGTGAGTTTTATACCACACTTTTAAGATTTAAAATGGTGTAGTTCAACACGATGAACAAGATAGCGCCACTAACTCTATTTCGAAAAATTATGGATAATGTAAGTTTTGCATCTGGACCCCTCGACATATTTTAATATCCTTATTGGAATTTGTTGTAAAAAATTTTCTGGAAAACCTGGAAAAGTTAGGGAATTTAAAGATAAAATAAAAATGTTATCCTTAAGTGTAGTTCGAACCTTCAAAGTACGAACCCTTAAATCTAGAACGATATTTAGAGTATGCCTATTAAATATGTATCTCCGCCTAAGGTAATCAAATATGTCTCAAATAAATTGCGGAGTAAAGAAGGGATGTACGTAGCGTATCCTTGATATCTGAATATATCGATCCTCAAGTATCAAGGACGCAAAGTTTGCAGCACAGAGTAAAATGAGGAGCGAAACTTATGCGAGAATTTGATGTCTAAGGGCATTCCATTCGAACTTTACAAGACTACACGTAGCTAACCGTATATTTTTCAATTTGTACATTACGTTATAAATAACTAGCGACCCGTCCCGGCTTCGCACGGTTTACGACATCACATTAGAAACCTCTAAAATGATCAGTGTTTCTCTACTATATTTCTCTTGAATCACTCTATCTATTAAAAAAAAATCGCATAAAAATCCGTTGCGTAGTTTTAAAGATCTAAGCATCCATAGGTAGGGACAGACAGCGGGAAGCGACTTTGTTTTATACTATGTTATGATATTAGTTTTGTATTTGTACTAAAGTAGCAGTATTATTATACAGTGTGGTAAAAAAATAAAAGTTTTCCTACTCTTTCCAAACACTCCTATTTACTTACTATACAAGTAGGGACGGTTTGGGGAATAATAAAGTTTGTTTAGAATTTTATCTTGATTTTTATCCAGTGTGAATTCAACAACGAAAGGAAGGAGTTGGGCAGTAAAAGAAAACAATTACACTTTTTAATGTACGATTTATGTATATGTACAAAAATTACAAAAATATAAACCTAACATATTCGTATGGATGTTTAAAGTTAAAGAACAATATACCTAATTCAAATATGTATACACAGAACATTAATAAAAATAATAACTGGGTGTACTATAGACGTATCGTATCTATTTACTAATAATTTGATCTGTTTGCTTTATCAATTAGGAGCAAATGGAATTAATGAAGTTAAAATACCACTGGTCATTAACTTTCTCATCGTATAGCTAAAATTTATTGCAAGAGCTGTACCTTTAATATTGCTGAGATATCATACTGGATACTAAGATGTTCAATGTTCATTAGGAAGTCGAAAGTGCTAGTAGTTAGGGCGCCAGTGTTTTTAACAGCATCATGTGAATATATGAAAATGTAACAGGTGCGATCCAGGGGCGCACGGAACTAACCGCGCGGCCGCGGATTCCTTTTTGTTACTTTCCAGATTTACCGAGCGGCCTTGTTTAAATCTGCACACTTATACTATGTGGATTCGTTGATTAATTCGTCCAAGAGAAAACATTAGCTTACCTGATAACGCCTTAATTAGTCAACTGTAGGTGTTAGGTCCCCTTTGGTAGTCCGGCGCGAAATAAAACACATACGTACACATATGTAGGGGAGTTTAATTTAACCGAAACAAACTGTAACAATTGCCGTTAACCAATCCCCGGTCACACGTCTTATTTCCGATAATAACTAATTAATACTTGAAGACGCTTTGATCAACACATACAATATAACATTCCTGAACAAATACAATAATAATAGCAAACTTCAAGGATTAATCAGAGCCAACACGACAACGTAAGAACTCATGGAGCGGAAGAAAAGAACTGAAGTTTTTCGGGTTTATCCCATTTTTATGAACACGGTATATTTTCTACAAAACACCCTAAATTCACCCCACTAGCATAGCGAACCTTTACGTCTCCATAGCCACCCAGTGGCGTAGTAGACGTGAAGGTTCTCCTCGGTTCTGAGCCGATCTCCCATTAACAACATTTTGACATCCCGCGACAGACGGTGTGACCAAGGATTTACATATATTATGTATTTAGTGGCCTGACCTCCCATATCTAATTTACATACATTTTCACTGAATCATTTCTCTCTGTATCACTCATTTCGACGGTCGTATCCGCCCGCAAGTTTAATTCTGGTGCGCCTCTGGCCGGCGATGCTCTGTCCACTTGCCTTGGCCTTTTTTTATTGCCACATGTGATAAGTACCATTTGGGTCAGTTCCCGGAATGAGACAATTTACAAAAAAAACCTCTAGAAACCAATTCGTCACGGCCGGAACAACTTATTTAGTAAACGCTATTAAATATCTTAAAATTGACCTGGTACATAAATTTACGACCCATCTTGTGAGGTCGCGCTCGCTTTCTCCGAAATAAAGAATATTCTAAAACAGAAACTAGAAATAGCTTTTTGCCTGTCCATTTTGTCGTTTTGTTACAAAAATCAGTAGCGGCAGGTGGAATTTGAAGTTTTCGTATTTTCATCACGACCCACAAAACGTTTTAGGGAGTTATTACTAGGCCTAAATAAAGAACGTGATATCAAAAAAAACTTCAAACGGAAGGCGCGAAAAAAAAATGCAAAAAATGTGTGCTCCTCCAGAAGATCTTGGAAACTATTTCAAAATTTTAAAGAAATATTATTTTTTCACGATTACACAATTTCACTCGTATAAAAACTTTAGTCTGGTGCTTTTTGCAAAATGTTGATTTTGCTCATCATATTGTAAAATCTAAAAATGAAACGCTGGCGCTGTTGTGAAACAATAGTTTCAATTACCATAGAAAAAAAAACATTGTGTTTACTTGTGTATTATGAAAATAAATATTTTACAAACCGTTTTCAAATTCTTCTGGTGGGCCACACCTTTATGAAAATTATGTTCGTTTCATTTGATGTTTTTTGTTTTTTGATAGGTGTATGTATTAATATCTTATATGCCCTATTGTAACGATAAAAATAAATTTAACCTCAAATGACCATGACAAAAGAAGTATGTCTTAGCTATTTTTTTTCCAGTGTGGCAGGCATGTAAACACATTTCTTATCGTTTGACCTATAGGTAATTTGGTATAATGATTAAGTTTTTGCTCAGATGGTAATCAGATGGTCTGGATTGAAATCCCAGTAACATCAACTTTTTTTTTTAAATTTAATTAATCAGTGAAAGACTGTATGGATTCTGTAGTACAACTAGTGAAGCACAACAGCATCACCTTGAAATGGGTCAAAGGACACCAGGGTCACGAAATTAATGAAAGTGCGGACGTTCTTGCAAAGAAAGGGGCTCGAGTTCCACTGATAGGGCCGGAACACACCTGCGGTCTGGCTTACCGGACAGCCAGGACGGCCATAATGGACCTATTAAGAGAAAAACATATATCGCACTGGGCTAACGTCCCAGGGTTGAGACACTCGCGGATGTTCATTAGCGAACCATCCTGGGATAAGTCAATAGACTTCATAAAACTGGGTAGAAACCTGCTGAGATGGATTGTGGGACTAGGAGTAGCCAAGTTTACGGAACACTGCCCACTCATGCGACATCTCACGACAATCAGAGTGAAAAATGATTCCGTTTACAGAAGGTGCGGAGAGGAGGCAGAAATCTCCTCCCACATATTGCGTGAATGCCCAGCACTGGCAGCTATCAGGTACTTGAACTTTGGGGCTATAACACTAGAACCAAAAGAAGTGACAGACGCTCCATTAGAAACTCTCCATTAGACAACAACAAGCATCGGCTTAAATACACATGGCATGCACCTGCCCCATACGTAATCGTAATCCTAATCGTAAGACAAAAACATATATCACACTGGGCGGAGGTTTCTGGTTTGAGACAATTGCGGATATTCATTGACGAACCATACTGGAATAAAATAAAAAACCTAGTTAAATTGGGTAGAAACCAGCTGAGATGGACAGTGGGACTATTCACAGCGCACTGCCAACTCATGATTCATCTCACCACAATTGGGGTGAAAAATGATTGTAGAAGGTGTGGAGAGTAAGAAGAAACTCTCTTCCACATATGTGAATGTTCATTCTGGTAGCTCTTAGGCATTCTAACCTTGGGGTTGCAACAATAGAAGCAAAAGAGATAAGGTCTATGAAGTTGCACCTACCCCATATCGCTTGCTTGAGTTCAATAGTGGCACTACGTCCTAGCCCCTCGAGTTCAAAAGTGGCACTATACCAAAACCATTGTTTAGAGAGTGTCACTATTGGACTCAAGAGGGTAGGACGTAGTGCCACTATTGAACTCAGGCATCGATATGTAATAATAATAAATAATAACACAGTCCCACAAAATGAAAAATTTTGAACTGCTATCGAGACAACTGTATCTCTATGTGATTTTCGACGCTGAATCCGAATCCGAAGTAAAAAAAAAAATCGTACACCTCCAAAATCAACCCCAAGCGCTAAAAAAACAGAGTAAAAATGACTTAACGCTTCACGAATATTCTTAAATCTCAATAATTCTAATTAAATATAAATATTCAAGTATATAACGCAGAAATACAGAGTTAACACTGCTTCACATTGAAAATCACCCCCATGAGTGGGTGAAAACTACCCCTCATACAACAGGAAACTTAATAAAATTCAGTGGTTGCAAAAAAAAGCTTACGATGCTTTTTTGGAAAACGTGAGTAACTGCATTAGTTCCGATGCGATGCTCAAAATCTACCCCCATAGAGTGGCGGAAACCACCTCTAAATTTAAAACACAAGTAAAATCGGGGAAAAAAATGTTGCCATCGTGATTTGTATTTTAAACGATGCTAAAATTGGCTATATTATATATGCTGCACTGCAGTTTGTAGGTGAATACTTGCATTGCATCACATTCATTCAGTGACATCACCATGAGCGGGTGAAAATTATTCCTCACATAACAAGAAATTCAAAAATAGTTGCAGTACCTTTTAGAAAAGCGCAAAACATCTGCATCTTTTTTATTAAAGAAGAATCTTTGATAACGTACTTGAAGAGTACCCATTTTATGAAATAGCAAAAATTTACCCGTAGTATTAATTCAATTAGATCCACTAGCACGCCCAGCAGTGCTATAATAGGTCCAATAAAAAAAAACACAATATAACAGAGAAAAAAAGGTAATAACAGAAACAATGAAGAGCCCAACTTGACGTATACTTAATCCCCAGACCTTCAACGCGCGTATGCGGTTGTCAATGCGCCACTTACCGGCTGGTCAAAATACTATATAATCGGAAAATTATATAGATGTTTTTTCTAAATTTTTATACGATATTTAGAGGCCATATAAATAAGTAATAGTATTTTCAGAGAATTCGTTTTAGGAGTCATCTAAAAAACGACATTTTCCACGAACACCGAGCTACTATACTTTTCTCGACGCGCGTTTCGCCAACCAAGTTGGCATTTTCAGGAGGAGATTAAAAGTAAATTCTAGCCTACACACTTGCACTATTTATACTAACTTTGTTGCCACGGTTCACTGAATCGGAACTGTCTTTGTTTATTAGACCAACCACCGGACTGGTGGGTATCGGACCTTATTCATACTACTGTTACACTTAATGATTTCTAAACTTTCAAAAGCATCCAACTGTCTCCTGTTTGTTACATCTCTAATTAATTTTAAATTATTTATGTCTATCCTATGGTTGTTGTCAAAAGCGTGTTGGGCAATACAAGATTTTTCTTTTCTGCCATATTTCAAATGAGCCAATGTTCTTTTAAATCTAGTCAAAATAGATCTTTTTGTTTGCCCAATATACTTTTGATCACAATCTTTACAACTTATTTCGTATATTCCTGACTTTTCGTTATTGTCGATTTTGTTTTTGGGGTTACCCAAAAGCGTCTGTAGTTTATTTTTAGAATTATAAATCAAATTGATATTAATATCTTTAAAAATTGTATCTAATCCGCGGGTGAATTAATTGGGTTCATATGGTAACGAAGCAAATTTCAAATTGTCATTATCTCTACGAAAAGTCGTGGAATTGTACAGGGTTCTCTTTTTATGCTTCCTTATTAACTTATCTATTAAATGGACTGAGTAACCGTTATTCTTAGCTATATTCTTAATTAATTGTTTCTCATGTTCAAACCTCTCTTTACTGAGGGGGAAATTTAACAAACGGTGAATTATACAATTAAAACCTGCCATTTTATGTTGAAAAGGGTGGTGTGAATCGTTGGGAATATATCTGAGTCGCCGTTTTTTTCCTAGATACATACATACATCAAACTCGCTTCACCATTTCTGATAACTAATACATCTAAAAATGGTAGTTGTTCATTGTGTTCCATTTCATATGTAAATTTTATGGTAGGAAAACGGTTATTTCAGCAACAAAAGTATCTAAACTAATTGCTTTTGTATCAAATACCGCGAAGATATCGTCCACATACCTGAACCAGATTCTAGGGAAATACTCGAATTTATCTTTTACTTCTGTCTCAAATTTACTCATAAAAACATTTGCAATGAAAAGTGACAAGGAGTTACCCAGTGCCGTTCCCTCGTGTTGTTGAAAATATTCACCATTATACTGAATTACAAATACTAGTAAGAGAGTACTAGAAAAAGAGTCATCTAAGCAATTGTAATTTAAATTTAGGGGTGGTTTCCCCACTGTATGGGGGTAGTTTTTGAGCATCGCATCGAGACTAATGCAGTTATATACTGTTTCTAAAATAAATGGGCATCGTAAGCTTTTTTGCAATCACTGCAGTTTTTTAAAGTTTCTGTTATGTGAGGGGTAGTTTTCACACATTCATGGGGAAGATTTTCAATGGAAAGTAGTGTTACCTCTGTATTTCTGCGTTATATACTTGAATGTTTATAGTTAATTAGAATTATTGAAATGTAAGACTACGTGAAGCGTTAAGTCATTTTTACCCTGTTTTTAGCTCTAGGGGTTGATTTTGGGGGTGTACGATTTTTTTTTACTTCGCATTCGGATTGAGCGTCGAAAATTACATAGGGATACATACAGTTGTCTCGATAGCAGTTCCAAAATTTGTGGGGCTGTGTAATTGGCAAAGCCTACTTTGAGGTAAAATTTCATCGTTCGTTATGAGCAGTGAGCACCGTAAAATTTAAAACGCGCCATTGCGCCATTTTCATTTCGGGAATAGGAAATTCACTTTCCACTATCGCCGTAAAAAAAAATACCGACAATCGCTCGAACGCCGGGAGAGTTTGCCGGCGGCCTTGAGCGTGAGTCACTTTCCTGTGGCGCAGCCTGGCTCGAAGTTGGCAATTTCGCGTTGCATATCATGCGATTAGGGTAGGTCATGTAGAGGACGAATTTATCGACCGCCCGTCCTGGCACGGCCGCCGGCCGGCTGCACCACCACCACCGACTCTCACCGTAAACCGCAGACCAAACAAACAATAGAGGAGGAGCTCAATAAATTCAAGGTTGGCCTGTAACATCCTTATTTTCCGTGACCGTCGGTGCGTTGCATGTCAGGGCCGTACTTACGTTCGGTCGCGTCAGCCACCGAAGACACACACGAGACCACCACAAAAAAAAAAAACCCAGAAAAATTCACAGATCTTGCATCTTACGCAAGTAGGGAAACGGAGGGTAATATCAATCAGAGGCTAATATCGATCACGTTAGTTTTGCAGATACTAGAAGAGGTTTAACATTTGCAACAGGTGGGGCCATCTCTTATGCAGTAGCCGACATACTGCATACAAAGGTTAAATCAGTCCGAGCGAATTCCTGAGACGTACGTAACGAAAAGTGTTTTGTTAAGTTTTTTTATTATTTCTGTGGATCATATCTTAAGGTATGTAAACGTTCTTGTTACAGATTAGTCAAATCTTTGGGTACCACAAGTTTGATAGTACTACTGAGCATAGTTTGTGAATCATTTACAGAAATTTGTAAATGAGGTTATGTGTAACAAACAATTTGTAGCACGTGTGAGCGGCGGGTAATATCGATCAGTGTGATCGGTGTGATCGATCGATATATCGATATTAACCGCTTGTGTTTGATATTAGCCTCATACACAAATTACCAGAAACGTTTTATTTTTCTTTACAGATGCCTAAAAGCAAAGACCTAAGAAAGACAAATCGCTCTTCATGGTCTGATTCTGACATGAAGAGAGCAATACAAGCTGTTGAAAGTAAGACGCATTCCATCAGAAATGTGGCAAAACTGAACGTAGTGCCATTTGCAACATTGTATGACAGACTGAAGAATCGTTACCCTGACAAGAAGCTTAAGTTAGGAGAAAACCTATATTTACCGAACAACAAGAAACAGAATTGGCAACTTATGTTCTAAAGCTAACAAATGTGTTTATGGGTTGACTCCAAATGGCATAAAACAAATCGCCTTCGAATACGCTCTTAAAAACAACATAAGACATAAATTTAATCAAGAAAAGAAGATGTGTGGTAAGGATTGGTTTCGTGGGTTCCTAACAAGGAATCCACAAATATCTTTGAGGTGTCCAGAACCGACAAGCCTAAATAGAGTAGCATTTAATCGAGTAGATGTCAATTTATTTTATGATAATTTAGAAAAAGTTTACGAAAAATATAAATTTGGCCCTCATCGCATTTTTAATGTCGATGAGACAGGGATTAGTGAACCACCGCGTTTTTGGTTCAAAGGGCCGAAAACAAGTCGGTGCTATCACTAGTGGCGAAAGAGGGCAGAATACAACAATCGTGTGTTCTATGAGTGCATCAGGAATGTACGTACCTCCAATGTTCATATTTAAACGGGAACGTATGAAGGAAGGACTAGACAGAAACGGTCCAGTTGGAGCCATATACCGTTGCTTGAAGTCAGGGTGGATCACAGAAGACCTCTTTTTGGAATGGCTACGACATTTTGCCCAATTCGTAAAATGTTCTATGGACGATTCCGTACTGGTAATAATGGATAATCACGTGACTCACTCCACTTTAAAATCATATACCTTTTGTCGAGAAAACGGGATCATTGCCGTCTCACTACCTCCCCACACTTCTCACAGGCTTCAACCGTTAGATGTCACTTTTTTTAGTTCGTTGAAGTCTGCATACAATATTGAATGCGATCTTTATATGAAGTCGCATCATTATGATAAAATTGCCGTGGGAAACATCGCAGAACTTTTTGGTAAGGCATACAATCGCGTCACAACCATCGAAAAGGGAGTAAAAGGATTCAAAATTACCGGCATATATCCGTTGGACCGAAACTTATTTGACAAAGAAGAATTTGCGGATGTATCTTTAGAATCTAACTCTACACCCGCAACAACATGCGATATATCTGTGAGAGATGATAACCTGGATCCCATACCTGGAACTAGTCGAGAGCAGGATCCCGTCCCTGGAACAAGCAGTAGCGCTGGTGTTGCAGGCCCAAATCATGACCGACTAACACCCCCCAATAAAAAACCGCAGTAAAGAGTTTCCGCGTATTGGACCAAAGAAAATTCCTAAAAGATCAAGAATATCATCTTCGTCTAGTGAAGCATCTTCAGCAGAAATAACCGAAGTTTTTGATAATGATGCAACTGACGACGAAGATAGAACGGTTCAGATAGAGTATACTTCATTTAAAGAACTTCGTCCTCTACCTATACCGGTACCACGAGTGTCCACTAGAAGAAAGAAGCAAAGGTCTACAATATTAACGACTACTCCACTTAAGTCAGAATTGGAAGAGAAGGAGAAAAAGAAAGCGAATAAATTATTGGCAGCTACCAGAAACGTGTTTCAAGAAGGAAAGTCGAAACAGTCTACTAGGATAACTACAAAAACCACCAAAAACAAACCACTTCAATTGGATGGGAATAAAGAAAATCAGATCTGCGCAGTTTGCGAGGAATTTGGATTA
This sequence comes from Aromia moschata, assembly GCA_029963805.1. Taxonomy (NCBI): domain Eukaryota; kingdom Metazoa; phylum Arthropoda; class Insecta; order Coleoptera; family Cerambycidae; genus Aromia; species Aromia moschata. The sequence continues at coordinate 542,811 of JAPWTK010000298.1, read as the reverse complement.
AATGAAGTCTGGTGGAGGTTTAGATCTTGTGGAACATGGTTGCATGCCGCGTGCACTGGAGAATCCAACCCTAAAGATCTCACTACATGTGTAAAATGCAAATAACAGGGTGATCGATATTAACTTCTTCGATCGATATTAACCTTTCCGTGATCGATATTACCAGACCATGGGTGGGTAATATCGATAATGTAAAACAATTATTTTGAATTGTATTCCTAGGTTTCATGTTATTATTTACGAAATATTTGTATGAAAATAAGCTATTCAGTGATGTATATATTTATGTTTATTTCATTAAAGTTTCAGTTCATATTAAACTCTGTTTCAAACTCAAGTTTTGCTCTTAAGTCATCGATATTCGACCCCTTTCCCCTATCGTATGCGTATTGAAAATATCAGACACAACTGGTAGACATTTGACATTTCTAAAGTAAATTTAATAAAAATAGAACACAGTTTTGTTGTTACGATTTTTGGCGGTTTGACCCTGAAGGTCTTGTCGTTTTAAACGGGTTATCTTGCATGTGATATTCACTCAGGTTTGCGATTTCTTTGCCGTGCATATCCTAACAAAAATGTTTTCGATTAGTAAATTGATCGTCGAATCGTCGAATGTATGTAGATGCAGTTGCGATGAATTTGGCCCGTCGTATTCTTGAAAACCATTTGTCGCAGGTATGCTCTAAGACATGCTTTAAGAAACTATTACCTAGTTACGCAAACAGGCAGAAATCCACATCGATGGATAGCAGAATACCGGCGTGTGGATAACATACATATACCGACCTGGCTCTACCAGCCAGTCTAGCTCTTAAGAAGTTAGATATTCAATGCCTTGTTGACCTGATACAATTTCTTGTCAATTGCTTAATAATCCTAAAACAAGTCAATGTTTAATTTAATTTGTTAGGAACTGCAGAAGTGGACCCGCACGGTGCCTCTAGTTGTTGAAAAGCTGCCTGTAAAATATAAGTCTTGTCCGTATTTTAACAAAACTTTAGTGGACCTTGTCAAAATTCAGTAAAGAATTAATAATAGTAATAATAATTAGGCTTGGATTCTAATGGTGGGTTCATGCAAAATTTTTATAATAAAATAAAATATAATAACAAAAATAATAAACAAAAATTTTAAAAATTTAAAAATAAATTATAATTCATTATAAAAAAGTTCTTTCTTTTTTTTTTCCACAGAATCCATCCACTCAGCAACCTTGAATTCGAACGCGAGCCAGATGATTTCAAAATTGTTTACAAATGTGTTTTAACACAAGATGAATAGCTTCCTTTTCATTTTCTAAAACATTGATTTTTCGTTTCTTGACATTATGACAACATTATTTCCTCCATGATTTCTCAAATGCAGGTTGCGTCAGCCTAAAACTATTTTTGTTACGCACTTTATACATTTCATAGTCCATTATATTGATACAGGGTGTGATACCAACACCTTTCATTTGATGTATATAGAAAACTAAATCTTCCAGTTTAGAGATTACTTATTCTTCTTGAATCACCCTGTATATATGTTAGTGTAAATTAAAACAATAACAGATCTGCTCATCCTATTACAACCATAAGTAAATACTAAATGGTTATTTTACATTCAACATCAGTCATAAAATACGCAGGCAAATTTTCACTAAGCGGAATTTTTATTTACAACCATTCCCTGTAACTCAATACTCAATAAACCATATAACCCAAACATAAACATAGACTGCTTATTAGCTAGGTCGTCTTCATGAGCACGTGACCATGTCAAGGTCGCTCGCATTTTGCATGCCGCTTCCGCGTTAATGTTTTAAGAGACAGCTCCCATTAATACGCGCCCTGAAGTATTTTCAATACTAAAACTCCTCCACCAAAAAAAATGTTAAAAAAAAATCGCAATACCCAGTATCGCAGTGCAGCAACAGTAACTTTGCCCTTGACCATAGTAGAGGAAACATGAAATTGTGCTCATTTATTTTGTAGCCGCAGCCGTCAACGCTTCGAGAAGTACAGCCTGTTATTGTTTATTTGTGGGTATCTCCCACAAATAATTGTATTTGCAACTTATTAAGCAATTTTAAATTTTCACATAAGATGTATTTCAGTATAGGTAAAACAACATAAGTGTTACGCTCCCTGGTGGTCGCTCAACAAACTAACTGCTGGGCCATCGTTTATTCAAACGTTCCGTGTTAGAATGCCATTGTATTTTGAAATATTTCCATTCATATTATTTGTGTTATATTCATTAAAAATTATAATATTTTTTATTTTGTGAGTATTATAATTAGAATGAATCACTATTGTTGTGTACCTCGCTGTTCGTCCTGGATTAAGGAGGATCCCCAATTAACTTTACATTATTTCCTGAACAATGAGAGCACCAAGTTTCCCTGGTAAATAAATTTGGTCAAAAGGAACGTATAGACAGACGCAAGGCTTGGATATTAAAACTGAGTGAAGGAAAGCCCATTAGTGAAAGTCATTTTGCTGAGGAGAATTACTTTTATCGATGTACATTGTACATGTTTTAGTATTTTTAAGGTTAATGTAAAGATATTTATAATTATTCTTGTCTGTTTCAACTAAGGATTAAAAAGAGCGGAAGATACTGAAAAAACTGCAGTACCTTCAAATTCATGAATTCATGAATGGCCTGCATTCAGAACATGTTCACCCTCATATACACACTTTGAAATTACAGTGTCGTCTAAATATTCCATATATTTCAAGATATTCAATCTAATGTCTGCCATTCTACTTAAAAATGCTTTCAATTAAAATATTAAACAATTTTGTAAAAAAAGCAAAGGTATACCTTCAAGCATTTATTCAAATTTTTCAAAATAGCCCGATATTACCTAAAAATATATCTTCCATAGGTATCTTCTATCAATCTAAAAAATCAAAAGAAAACCACTACAATTATGCCAACAACTTGTAAACAGTAAACCTTGATCACAAAAGGTGTTTTTAGGCAGTAAATAATCAAACACTACACATAAATAACAAATTAAAGCCGCAACTTGAAAATAAAACACATTAAATTTACACCTTATATTCGGTCACAATCGGCACATAGCTCGGTGAGATGGCGCGTTGTCGTCTTTCAAAATCCAAGAATTTTCCTTTCCAAGAAGTTTCCGACGGACACTTTCGCGCAAACGCCTCAAAATGCCGAGATAATACTCCTTATTAACAATCTGTCCTTCCGGAAGGAATTCGGAATGTACCACGCCTCGATAATAATAATAAAAAAACCGTTAGCATTACCTTCACTTTCGACCGACTTTGGCGCGGTTTTTTTCGGTTTCGGCTCATCATCATAGAGCCATTCCGATGATTGACGACTTGTTTGCATCTCGTACTTGTAGACCCATGTTTTGTCTCCAGTTATGACATGTTTCATGAAGTTTGGTTCACTGTCGGCTCTGGAAACCATGTCAAGAGCAACTTTCTTCCGATGCTCTTTTTCACAACCATTCAGCTCTTTCGGAACCAGTCTCGCAGCGACGCGTTTCATGCCCAAAATATCACTCAAAATACCATGAGCTGACATTGTCGATATGTCACACTCTTGAGCCAACTCTTTAACACTCATGTGGCGATTTTCAAACACTAATGTTTTGATTTTGTCGATGTTATCGGCTGTCGTAGAGGTCGATAAGCGACAGGAGCGAGGCAAATCTTCGACGATTTCACGGCCCGCTTTTAACTCCTTATACCACCCATAAGCCTGTGTTTTGGACATACACGAATCACCAAAGGCCTTATTTAACATTTTCAATGAATCGCTACACGAAATTTCGTTTGCGGTACAAAATTTTAAACAAACGCGTTGTTCCACTATTTTTTCCATTATACAATTCGCCGAGCACACTTGAGGTCGCCTATTACTAACAGCTGCTGTAAACACATTGAGTGACTCCGCCGCAGCATTGGCCAAAAACTCGGTGATTATTAAGCAACCTGCATATTTTATTTAAGGGGTTATACTACCCAGCAAATTTTTTTTTCATTTTTTTTTTTAATGGCTTAAATGATGGCATAAACTATTCAATACAATATGCAAAACTATTTCGTCGGGGAAGATTCAAAACAATTTTCAACAAGACGCCTTCGAGCTTTCCGAAATATTTGAAAAGGCCGCTCACCTGCGCGGTAATCTCTGTTAGTAATTTTTGCCGGTACAAATCAATTATATTTCTTCAAAATATATATAGATGACGTTAGTAAATCTCAGAGAAGCCATATTGAACGCCATAATAATCGTTAGACTGTCGATAAACACGCAGCACAAAACGTTTCGAATCTTTAAATGCGTTTTTCTCGAAACCACGTTTTTCAAATTTGGCGTACGCGTGTTTGGCGTACGAATAGTGTACGCCAATTTGAAAAACGTGGTTTCGAGAAAAACGCATTTAAAGATTCGAAACGTTTTGTGCTGCGTGTTTATCGACAGTCTAACGATTATTATGGCGTTCAATATGGCGCTCATTTTTTTCGGATTCACTTGAAATTTTAACTGTGACTTCTTAGATAAATTATCTAGGGAACTACACACAATTTTTAAGATTGATAAATTATTAAAATTTTTAAAAACAATCAATAATATAATAACGTCGATTTTTATCAAAAAAAATTAAAAAAAAGAACTGACGTCAATTTGCGAATTTTCGAAAAAAAAATTATAATTGTGGGTACTTCCCTAGAAAAACGAAAAGCAAAAAAAAAACCAATGTTTTTTTTGCTCTAAGTGGTGTTCGGAGACTGCTAGACTGCTATGGTGTACTCCGATTGGCTCCTCGGAAAAAACACATGTTCAGGTGGCAAGTGCCAAGACGCCGTATTGTATCGTAAATTTTAATAAAAAAATTTTGTATACCTCAAAACGTCTAATAAAATCTCAAAATTTCATTTTGATCCATTGAATAGTTTTCAAAAAAAAAATCCCTAAAAAAAGGTTCAGTGCACCTGGATAGTATAACCACTTAAACATGTATGTGCAGCCCTGTATTACAACAAAAGGTTAAACGCCCAATCCAGACAATTTCTCACTTCCGTTAATGCTTTATTTGCATGGTGTTGCTAGTGCAAGTACATGCACTTACTATGCGATTAGTGTAGGTTGTTGTAGAATAATACATGACGTAATCTTATTAACACACTAACATGATGTATTTTTCTTTTATGCGACCTTCTACTACTCCAAAGTCTACTGCTTTTTTATATATTTGTTTTATTTCCCTTTTTTTGTGTATAAATGGAAAACTTGATAGTTGTTCTATGACAATTAGGAATAGTTGGATATGAGTAATAAATAATATGTTTCCTACGTTGCGCAATATAATTTCGAGAATATTGAAAAGTTCAAAATTAACAAAATTTCAAAAAGTTTAAAAACTTTAAAAGTTTCGTATGAATAACGATCAAAACAAGCCCATATATTTCTAGCAGCGCAACTAAGTGAGGGGCAACGTGAGCAACATTTAATTGTAATTCCAACTGACGGAATGCAATTATCATAATTACCATCATTATAAATGTTATGTTATGACATCTAAACTGTACAAGAAACAGAAAACTATATTTATAATAAGCGTAAAACACGAAACAACCAGAATATCGTAGACACAGTTTTCGCATCTCGTTGTTATCAGATAGTACGCCAGTTTTCCCTACTTCCATGCCATAAGGAACCTTTGAAAAAAGTGTAAAAAACGAGCACAAAAGGCGAGCAGCCTGAATTTGACCCCTCGTCATAACGTCCCGTCGTCATGCCTTAGTTTAGCACATTGTTTTTATTCGCGAGGTTGTTCGGGTAGATTTTTAAGTGGCCCGCGCTTTGTGGTGTTTGTTATCTACTATAATTGTGAGGTCAACTACACACACCTCCAAAAGTCTTGACCCCCCGGGTATTTCAAAATCTAATTTCATTAAAGTTTAAACATGTATTAGATTTAATTTATTGCTTTATTATTAATAATTTGTAGTCTTAAATTTTCTTATTTTGCTGCTTAAATTCTGTAAAAAAAATAAAAGTAAAAAAGCAAAAATTTATTTAATTTTTGTAATAAAAAAATGTGAGGATACAACATAACAAAACTTTATAATCAGTATGGTTGCCCCTTCTCTCAATGAGTTGACCAACACGTCTTGGCATACCGTGAATTAGGTTGTCAATATAATCTTGATGCATGTTGGCCCATTCCTCTTGAGCGGCTATAACAAGTCCCTGACGGATTACAGGAGGGTTTTCTCTTTCTTGTATTCCCCAGAAATATGGTCCCAAACATGTTGGATGGAATTCATATCTGGCGAGTTCGCAGGCCAGTCCAATCGTTCGATATTTCCTTCTCGAAGCATGTTTTGTATCCTTTGAGTACGATGTGGCCTGGGGTTGTCATCTTGAAAAATAAAATTTTCACCAAATTCATTGCGCAAGGGTTGAATGATAGGTTTTATAATGTTTTCAGCGTATATGGCACCTGTCATGGTTCGCTCGATAAGAATAAGCGGAGTTCGCCGCCCGTACATTATACCCCCCAAAACATGACTGTCCCCCTTGGTACGAAACAATTTCTCTGCTAAAAATAAGTCGCTCTAGTCTGCCTGGACCACTCCATACCCGTTCCAGGCGGCTGTCACTTTCCAGGCCAAATCTTGTTTCATCGGAAAAAGGACATTTCTCCATTGTGGCAAAAGCCAATGGGCTCCTGCCCCATTGCAATCGTGCAGCTTTATGTTGAAGTGAAAGCCTAGGCACTCTCAAAGGTCTTCTGGCTCTTAAATTCTCAGAATGTAATCGCCTTCGTATTGTGCTTATCGAAATTCGTCTGCGGTACGTACGTAAAAAATGACTTCGGAGAGCTGGTACCGTTATTCTCCTATTCCTTCGGACATAGCCAGTCACATAACAGTTTTCTCTATGTGTCGTTACTCTAGGACGGCCAGTTCCTCGCCTTCGGTCAATATCTTCAGTTTCTTGAAACAAAGTTATTATGCATCTCACTGAGGTCCTGGAGATGTTAAGACGGTCCGAAATTTGGTGGTTTGACAAACTTTCTTGATGTAAAGCCACTATTCTTCCTCTATTAAACTGAGAAATCGGATTTCCAGGCATTCTGCACAAAATTTGTTTAAATGTATTCTTTCGATTTCAATTTAAAACTGCTTGCTTTTCAAGATACCCGTTTATTTTCTGAACAAAACAAAATTTTGGTATCAAGGTTTTTTTTAATCTTTCGATAAGAGAATAAAGTTTTTATATACAATTTTTTTGTCGTTCTACAATAAACGGTTTAAGAATATACCAGGGGGGGCAAGAATTTTGGACGTATGTGTATATACATACCTACCTTAAAATGTTTCATTTTAAAGCAAACTAAATTTTTACTAAACTCAAGTTGCAAACTCCTTTCTGATAATATAAAATTGAGATATTTGGAGAAAACCAAATTAGTATTTGTAATATCTTTAAGGATTTCCGCTTATTCAATTGCTGGAACTGGTATGTGATTCAGGCGGAATGATAATATAATTTTTTATCATATTGCATATGTCGACTGCATAAATAAACAATGTTACAATTTCCACCACAACACAGTCTGCAAAAATAAAATTCAGTTTCTTATACCTACCTGATTCTTGTGATGAATATTGCATAATGGTAATCGAAACTCAATATTTATTGCACGGAATAATAATTGGTGCAAGTTACAAATAGCATAGTGGAAATAGTTTTTTAGAGGTGAAAACGACTATGTATAATGAAATATTGATTGTATACTTATACTTACCATAAAGTGGTTATTTATGTACATATATTCTTAGACAATTACCTTACTACATACATTTTATTTTTGTGTGCATTTATTTTCTTTTGCTTCCTTGTCCTTTTTTGTCTTCTTCACAATGTTAAACAGTAGAATAGTCATAAATTACCATTTTTGCAGGAACCTGTAAATTGAATTCAAAATTTCAAATATACGTACCTAAAAAATAATAAACAACTCTTCACTGCGGAGTTCTTCCGAACACAGAAACTATTTTCTCCATTTCTCATCATGTAGATCTTGTTTTCGGCTTGGATTTTTGTTTCATGCCATGCCCGTCCTTTCCGGGCAAAACCATTCGGTCCGGTCGAAGTACTGTAGGCGGGTGCTGAAAAATATGCAACGTGAAGGTTAACCTCATATTAACATAAAGGTGTTTTCTGCTTTTTTGTTTGTTGGGCCATTTATCATAGATTTCATTTTAGTCACGTTAGTCACATCTCATACGTGACATGATTATTAGCAAAGCCCACGGTATACAGTAAGATCTAATAATTTCGGGAAAAAATGTTATCTTTAGAAAATAAACAACTGTTTTTATTAAAATTTACTTAGAACTTACCTGGTACTTGCGCTCTTATTGATACTTCTATTTTGGCATGAAGTTGTTATATATTTCGACACTTTTCAGTTAATTCACTGCAGTTTTTAAAAACAAGTAAATAAAGTTATAAAGCGTATTCATGAATATTTACTTGGGATTTTCCTGGTACTTGTACTCTTTTTCAAAATTTTCAAACCCTTACTCTTTCTTTAAGGGGTTATATATGCTGCGACCCGAGAAAGTTTAGGGGTTTTCATCATTTTTTCTAACCAAGTCATCAAACTTTTATTTAATAAAACTTTACGTTATTGAATTGTACATATTATGAGGTACTTATGACATTTTTTTAATCGAAAAATTTTCATAATTACCTAGAGGATCTATGGCCTTCGCCCCGAAACGCTGTTTTTGTCCCATCGCTTGCGGTGAGCATATTTCGTGAATGACTCAACTGAAATTAAAAATAATAAAATGACGTTAGTGCATAGCGTTCCCTAGTGATTGAATGAAGGGTTTTTTTTTTTTTTTTTTTTTTTTCGAATATGGCGACGATTTTCTCAAAAAAGTCGATTTTCGCATGTCTTCAGAAACACTTCAATATATACTGAATAGCATATCTCCATTGTTACAAAAAATTACTATATTATTTGGATCGCTGATCCTATAATGGAGGTCGACCTCTTACGGCTAATATTAATTTTTCAGCGTCCATGCGTGCAATAGATACAAACGGCTTCACGATACTGTCTACTTAGGGCTAATTAGCGCGATAAAATCAAACAAATTTGATTTTCAAACACACGCTCGCACTCGGCGCTACTAGCATTGCGTCGCATCGCTCTGTATAGCACGCTGTGGGAACATTTAGGGTACGTTTCCACTGCACGCTATGCGATGCTATGCTATGCCATGCGAGGCGATGCTAGTAAAACAAACATACGAATATATATCTAAATATAATTAGCCCAAAGTAGACAGTATCGTGAAGCCGTTTGTACCAATTGCACGCATGGACGCTGAAAAATTAATATTAGCCGTAAGAGCTCGACCTCCATTATGGGATCAGCGATCCAAATAATATAGTAATTTTTTGTAACAATGGAGAGATGCCATTCAGTATACAAGTATATTGAAGTGTTTCTGAAGACATGCGAAAATACTCATGAAATTTGTTGGGATCCTTTTTTTGGTAAAGTTCTTTAAACAGATAGTGAAACTCTCCAAATCGTCTTCTACCATTATTAATTGTATGGATCCAGAGGTTTCTTTTCCCGACTCTTTTTTTATTATTTCTTCATAATCATGTAGTATTCTAATACAGAGTTTCCGATCAGATAATCATTAGTATTCATGACCGATCGCAAGGAAGCACAAAAACTCACTGATAGCCGGATAGCGGTGTATGTGAACACGTCTGATTACAATAGCAAGAAATGTAGCAACGCATCGCCTCGCATGGCATAGCATAGCATCGCATAGCGTGCAATGGAAACGTACCCTTAAATAATTATTCATATGTTTGTTTTACTAGCTTCGCCTCGCATGGCATAGCATAGCATCGCATAGCGTGCAGTGGAAACGTACCCTTAAATAAATATTCATATGTTTGTTTTACTAGCTTCGCCTCGCATGGCATAGCATAGCATCGTATAGCGTGCAGTGGAAACGTACCCTTAATCGCAATTAAAGTTTGAAGTGCACCGCAACATACCTGTACATATGTATATAACCCCTTAACTCATTACATAAGTAACATAAGTTCCAAATGTCCTGATTGTTTAAAGAGTTTTCAGTCAGCTTATCTTCAATGTCATCAGTGCTGAAAAAATTAGATCAGGGCAATTCCGTTCAGGATTTCTAAAGACGATTTTTGATTATTCCAAAAAATCTCGAAATCGTAATTTCCAAAAATGTAATTTAAATAATATGAAAAAAATTCAATATTTTTCACTTGATTCTAAGATATTTTTTTCTTAGAACATTTTTTTCCAGTCCGTTTTTGAGATAGCCATTAATGAAATTTATACAAAAATATGTTTGTTTTGGCCGCCACTTTGTTTTACCAAATATTTTTAAAAATAAAGTAGTCATTTATTTTAAGTTTAAGTCTCGAGAACGCGATATTTTCTGGTATAGAACCCGGAGATTACCTGTTTCATAAAGAAATTCTAGAAATTTAGGTCTATTTTTTTTGTTATCGAATAAATAGCAATTTTGTCCAAGAATTTGTTTATAACTTTTTTAAAATCGATTTCTGAAAAATTCTAAAGCCATATTCTGAAAAAGCATGAAATTTTACGTCGGAATTGACCTCAATGAAATTTTTTCAGTACCGATAACATTGAAAAGAAGCTGGTTGAAAACTCTTTTAAAAATCAGGACATTTGTAACTTAATGGGTTAACTTATTCATTTTTCTACGGCTGACGTCATAAGTGTGGCCGCAGCTTACGATACGTTGGTTGCAACAATAATAAAAGTTCAAAGTTAGATGATTAAATCGGCATCAAATATCCAAAAAAAAAAAATTAATTTGTATACAATGGATGCTATTTTTGTGATTTGTATGTATTTTTATTTCTATAGGTAACATGACGTCACCATATGAAAAAAAGTATTGTTGTTTCTATTTCCATTGTGTTGAATCTACACAATGCAAAACTAATTGTGAGACGTGCATCAGAATATTTCCATAATTTAAATAGTGTGGCAGTTCAAAATACGACTACCAATAACAGCGGTCGGTAAATATAACCTTGAGCGTGCCCCACTATTTTTTACTTTATCCTAGGCACTGGCCACCAACTAATTTTAACGGGTTAAATTTACCAATTAAAATGGTTGAAACATCAGCGCCACAGCGTAATTCGAAAACGCAATAGTTACCAAATTATCAGTGTTTTACGACAGACTATAACTACATTATTTACGTGCATACATGCAAGTAATTTAATATAACAGGCTGTTTCACGATGACCGTGAGTGACCGCTGTGTGGCTCTGGCGATATTTATAGAATTTGGTAACATTTACCCCCTGGTAAATGTAAAAAAAACTACTATATTGAAAAACCTATAAAATTGTTTCTACATAATTCACAGAATTTATATTTAACGCGTGTTAACAATAAAACGTTACTTATGAAACATGCATTCTTCAATTTTTTATACAGGGTGTCGTCTGTAGCTTTTCCAAATTATCTACCTCTGTACCTTAAAAATGTTGTTATTTCAAACAAGATTTAATTGTCTATCGATTGTATTAACAGATGCCTATACATAATATCTTTGATAATTTCTGTAATATTTACTTTTGTATTCAAATATATCAATTTTCAAACGTTTTCCATTTATCAATTTAAACACAGTCGCCTTTCCTACTTCTTTGACATTTTGAAATGAAAATACATTAAATACACACGTCAAAATTTGTAAGCAGTTTTTACGTTGGCGTGGTTTTACGTTTAACCGAATTATTGTCAATTTGTTGGAGTAAAAATGGCAGGATTTGGATACTGTACAGAAACAAAATGTGTGGCCGATACACTTCCTTATTTCGCCCATGTAACGATGACTCCAAATATATCCACATTTTCCATAGACGAACTACACCAAGTCATATAGACAAACCAATGAGGCTAAGCGGAAGCCTACAGCGGGGCCCGGGCTCGTAAGCTCATTGAGACGTTTGTAGAGCTTGCCGGGTGAACATCTCCCATTGAAATATCTTTTTTATAAAACGGACAATTATGAGTAAATGCATAGTGGTGAAAAAAAAACAAAACTGAATTTGTACGCGACCTGAAACAGTCTTCTTCTTTCTCTAAATAAAAATGTATTTTAATAAACACTTAATACTGTCGATTCTTCTGATTGGTATACTTACGTAATTCCAGGGCAGGCTTACATCTTACGTGCCCTCGATCGCGTTACTCTAAATAGCAGTAAAATTGTGAATTTTTGTTAGGTTAAAGTCATGTTTTGATTTTCCCAAATGCGGCTCTTTTTAAATAGTCAGAGTTTGGTTCCACTTGTTCTCGTACAGAAGATCGGCATCATTTGGTCTAGGTGATCTATGGTGTCAACACACACTATGTAGGAGGTAATAAGGTAATAACGAGAGTTCGTTCATTGCGGAAATCGTAGAAAGTCAGAGAAAGACATAGGACGGTAAAATATGTCGCTGAAATTGGTCATGGAATGTCATGGAATTTTAGCAAATTTTACCGAAGTCGTGGAAGTCATGGATTTTAAAACATTTATCATAATCAATTTATGGTTAGAAAGCTCGAGTGAGGCCACCGAACGGTAAAGTCAAAGTGGAGATATTATCTGATTTTATTTAGCTAACGTTTTCTCATTTTCAATTTAACTGTGTGTTGACCATGTTGTTTCACTCCAATTATTTTAGTATCCCCAGGATTATAGAAACACATTATAATTTGATATATCACGCGATAGCCATTCGGTCACAGTCATCTTACCATCATAAAATTAAAAAATTGTAATCCAAAGATTATATAATCCAGACTATATTATGTTTTATAAATGAAGTACTTACACGTTGTGGTATGCAAAAAGGAATGGTAGGGGTAGCTTCCATAGTAGTGATCCTTTTGTATGGTATTTTCATAAAAAATGTTATGTCTTTTTTTCAAAATTGCGGATATACAGAGCGATACGAGAAACCCCTTTCGAAATCTGCGTCGAAAACGACTGCCGCAATTTTGATCTGAAACATAAAAATAAAGTTTATTCTTAAAGTAAACATTATTTTCTAGAATATGAACCTAAATTATATTAAAATTATGCCTGTTTAATAAATAAATAATGATAAATTAAAAAATGACCTGTTTTTTAAAAAGTTTTTAGTTATAAATAAATACTTTTTTAACAATATTTTTTTAATCAATTAGGTTCATACATTTCCGAATTACATAAGGAATGTGTGTGCAAAATTTCAGCAAGATCGGTTGGATAGTTTTGCGTAGTTTTTTTACGCAAATTGAAAAAACACAAGTTGTGGGAAAACGCGTTTAAAGTTTGTAGAACAGAAAAATCGAATAAATTATAAGAAAGCATGGACTTAAGCAAGTTTCCAGTTAATCTGCGATTCCTGGTACATAAAAATTTTTGGTACAAAAAAGGATTTTGGCGCTTAATACGTTGCTTGTTCGTTTCTTCGGCGAAAATTTTGGCTTGATTGATAAAAGATAACATAGCTCTGGAACGATTTCGAATTTCATTCTAAAATTTTACAGGAATATTCTTGGAATGGTATACAACCATTTTATGAAAAAAAAAAACATCGATTTTTTTCGAAATTCTAATTAAGCCCCCCTTAAGAGTTTTTAGGCGAAAATGATTTTGGTCATCTTTGAACTGTCGTAAGTTCATTAATAAAAAGGAGGAGGTGTATGTATCATGATCGTGTATCACATATCGCCCAGTATAATCCTGTTTAACAGATTGTCTTGAATACATATTTTTTTTAGTTTATTTGTAAAGGTAAAATTTGTATTAGGTGTATTTAGTTTGTCTGTTACCTACAAATAAATGTTTATTGCTGAAAGTATTTTTATTAATTAATGAGACAAGTTCTGTGGTTATTATTTAAGTTAGATATGGAGTTATGATAAAATAATGGAAAAGTAAAGTCGTAAATTAGTGAACACCTATAATAGATAGGTAGAATGTAGGTAGAATGAATATGTAGATGTATGAGGTAGAATGAATAGGTAGAATAATAGATATGGAAGAAAATAAAAACGAATTATTATATTATTTATTCTAAAAACATTATATTTAATCCATAGTTCCTTCTTATTTATGGTACATATTTGATAAATAAGAAAAAGAACCAATCGATCTAATAAAGGTAGACGAAAGTTAAGAACTCTAACAAAGGTAATCACAAATTGTTGTCAAACAGTATTTTATGCTTTTGATTGCCCTTGTCAGAGTAGGTATTTTTGTCAGTAGAATCTTCATATATAGCGTAAGATTTGTACCTCATTGATTTGTACTTAATTTTCATCTCACACATTATTTAAATTGAAAAATGCTATACGCGGGTGAAATTTAAATTTGGGCTAAGACAAAACCAAAAATAATGCAAAATGGATAATTAGGGAATTATATTTGGAATTACTGCATTTCATGAAAGTCAGTTTTTATGTACACATATTTGAGTTATACTTGCTCTGTTAATGAGATTTTTTTAAGATACATACATAACTTTATTTTGATCACAAAACTCTCCAACTCTCGCAAATTTGTATGGAAAAGTTCTTATAATAAAAACACGTACATTTTTATAGACTTACTTAATTGATTCCTTTAGGCCGACCCTTATTATTTACGTCATATCACCTAATAATCCATGACTTAATATATCACAATAATAATCCTAAGGTTATTTATTTACATACAGAGTCCGAAAATTACATCGACAACGGTTATTAAATGTAGGTTAGGGGTGAGAAATAAATACGATTTATGGAAAAATTCAGGAAAAGTTTTTTAGTAACATCTTCATCAAAATGTTGAAGATTTTTCTAAATTAATACATTGAATCATATTTTTTCGTGGTCAGCTTGGTCCTTTAACAAGTACAAATTTTACAAGCCTGATTTTTTTAACGAAAGTAATATTAATAGACCATTATTTTGGTGAAACATACCGCGCCTCCAAGAAATGTTCCAAGAACAAGTCGTTTAACAAAAAACGGTATATTTCTACGTCTGGTTAGTTCATCTTGAATTATGGATAGAACTTACAACTGATTACATAAGAGTATGTATTTATTTTTTTAACTAATAATAAATAATAATAATAAAATACTACGCACTTAATTTATATTCTTATTATGGTGAGACATGTTAATTAAACATTGCCCTTAAACGAATGGAAATGTCTCTTTCTGACCTTTTATAATGACTCTACTCGTAATGGTAATGCAATAAGTAAATGCATCAGTTAATCAAGTAAACTAATATAGAACGGCTAAATTGGTATCTCCAGCCAGCCTTGACGTGAAAGCGTACATAGTACATACATATCTATGTATATGCTGCACTTACATAAATACACGTACTGCGTAGTTACAGATGCTATTTTAATAAATTCTAATAATGCATGCATGTAAAGATAAATTATTGCAACATCACGTTGACATTGTTGCGCCGCGCTGCTACAATATGTATGTATGTATGTAACTAATTGCGACTGTTTTGGCGTGTTGTACACTAACATGCACGGAACATAAACTGCATTTTTAATCGTCTACTACAAGGGCACAAATAATTGGAATATACATACTACAATTTGTTATGTCATTATACTAATTATCATAAAACAAAGATGTGCCTTTATGGGTATTAAAATATAGATATTAACCACAGACCAACTAAACCAAGCGCGACTGTATCTTCTGTATGAAAACAAGTGAAGCTAAATTCAGGGGTGAGGACGCGTGGAAATGCAAGCCCTGAACAGTTAAACAGGGCCGTATTCAGGGAAATCAAAAAAAGATTGTAATTGATTTTTTGAAGTTACACAAAATATACATTTATTTTAAGTAGACAAATAAGCGGTGGCAACGCGATCGCGGGCACATAAAATTTAAGACTGCTCTAGAATTACGAAATTATACGAACAGAAGAACCGACAGTATACAGTATTTATTAGATTTTTTACTTACTTAAAGAAAGAAATGCTTCGTTTCAGGTCAGGTACGAATGAACCCGAGCATCCTTTTGGGTTTTCGCTTGGCTTCATCGGTTTGTCTGTATGACTGGCTCTAGTGGTCTGTGGTATTAACATATATGTAAGTTATGTATTTGCGTTACAACTGATTGAGGGTTACTGTTTTTCTAGAATGACCTGTCTATTAAAACACCTGATTCTGTAATCATCTTGAGCCCCAACAAATAGAATACACGTTCGGTCATAAACGGCTATATACAGAGTTGCAGTTTAGTGGATCCAAAACGTCTTTAATGTTAAACACGAAAGCGTGCAAAAAAATAAGACTCTTATTTCGTTTTTTTTAAAGGTTTTTGCATTCCAATTCAGTTCGTGAGGTATTTTTTTATGTTAGCAAAATAAAATTCTGTTTTATTTAAAAAAAATGCATTTTTTAAAAATAAAAAGGAAAATCTGTAGGACAATCTTTTTTGCTTTTAAATTAAGTATATGTTAAGTTATTTTTTTTAAATTTAACTGCCATTTGGTGGAAAGGCAAATAAAGTTAAATGTCAAAATTGAGTGAAAAAATAAACAGTTCTTGATAGATACACTTGTTGAATTCCATATATGTAGGTATATATTTTTCAATTAGATATTTTATTTTAAAGATTTATTCATATATGATGCAACCTGTGAAAAGGTACCAAATGTCGGAAAAGTGAATTTTGGCATCTATATCTGGCAACCATGTACAGTAGAAATAAGTCGTTGGATTGGAGCAATAGAAGACGAGATATCGTTTTTTTCGTGTACAGTTCTGTTCCAAAACTTTAAATGTGTTTTTCTCAAAATTTCTATTTTACATATTGAAACTTTACCTACTTTCAGTTCGAGCTATATTAATGCTAGAGACTTCATTTTTTTTAAATGAAGCGAAATTTATGCTCTATCGAAATCTGACCCCCACCCGAAAACAGTTTTTCCGACATCTGGTACCTTTTCACAGGTTGCATCACATTATATAAAGATTATTTTTGAGACTTGAATATTTTATTTTTATTATATGTAGAAAGAATATATAATGTATAAATAATATCGGTTTCGATTATTTTATCTACTCAAAAGTATGCCATCACCAGCGTCTACATGAAAGTTAAATATATTTTCGACACTGATATTGTTCAACCTCGACAGTTTTTTAAGTGCATAGACTATTTTTAAAATACTTCCATTTTCATTTTTTTTTTCAGACAAAAGTGGGCAGATGCACAGATTTAGGATAAGAAATGCGTAACGTCGCATCGCATGGTAAGTTTTTATGTAAGAAATTATTCATTAATTACACCACTTGAGTATAGTGTTGCCAACTTATAATAGTAAGCGCCACTAGCGCATTCACCAAATACTCAATTTAAAATAAAGTACTAGTATTTCATATATAGACATATTTATTAAAATAAAAACTAAAACATGAAGCAATAAACTTTGAAATAAACTGTCTTTAGAAATAAAGGACGGTTGACAACCCTAATTGAGTATGTTATACAGTACAGTTATACATTAATTCAGTTCAGTGATTTATAACTGATGTAAGTTTATAGGAAATCTGAAACTATAAGCATTATCTATGTTTATAGCGAAAGGTCAGCGTAATTATCTTCAGATTTTTATACATATGTTATGTTTGTACTATTTTTAAATAATTTCAAATTCAGTGCTTTTATAAATGATAAGTATTACATAATTAATTACATTTTCAGCAACAGTTCATGTATACCTGTATTACTCCAGGCAAAAAGGGGGTTTTAACAAAAAAACGGCAAAACCTATAATCCATCAAAGTTTACTACGTCTACGTTCATTATTGTTAATGTTAAAAAATAATTAAAAAAACAGCGTTTTTTAGCAGTTTTTTGCATTTTGTTAAAAAACTAATTATTCGATTTTCATGCGGTTGGGCTCATTTTTAATACCTACAACTTCTTCCACGGATGTATATTTGTAAAATCCAAGGATAAATTTATATAAGTCAAAAACTCCTCCTTCCTAACTTCACTTTTGCCTAACTTCACTTGTTAATTAAACATTGACGCACTAATTTTCAGCTGTTGGAATTTAGGTACAATAGTTACACGTATTGAGAGGTACGCATTACCGTTGACAAATTCTGGTTGGCATTTTTTTTTTTGAAACGGACTTTTTTTCGACAGCTTTTGCCTGGAGTATATGCTATATATCTTGTTCTATGATTATATACATACATATGTACCTTGAATATATCGCTATGCCCAACATTCGTACGTCACCACATCAAAATTTACTAACGGATTAGCGAAGCCTTCTTTTCAATTGTTAAAAGGTGACGTAGTTTGTACAAAATAGAATGGGTACATTGGACAAGTTCCAATCCGTTATAAACTAGTCCAAAACATTAAGGGGCCAATTTTTTAAATTTGTTTTATGTTTTTTTTTAAGCCGTATCTTTGTGAAAAATGTTCATATCGAGATACAAAAAAAGCAATTTAAGGCTCCAAGTCTCTAGTTTCAATATCTTATGGCAGACATTTTTGTGAGCCCCGGTTGTCGCGCAATCATAATAAATATCATGACCAAATTTTTTTCAAAACAATTTTTATGGGTCCACGGGTTTGGGATTTTATTTTCAGTCAAACCAACACAGAGATCAGTTGACTTGTTAATTTTTTTTTTTGGTCTCTGTCATTTTTGTTGAGATATCCGACTTTGAATGAAAAAGTATTCCTTTTTTAATCATGAATATCTTAGCAAAAACGATTCCATGGATCAATTTGAACATTTACAGGGTTATTGGGGGTACATTTAGCTATAACAAAAAGCTTTCTTTCTTTCTGTCTTTCCCTCAATATTTGTAAAGTAGTGGTATATTTACTGAAAAAAGGGGGTTTTTAAAAAAGTTTTTAAAACTGCCCTTAAATTTAGTCTGCGATCATTGATTGGCTGAGATATCGATGATTAAAGAAAAAGGATATTTTTTCTTTCAAAGTCGGATATCTCGGCAAAAAAATGACGTACAGAGACAAAAAAAAACGAACTGAAGATGAATAAACAAGCCAACTATCTATGTATTGACAATTGAAAACAATTCTCCCGGGCCAGTGGTTCCTTAAAAAACGATTGAAAAACATTTGTCTTGCGTTTTTCTTATGATTGTGCGATAACCGGAGCTCACAAAAAAATGTTCTGCCGTCAGATCTTGAAACTAGAGAGCTTTAAAATGATTTATTTTACATCTCTACAGCACCATTTTTCACAAAGATGCAGCTTTTTTTTAAAATAAAAACATACAAATTTTTAAAATTCTTGTTCTCTTAATTATTAGAAATAGTTTAGGTATTCCTGATGAAGTAAAGGCGTTTTGCCGTAGAATATTGACATTCATCCGAAGATAAGAAATAGGGAAGCAAATTAAATATTTTGGTAGCAGTGTACTTATTGTTAGTTTTTTTTCCTTGCAGTACAGTGCTTTTTTTTGATACTTGCAATCTTTGCATTTTGGAATCACAATTTTGCAGTTTTTAATGTTATCCAAGCAGGGCAAAGTGTTATGCAATTTTCAAACATATTTACAAAGGCCTTGTATTAACTATGATATGTACTGGAACTGATACGAAAATAAAATAATTTAGTGGAAAAAGCAAATGATTTCACCACATTTCACCTTTGTTATCTCAAAGAGATTTATATAATACACAAATCTGATAAATATAGTACACCTTAACATAGTACCTAGTACACCACAACATATTTTTTTCTACAACTTTCCTATAGTATGTGTGTCTATAAAACAATGCAAAAGGTATATGGTTTTATTCAATTCTCCTAAAATTACATTATTTGAAATAGTTCCTTACATATTCTCAATTCAATTACCTAAATTACATAGTTAATAACCTAAATTACATAGTTAATTACATATTTTAAAATAGTTAGGGGATTTTATCTAATTAGCTCAACGATTCAATTAGATAAAGTCCCCATTATCAGATACTGTGCAGAATTACCCATGTTTTGTAACAATCGGTAAAAATATATCTAACATTGTTGTATGGTTTATGATGTTATTTTACCACTTCAATTTGGCCTACTGTTAAATATTTTGCAACATAAGGATGTGCAAATTACACGTATTGGGTCATGTCATAACTATTTAAGGGGTTACATCATTCTAAAAGGTCAAAAATCAAGGTAAATTTTGTGAATTTTTATCTACTAATAAAAATATTGAAAAATCGTTTTAAGGGTGTATTTAGTACCTACATATTGAAGTACAAAAAAATTTTTTTACATTAAATACAAAATGGCGGCGTGATATTGCACGCAACGCTGATGCCTTTTTTTCGATCGGCCCATGGCGAGCAATGTAGCAATTTTTTAAATGCTCCGAGAACAAAAAAAAAATCCATAATCCATATTAGTTTTTCTATAGCGGTACACAAGATCAAGTCAAAATAATGATTTTTTTACAAAATGGCGACAGTTTGAAGGAAAAAAAGAAAACACAAAAAATTCGATCTTCATTTGTTTATAACAACCGTAATTATTAATCAATTGTAAAAATCGTGTGTACCGCTCTAGATAATTTAGTTATAGAGCTGCAGTTAAAATTTCAAGTGAATTGGATAAAAATTGCCGAAGTTATGCTGCCCGCCAATTAGAAAAACATGGTTTTGAGATAAACACGTTTAAAGTGTCAAATCGCATAAACTCCGCATAAGAAATTTTACAGCCCAAAATGGCTTCTTTCATTTGGAAATAATTTCAGTAACGCCATCTATTAGTCATTTTCAAAAGGATAACTCACTTTCTATGATTAAAATTTATCGACGTAGACCTGGACACTTAAAAATGTTCAGTCGCAGCGAAGCGATATTGTCTTCGAGTTGTTTCACGAATCGCGTGGAAAATTAAGTTATACCTTAAATCCATCAAAAAGTCCTCTTGGATATGATTTTTAAGATGTTTTTACGGAAATAAAACTTTTTGAAGAGTGATGTAACCCCTTAAGAAATTAATATATTAATAAATGATATTTGTAAAATAAACTCATGACAAAATCACAATGACCATCGATGCAATAAAACTGGTACGTTTCTGGGAAAATAATGTTCGAAGAGTTGTGCTGTTTTCTTACTTTTACTGTTTAAATGTAGCATTCCTTCAACATTTTTCTTCTTCAATCTTCAGAAATACTAATTTTAGGTATAGGATATACCTAAGGAATACTGAAGAATGAAAAATAGATACAGGCAAGTAAAATATAGTATACGGAGTGTTCCATGTGGAATAGTATAGAAAATGTGGTTTGAAAATGGTCAAATTGATATTTCGTTAAGAAACACCTTGTACAAGAAACTGGTATTTTGCTACTAATGGGCCACCCTGTACGTGACTCGCAATACAAATCCATATACTTGTGTCCGATCTAAACGACGCTTCACGTTACGCGCTCTGTGGCAGGTGTGGACGCGACTTTACGCCTTAGAGTCGGCAGGTCTTGTGGAATTTCGCCAGGTCTGGCAATAGCGATTCGCCGTGTCGGCAACGCGGCTGCCGCCGAGTCTCGCTTTCCTCCTCGACCTCTCCAACATTTGACGGCTTGGGGCACTCCCCCCCCCCCCCCCCCCCCCCCCGCCTTTCAGCCGCCGAACAGGTGTCTCTTTTGTTGCGAGCCCCCCGTTTGACTAAAACGCCGCCGTTTCGTGTGTTTCAGGTGGGAACATGGACAGCGGTGACTGCGAGACCGAGGAGGACTCGGCGCCAGAGGCGTGCGTATCACCGGGAGGCGGGGCGACTTTGCCAAGGTTAGTATAGTACGTAGCCGTCACCTTCGAGTTATTGTTGCGCCGCGTAGATTATGATTCTTTCTGGGAAGCCGTTGCGTGCCTAGGGTAGGCGCTAATCGTTAAATTATCTGCGGACGTACACGCGAAATCGTTACTAGCGGTGGAATTTTACGTTAAGTAAAATACTCGTAGATAAATAAATAACGGGTCTATCAAAAATATCCTCCTAGAATGCAGACTCCACTATTCCAATGTTTTTGGACTTGCTAAAACCGAATTAAATAATAAAAATGTTTTGACTGTGTCTTTTGCCTCCTTTGACCCGCTGAGGGGGTGCAATTTTCAACAAAAATCGTCGATCATTGGAGATTTTCGGGGTCACTGATCGCAAAACTGATGTCAATATTGAAATTGGACGTAATGACAGCTGTCAAAGTCTTGAAAAGTCGGACTTTTTTCGTATGATCCCTAATTTTTATTGAAATCTATGTGAAAATAAGAAATGATAATTTTTGATATGCGTCAGAAAAAAATTGTTATTCAATTTTGCATAGGTTGAAAATAAAAAAATACGCTATTATTATTGCAAAATAGCAATAATTGGAATTGAATTGAAAACAGATCTTTCCTTATTTTTTTTTTTCGACCACTTAGATTATACATATGACCTTCAGATCATGGCTTAGAAAACTTTTTGATATGATAAAACAATATACCAAATATCCAAATAAAACAATATCCAAATTGTTCCAATAGTTTTTTGCACAACAATTTTGCAATTCACCCCTTTGCAAAAAAAAAACAACGAGGTTGTCCAAAATTTATAGGTACAGCCGTAAAAAACGTTGAATAATCTGATTTTTGTTTACGTATAAAAGTATATTCAAACTTTCGAATCTTTTTTTTAAAAATTTAAAAACAGTTCATAAGGAGAAGTTTGGGAATCTTTTAAAATTCGATTTAGAAAATCGTTATAAATGGTGCTGTCATTTAATATAGACATCCATAAAAAACGTAACCATACATAAAACATGATACCATACCATATTTGGTGCCACCATATGGTGCCATTTGGTGCTGTGACACCAAACAATCATACGAGGTGTGTAAATTAAGTAATGAGACTATTTTTTTAAATTTAATTATTCGAATAGAATTACGATTCAGTATTGTCTCCTTCAAAATAACTTCACTGAGAAGCCACACAATGCTGGAGACGGTTGTTCCATTCCTCGTAGTGCTGGAACTCATACTGAAATAGCCTTCAGCTGGTCAGTTATAGCCGTTTGAATGTTTTCTATGGTCCCAAAATGACGTCTCTTGAGATGATTTTTCAATCTCAAGAAGAGAAAAAAGTCGCAAGGACTCAAAGTTAGGCGATTAAGGAGGCTGAGGAGCCACAGGAATGTTTCTACTGGCGAAAAACTCGTTTACTGAAATGGCTATGTGACAAGGCGCATTATCGGGATGCAACATGCAATTTTTTGCCTTGGAGACAAAATTTGGATCCTGGAGAGCTTGAAGTGTGCCATTCCGCTTTGGCGCTTGGTTTTCGAGTTGTACTCAAACACCCAAGTCTCGTCACCAGTAATGACACGTTCCATAAAATGGGGATCATTTTCAATCGATTCCTAAAAGTCAAGACACCATTCTTTCCTGATGTCCTTTTGTTCCTGCGAAAGGTTTTTTGGAACCATTTTTGTGCAGATTTTTCTCATCCCCAATTCGTTAGTCAAAATCTGATTAACATTGGTGTGATTCAAATTTATATAACTCTTCCCCGATCATTATTGTCTTCAACCGATGACCTGAACTCACAAGATCCGTATTGTATCGACATTTTCATCGGTTCTTGAAGATGAAGGCCTTCCGCCACGTGGTTTATCTTCAATCGACTTTCTTCCTTCTGAGAATGCCTTAAATCACCGAAAAACCTGGGCTCTTGAAAAAACACTGTCTCCGTAGGCGTGTCGAAGTTTTGCAAAAGTATCCGTTGCTTGTGTCCAAGTGTGAAACAAAATCTGATAGCACACCGTTGCTCAAAATTAATGTCACTCATTTTTAAGACGCACCAGAAAAAAACGGTTTACGAAAACAGTCACAAAGAACAAACAAATGACTCAAAGTTCAAACTTGTACTGGAGGTGCATTACATGTTAATTTTGTTTTGTTTGGTTGAATTAGGTCCAGGAATAAATAACAACTATTCGATTATTGCCAACGTTTCGGAGCTTTATTTCTCCTTCATCAGGGCTCAATCAATCAATGTTGATGAAGGAGAAATAAAGCTCCGAAACGTTGGCAATAATCGAATAGTTGTTATTTATTCCTGGACCTAATCCAACCAAACAAAACAAAACTAACAGAGAAGAAGGTCGCTAAATTCCCCACAGATTACATGTTAACCTACCGCCCTTCCAAGTCTCATCTCCGCAGTGCTGCTAGATCAGGCCAGGCCACTCTCATTATTTAATTTACACACCTCATAATACCTAACAATTGATATGACTATAAAAAGGCTTCGAACTGATGGGTACCACCAGCAAAAGCCAGACCTCTTGTTCAATGTTTAACTTCTATCTTCTAAACCGTACAACTTATGAAGATGATCCCAATGGGATTATGCTGCTGTTGGTTAGATCTATCGTTCTTGATAGGATTCTTTAAAATTCGATGGTAGGTGAAATCCTCATTACGTTTGCCGGAACTTTTTTCTAAATACTCTTTGACACTTTTTACGTACTGCGAATATATCCAAAACTTTATTTGATATATTTAATTTTGAACTGCATTATGTATTCAACTACTTTCATCTTATTTAAAAAGTTTCAAACGTCGCGTCGGCAATTTTAGATGACACTACTTTTTTGAAAATATGGCGAATGCTCCAGTGTTAGAAGACACAAATGGAGGATCCAATTTATTCGTTCTAACATCGGTCAGTAAAGATAGTGAAATCTTCCTGATTTAAAACCAAGCAATAAATTTAAAATTTGTTGTATTAATCCGCGTTGGTATTATTATGATTTATCAGGTGTTGGTAACGTATGTAGAGTGTAATTCATAAAGTACGCATCAATTTTTGTTAACGATTTTTTTTTAAATTTAACTGTGGGACTAACCTGTTCTTTATAATTGATGAAAAATATCCTACTCGAACGAACTCACGTGTCTTTTGGTATCTGTCAAATTTTACATTATTCCAAAACAGTCACCCAAAATGACCCTATTTTTTGAGATTTCTAAATCTAATACAACAATGCCATCTGAACGCTTAATATAAATATTTGTTTTTTTGCCACTTTTTACTATATACAAAATTACATAGGAAAAGTAAATACGGACGCTTTATTTCGGTATATTTACCACACCATGCCAACTATTACAAAATATAGATTAAAATTCGTGTTTTAAACAAAATAAAATAATGATCCTAAATTCTGTTATGTTTTAGGCAAAATTGAAACACTGTCCAGCATTTATTATGCAGCAATAGTAACTTTGCCCCTGGCCGCAGTTGACAAAACCTTAAATTATGCTCATTTCTTTTGTAGCTGTAGGTGTGAACGCTTCGTGACGTAGTCTGTAGTATTTGTCTCTTATATCTGTGGCGTATTGTCGCATTACGTTCATTATGCGCAATTCGCGAGCAAAGATATTCTGGTTGTACTGTAGGATGTAAATTTAGCTTTTGTTTTTTCCTGACATTAAAGGTTATTTACATTACCGACCTCGGTTATCATACTACTCCTACTAAACGAACACATATATGCAGATGACACTCATTGTACTTTATCATGAGAATCAATATTCCGGCATAAACTAACGTCTTCGTCTCCAGGGTCGTAGGTCATGTAATGCCACCAATTTTGTTTTCACATGGTTAATTTAAATTTAATAAAAATATTACAAATGCAATATCAAAACATGTTTCAAAATTTCTTTAAATTCCTATGTACTTTCACTATTGGGCATTTATAAATAAGTGTCCAATAGTATACAGGGGGATTTTTCATGTAATTTTAAGATATGTAGAAGATTTTTATAAATATGTGGTCAAAAGCGTTTCGTTACGAAAATAGTGGTTTTTAAAAATTGTAATTACAGTTTATGATTGTTCTTACGGAATAATACATATGTACATGTATTCCATAATTAGTTTCCATACTGTATATAACACGTAATTAAATTAATAGTAAAGTAACTATAAGTAAGTATAGGTAACAAAATTGTCGTTAGTATTAGCTTCTTGCCAACCACAAGAACTTCCAATTTACTTAGCTTGATAAGGCGGGTTGATAGCAAATATATAACAAGCAATTTGCTGTGTATGATATGTATATTGTATATCTTATACGAGTATATACCGGGTACGTCATTTAACTTGAGACAGATGTGTTTCTAGAAAACGCTGCATGTTTTATTACACAAAGTGTTTCGAATAAAAGTCGTTTGATTAATACTGTTTGGCCTTTCAAGAACATTCGAAGATACACTTTATTTTTGGTCAACTTTTTTAACTTTTATTTTTTAAATCGAGATTAACCAAAATTTCTCGATAGAGAATTTTAGTTTTGACAAAATAGGAGCATTTTTAATCTGAATTTTTTTTATCCAATACATATTGCGGGATATTAACATCCAATTCAATTGACAAAATTTCACCCGATTTTTAACAAATGATGATATTTGTGACGTTTTAAAATTCTAAAAATACTAATAGAATACATTCCATAGTCACGGGAACGTCCTTGGTTGAACAAATCGAGTGAAATGTATTGTTTTATTTATTTTTATTTAGTATTATTTTGTCAATTGAATTTAATATTTATTTTATATTTAGATATTTATGTCAGTAAGAAATACCTCGTGAAGTTCACAGCGGATAAGAAAATGTTTCAGATAAGAAAAATACTCTTTTTGTAAGATTTTTGTGTAGATGAAGATTATCAATAGAATAATGTTGGTTTCCAGAAAATAAAGTTGACCTTCAAATTACCCTGAAAACGTTGTCAGGGTCAAAAAGTAGTATGACCATTTTTTTCTTCTGCAATACTAAGCAACTTTTATTCGAAGCATTTTGTTAAAATGTGCACCATTTTCAAGATGTACATCTGTCTTATGCTAAATGGCTCACCTGGTGAATCAAGCTTTCCATATATTAACATATAGGGCCATATGGTAAGCATATGATAATTTGAATTAGCGGCTGAACCTAATTACAAAAATCGCGAGAATCGAATACCAGCGTTGTGCTCGCTCACATTATTCGTTGTTTTACAAATGTCATCGGCCGAATAATCAAACCCTGTTTAAATTTGATATGTATTGACAGCTGACAGTCGTCTGGTCTGTGGTGTTAATTTAGATACACAACATATTAATGAAAGCCGTTTGATAAAACGATTTGTTTTCAGTTGCTGTTAAGTTGTTAAAAGTAGTGTTTACTACACAAGTCTTGCATATTGCATTTATCATTTATAGATCCAAATTTCCTACCTAAGTTTCCTACTCATATTTCGCACCAGTTTCCTATAAAGTACAGACTATAGTTTTTTTTTGGAATCTACATATTTTTATCTACCTAGAATTTTTGGCTGAAGTTTTTTTCCTAAGGTTTTTAAAATATTGAAAGTAGGCGTGTACACGCAATTGTATTATTCTACTCGCTTAGAAATCAACAAACATGACATAGATTTGCGGTTATATGATATAAGATTTTTTTCGTTTCCCCTGTGTATTACTTAGCGGTGAATAATTATGGACAAACATGGAAGTGCCTGATTTAAATCAATTTGACGACCGAATTAAAAAACTTGTAGTGCCGCCACAGCATACGATTTAATTAAGTAATGAGATTGATTTTTTAAATTGTTTTATTCGAATAGAATTATAATTCAGCATTTACTCCTCCAAAATAACTTCCTTGGGAAGCTACACATCGCTGGAGACTGTTCTTCCATTCCTCATAGCAGTGCTGGAACTCATATACTGGAATAGCCTTCAGCTGGTCGGTAACAGCCGTTTGGATGTTTTCTATGGTCCCAAAATGACGTCCCTTGAGGCAATTTTTCAATCTCGAGAAGAGAAAAAAGTCACAAGGACCCAAGTCCGGCGAATAACGAGGCTGAGAAGCCACAGGAATGTTTTTACAAGATAAAAACTCATTTACTGAAATGACTACGTGACAAGGCGCATTGTCGTGATGCAACAACATCCAATAGTTCTTGATGTTTGGTCTCACCCTTTTTCGAAATTTTTCAAGAACCTCTCTGTAAAAGTGTTGATTTACTGTTTGACCTGGAGACACAAACTCTTTGTGGACAATTCCCTGGCTATCAAAAAAGCAAATCAGCATGAATTTGATCTTTGACTTGCTAATTCTTGCTTTTTTGGGCCTTGGAGAGCTTGAAGTGTTGCATTCCATGCTTTGGCGCTTGGTTTCCAGATCGTACGCAAACACCCAAGTCTCATCAACAGTAATGACACGTTCCATAAAATGGGGATCATTTTCAAACGATTCCAAAAAGTCAAGACACATTTATCTCCTGATGTCCTTTTGTTCCTGCGAAAGGTTTTTTTGGAACCATTTTTGCGCAGATGTTTCTCATCCCTAATACGTTAGTCAAAATCTGATGAACAGTGGTGTGATTCAAGTTTAATTCTTCCCCGATCATTCTTTTCGTCAACCGACGATCTGAACGCGCAAGATTCCTTATTCTATCGACATTTTCATCGGTTCTTGAATGTGAAGGCCTTCCGCTGCGTGGTTCATCTTCAGTCAACTCTTCCTTCTGAGAAAGCCTTAAACCACTCAAAAACCTGGGCTCTTGAAAAAACGCTGTCTCCGTAGGCGTGTTGAAGTTTTGCAAAAGTATCATTTACGCTGTGTCCAAGAAGCAAAACCTGATAATACCCCGTTGCTCAAAATTAATGTCACTCATTTTTAAAACGCACTAGAAAAAAAAACGGTTTACGAAAACAATCACAAAGAACAAACAAATGACTCAACACGTTCAAGCTTGTACCGAAAGTGCACTGCATGTTAACATGCCGCCATTCCAAGTCCCATCCCCTCAGTGTTGCTAGATCGGGCGCTACCTTGCCAGTCTCATTACTTAATTTACACACCTCGTATAAAAAATGTGCAATTTACGTGGTTTAGAAAAGAAAACATTTCGGTTCATCTAGACACTATAAGACTACAACATTGTCATGAGTAACATAATGATAAAAAAATTAAACGGTGCGTAGATATATTATTATTTTTAAAGGCCTTAAAATTGCTAAATTTCAGATTTGACTTTGCAGCCCATCAATTTTGCAGAGGGTTGCAACTATCCATTTGCACCCCCCACATTTTTAGCACGAGCCGCCACTGTGAATCACCATGTATAAAACGACGCTGTACCGGGTGGGCAAATTTCGATGTTTTTATAGGGTATCTCGGTAACTGTAAGGGCTATGGAAAAATGAACCCACCTTTCCCGACCTCTTTTTTCGAGATAAATTAATTGGTGAAAACCAGAATTTGCTATATCTTTTCGTTTTCGAGTTGTAAACGAAAATTGATTTTTTTTGAGTTTTCGATTGGTGTCGATAACTCGGTTGTTTGTATAATTAGAAGAAATCTGTTTGCACGTTCTACAGGCACTTTTTTAAGTAGAATAGGATTTCCTTAACAGATTTTTTATATCTTGTGTAGTTTTCGAGTTATGGCATAAACTTCTATTTTTTTTAAATGGAAACCATAGTTGGCTATGATTTAGCTAAAAAGAGGATTTTTTTCTCTTTACAACGATATATAGTTTGTGGGGTCTATGATGAGTGTTTATGCGGAAACAGTTAAAAATTTTAATTTTTTGTATAGGTATACTTACTTTGTTTTTTCTTTGCAGGAAGAGTAAGTTTCTATAGTAACACATTGTTACAACAATGTTTTAATAATAATAACTGTTGCTATGGAAATTTACTCCTGCGAAAAGTAACATAAATACATAGTAACAGTCGTATATAATGAATGGTATATTAAACTTAAATAACTAATTATGACATATTAGTGACTAATTAATAATTAATTATAACATATTCATAACAAGAAAGTTTAACACACTTAACAATCAAATTTGTAACAAATAATGTATGTAAAAAATACGATACAATATATTTTACAAAAACAAAACTAGACAGATTAAAAAAAAATACGAGCATGATTTACCTAAAGTTTTCAAATTGTCGTCCGTTGTTTGCGATGCACAGTTCACATCGCTTTGAAACACTTTTTGTTGCATTATAGATGTGAATATTTGAAACGGAATTCAGACAGTCTATAAGATTTTCTCTCAGTTGAACCAGTGTATTATTTGTCTTTTTGTATAAATTGTCTTTAATGGTTCCCCAAAAAAAAGAAATCTAACGGTGAGAGATCTGGCGACCGAGGAGGCCACTTTACTGGCCCATTGTTCCCTATCCATTTCTCCCCAAAATTAGTATTTAATAATTCCGAGATTAAATTAGTATTATGGGGTGGTGCCCCGTCTTGTTGAAAAAATACATGTCGTCTTTCGTTAAGTGGCAAGTTGTCTAAAAATTCTTCTACTATGTGGTAGTTTATCATATTGTAATACCGTTGGCCATTTAAATTGTCATCATAAAGTTGGTAAGCTAAAATGCGGTTATTATATAGGGCACACCATACACTAAAACCGAAACGTCCTTGATTTTGAACATCAACAGTCTGATGAGGATTATCTTCAGACCAATAATGTTTGTTGTGTCGGTTGAAAATTCCGGCACTACTTACGTAACTTTCATCTGTCCAAATGATATTTTTAAAAAATAATTGGTCTTGCTCAATTTGTTGTAGGTACCAATTGCAGAAATCCAGTCGGCGTTCAGGATCAGTTGGAAGGAGCTGTTGTTGTTTCCTTATTGTATAAGGTCTAAATTTGTGTTTCTTTAAAACTGAAAGTGCTCTTCGTCGCGATATACCAGACTCTGCTTCAATTTGCCTACTTGAAATTGAAGGATTTACGACTACCATACCAACAACATTTATGGCAACATCCTCAGCATCTTGAATACGATAATTTTTTGGTCTTGGTTTATTAAATCCTCCGTATTCAACGAGGTTTTCTTTTAGTCTACCAAAGATGGACATATTAGGTTGTCTCCTTTCAGGGTAGCGATTAAAATATGCTTCCGATGCAGCTTCAGAATTATATCCATTTTGAATAAAACACTCTAGCATATTAAACTTTTCGTAATTTTGATACGCCATCGCGCCTTGTCAATTTCTTTAATCGAAACTTTAAAACTATAATGCAAGCAAAAACCAAACATAAACAATTAATCAAACAGTAATGTGTAACTGTGTATTTACATCCCAATATCCAACTGTTCTGTTTTCAAAATGACAGGCGCCTACTGTGCAAAATCATTGCAATTACTATACTGTCCTTTATTAGTAAACATATGTTTTTAACTGTTTCCGCATAAACACTCATCATAGACCCCACAAACTATATATCGTTGTAAAGAGAAAAAAATCCTCTTTTTTAGCTAAATCATAGCCAACTATGGTTTCCATTTAAAAAAATAGAAGTTTATGCCATAACTCGAAAATTACACAAGATATAAAAAATCTGTTAAGGAAATCCTATTCTACTTAAAAAAAGTGCCTGTAGAACGTGCAAACAGATTTCTTCTAATTTTACAAACAACCGAGTTATCGACACCAATCGAAAACTCAAAAAAAATCAATTTTCGTTTACAACTCGAAAACGAAAAGATATAGCAAATTCTGGTTTTCACCAATGAATTTATCTCGAAAAAAGAGGTCGGGAAAGGTGGGTTCATTTTTCCATAGCCCTTACAGTTACCGAGATACCCTATAAAAACATCGAAATTTGCCCACCCGGTACACGATACATAACCGTCCGAAATAGAATTCCGCTCACCGTATAAGTTATAAAATTAAGGTTGCGCCAATCCAGGTATGAAATAAGAGGCCGTCAATACGCAATCAGCTCAACGTACCGGCATTTGTCGAAGGTTATGAAATAACAGTAAAAATACGCCGGTTACAACACTTAATGTTAACAATCGATATCATTGTTCCAACTTGGCGATTAATCGGCGAAATAGCTGGGCGGAAACGGCTGAAACGACTAATAAAAATATGTGTGTATTGTAATTTATTGGACGAGAGTTAACTGCTGACTTTCAAGCGTTATTGAGAAAATACGGGGAAAACGTAAAACGCGTATGATTCAAATTGACGGTGAAGCATAAGAAAATTTTGTATGTAAAATGTGAGAAAGAATCGAGAAGGACTAGTTGATCGAGGAGAGAAAAAAACTGGCCACCCAGTTCACATCCATTCGTTGAGAACAGGTTATTTTTATGTAAAATATAATCAAATTTTCCATCGTCACGTTCAGTCAGGCGATATAGTATTTGACGAAAATAAACTGCTCGTCCAAATTAGCGTAACACTTTTTAGATTGGCGCCATTTGCATTCTATTCGAGTTAAAGTCTTTCGGTTTTTAATTTTCGGTGGCCTATAGGGTTGGTTTTAATGCTCCGAACTCGCTACGCTGTGACTTAAACGGTTCGCCGTCCACACCCCAAAAAACAGCCCCATGTCGAAATTTGAATTCACAAGATGTTGACGCCAATTTCAGAGACCTGCAGAATCGACTAAGAAGGTCGCTGTCGCGTAAAAACTCCATCCCGGCACACATTAAGACCTCCTCAATAAGTTCTGTGTATTTGGTCGCTGTCCTATCTCTTCAGCCCATTTTCAGACCTCCCTAAGCCACCTCTTTGCATTTACGAAGGGTTTTGCGTGGTTTGACCTCTGTTGGGCGAATCCATTGATCCTAATGCTGCCTAATAAATTGGTGTGGGGTGCCACAACTCCTCTTGCCTTTTGTCAACCAGGTCAAGCACAAACCAGGCCACACATACACCGACCCCCCACTCACCCCCTTCTAACTCCGCCCCTCTAGAAGGCTGCGTGAGATGTCGTTTTGTCTCGAATTCTTGTCATGGCATTACTTGAAGGCTCTCGAAATTGGCGAACGGTCGATTGAGCGCCAAAAGTGATATTCTAATTCCAACCTGAAGATTTGCCGCCCTAAGAGGTTGTAAGCACGTCTTGATGCATGAGGTGACTCAGAAAGCTTTTCTGAGGATGCATGCACACTTTGTGGCACACCCCGAGTCATCCGTCTCCTTCAAGTCCTCTTTTGCTTCCTACCACCCTCTTTTTTTGACCACCTACAAAACATTTTTGAGCTCATAAGTTCTTGGCTTTATCTGGCTAAAGACTAAATCATGGAACGCTAATTTTCGTACCTTTTAGGATTATTTATTTTTATTATGATGATGATATGATTTTATTTTTAATATAATAATATTCAGTATTGTCTTTGTAGACAATTCCCTGGCTATAAAAAAAAGCAAATCAGCATGCAAGCAAAAGCAATTCGACTTGCTCATCCTTGCTTTTTTGGGTCTTGGAGAGCTTGAAGTGTGCCACTCCATGCTTTGGCGCTTGGTTTCCGGGTCGTACTCAAACACCCAAGTCTCAGTACCAGTAATGACACATTCCATAAAATTGGGATCATATTCAATCGATTCCAAAAAGTCAAGACACCTTTCTCTCCTGATGTCCTTTTGTTCCTGCGAAAGATTTTTTTCGAACCATTTTTGCGCACATTTTTCTCATCCCTAATTCGTTAGTCAAAATCTGATGAACAGTGGTGCGATTCAAATTTAACTCTTCCCCGATCTAGACGAGGAAATTTAGCACAAAAAAAGAGCCAAACCACTAAAATTTCCACAGTAAGATGGATTTTGACGTAATTAGGCTCGTTGGATTCCTTGTAAAATTTAGAAAATATTTTACCTATTTTTATCGTATACAAATCAGGAACTGCATCAGTGCACCTAAAAAATGCGTTTTTGGGGTGCAATTTTTCCAGCCAATTAAAGAAAAAGTCATAATTCGAGAATACATTTTCGAAACGGTCTGAATTTGGTTACTGGGGGGTTTTTGGGGTCGCTGATCACGATTCTGATATCAGAATTGATCATTGACCCCAATGAACCTGGGGACCCGGAACCCTGGTCACCAGGCCCATCCCCGGTTTTCCCTCGAATTCGACCTGAAACTAAACGAAAATGTTTACTTGGGGATTTTTGGGGTCGCTGATCATGAATACGTTGTTCGTTTTGTTGTCCGTTACACCTGGAGGACGAGGAACCCTGGTCGCCAGGCCCATACGCCTCGAAATTCTCGGAATTGTGACTATATCTTGAAAGTACGCTTCGAGACGCGTATTTAAAAAAAATGGCCGTCAAGATATTGTAGTCACAATTCCGAGAATTTCGAAGCGAATGGGCCTGGCAACCAGGGTTCCTGGTCCTCCAGGTGTAACGGACAACAAAACTAACAACGTATTCATGATCAGCGGCCCCAAAAACCACCGAGTGTCCATTTTCGTTTAGATTCAAGTCGAATTCGAGGGAAAACTTCGGGGATGTGCCTGGCGACCAGGGTTCCTGGTCCTCCAGGTGTAACGGACAACAAAACTAACAACGTATTCATGATCAGCGACCCCAAAAACCACCGAGTGTCCATTTTCGTTTAGATTCAAGTGGAATTTGAGGAAAAACCTCGGGGATGGGGCTGGTGACCAGGGTTTCGGGTCTCCAGGTTCATCGGGGTCAATTTCTGACATCAGATTCGTGATCAGTGACCCCAAAAACTCCCAGAAGAACCAAATTCAGCCCGTTTCGACAATGTATTCTCGAATTATGATGTTTTCTTTAATTGGCTGGAAAAATTGCACCCCAAAAATGTATTTTTTTAGGTGCAGTAATGCAGTTTCTGATTTGTATAAAACAAAAATAGGTAACATTTTTTCTAAATTTTACAAGGAATCCAACGAGCCTAATTACGTCAAAATCCATCTTACTGCGGAAATTTTAGAGGTGGAATGCTAAATTTCCTCTTCCAATCATTCTTGTCGTCAACCAACGATCTGAATGGACAAGATCCCGTATTCTATCGACATTTTCATGGGTTCTTGAAGATGAAGGCCTTCCGCTGCGTGGTTCATATTCAATGAACTCTCTTCGTTCTGAGAATGCCTTAAATCACCGAAAAACGTGGGCTCTTGAAAAAACACTATCTCCGTAAGCGTGTTGAAGTTTTGCAAAAGTATCCGTTGCGCTGTGTCAATGTCTGAAGCAAAACGTGACAGCACACTATTGCTCAAAATTAATGTCTCTCATTTTTAAAACGCAATAGGAAAAAAAAACGATTTACGAAAACAATCACTAAGAACAAACAAATGACTCTAATAAGTTCAGACTTGTACTGTAGGTGCATCACATGTTAACCTACCGCCAAGTCCCGTCTCCGCAGTGTTTCCAGATCGGGCGCTACGTTGCTCTCAATAGATACTTAATTTAGACACCTCGTACAGTACATATTTTTTCAATAAACCCTTGTGACACAACATATGATAGAGGCATCAGCTTTTGATGAAACGCTAATTATTTTCTCGAGAAAGGAAGAAAGGGTGTTAAAGATACTAGAAAATAATCCAAAAAAAAGTTGCAAAATAAAGGCATGAAAAAATTATTTAATTTTTTTAGATTTCAAGGAATATTCATAGATTAAATGTGGTGCTTAGAATAAAAATGAGATGCATTACTGCATACAAAATAATATCAAATCGTTATTAGCGATGTTCATAGACAAATCGCTTTGAATCAGTATAAAAGAAGTGTGTATAAAATTGGATGTAGAGAATTTTCCGTAAGCTGCCGTTCTTTTGTACATATCACCAGATCGGTTACAGTTACAACGCCTACTTTCAAATTAGATAGCTAAAATAACCAAATTTAAGTGAACTGTAAGTTCATTTTAATAGTGAATTTCATGTTTTCCTTGATTCTGTTCGATATTAACTAAAACGGGGTGTCTCAACAAACCCATTCTGTTCAGCATTTAAGAATACAATCTGTTCTCTTGTTGTCCGATGAAATTAACGTTGCAAAACATTCCGCAGGAAAAAATACGGTGTTAAAAATCAGTAATAAAAACGTACATTAATAGAACCAGTGAAACGAGTTAATAACACGAGAACGATTCGGTATGCTGCTCACAAACAGGTTCCCGAACTGAAACACATTTTACTTCAAGTAGGAGGTCGTGACACTTGCTTATTAGTGTATACCCGGTATCATTCGACATTTTGAAAGTTCCTCATTGGCTTGCACGTTTCTGCGAACAGTCTGAAGATAGAAACAACGTCTCGGATTAGAATTCTGAAAGATCGTGGACATCCGAGGACGGACTACGATAAATAATAAATAATATAAACCCGTCAAAGGTATATATTCATAAAAAAAATAGAAGTAGTGTTTTGTTCACATACTGTAATCGTACTCTAAATTTAAATGCATGCTACTTACTTGTTCGGTCAATATAAATTGGGTTAAATGAGATCAGTAAACAAAATCTCTACATTCTATTGGTTGTTGCTAAGTCGCAGATGTCCTTGAATCATTAAGATCAATAATCTCGAGAGAAACAAATTGGTAGTGTTGTTCGAAAGACTAATAATACGTGTAACGTTTATTTTGTTGAAAATAAACAAAGCTGAAGATCTGTAGCGGGTGGTGGAATTTGAAATTCTCGTATTTTCTTAAGGGGACAGTACATATTTATTACACTTTTTTTCAAGATTTTTTTTATAGTAATATTTATTTTAATATTATAATTTTTTAACATATAAAAATCAACATCTCTAACTATATAATTTTTTTTTGTAATTTTTAAGCCACGTGTGACCGTGATATGGCTGCCTGAAGTTAACCAAACGGTTGGCAAAAAAATGTCGGCTCAGGAACGTCTGATACGAAAAATTCAAAATGGATATTAAAATATAAGCCAGCCTCTATCGTCTGAACTACAAACAAGTATTTTGTGTGGAAAAAAACAAAATGGCTGACTTGAATTTTTTAACCCCTTTCTTTTAGTCAAATAAGGGTTAAAAAGAGGTTAAATATCAACGTATTTTCATGATTGATTCATAGTTCATACCATAGATACACATGTGCAGAATAAGCCCTCAAAATTTCAGCCCGATCGGATCAATAGTTTTTTCAAAAAATCGCGAACCAGGTCAAAAAACATGGTTTTGAGAAAAAACGCGTTTAAAGTTTTTCGCATACTAGACGAATGCGATGTCCTCCCAGCTGAGTATTTCATGAACGCAATCAACAGTTTTCATAATCGATTGACATATTGTCATGAGGTTAACGGAGCACAGTTTGATCACTTATTTTAATAATTAAGACTGTTTGGACCAGTCTTGCCTTAGCCGGCTGGACAGTAAAGAGTTTTGCCTTAGATGGTTAGATAGGTCTTTGGTCAACTTTTTTCCATGATGCGTATTTATCAAGCTTCAATGCCTCAATTGTATTTGACTTTGGAATACCCTTGAAGGTCATATCCTAAGAGTTGGTCAAGGTAAAAATCGATTGTAAAATTTTCCGCTCTTTTCATTTCCGGTATCAAAAATAGGGGGTCCTATTTGTTAAAACGGACTTAACCTTTACATAACTTTCAAGGTTGTGGTCAAGGTCACCATTTGATTGTCAGGGAAAAATCCTATAACTTTTGTGAAGGTCATTTTACTGTAGGACGCGTATTTCTCGAGTTATCCAGCCGTCCCGGAACTCTTGACAGGCACTGTATATTTGGCCTATATTTGGCTTATATCACAGATTGTACACTATTTTTAAAGATATCCACTATTTTTAAAGAATTCGATGTTTTTGGAAAATCTATTTTTTTTCAAAAAATAAATGTGTAGGTACTGCCCCCTTAAGGAGGCATGGGATTCGCATCATATTTTAGAGGGTGGATACGAACTGGGCCTAAGAAGAGGTCTATAATAGCAAAAAAACTTCAAATGAAACTTGTTCCTATTAGTATTTTACGTTGCTTATTGATTTTATATACATCGTAAGATCATCTTCTATTGTTAGAGTATCATATGGTGGTAAACTATTTTTATAGAATGAAAATGGTATAAACAGTTTTTTTCGTAGTTTTTTGTGAACATTATATTATTAAATCATTCTTTTATCATCTTAGAATATGCCTCGACTGTATAATATAAGTGATATAAAAATTCAAATTGCAATATATTTTTTAAAAGCCGTTTTCAAGATTTTTTTAGGGAAGCAGCCAATTTTTGAAAAAAAAAAATTATTTGAAGATTTTTTTGCTATATATTTTTTGCTTTCTTTATAAATCTTATACTCACATCATAGATGCTGGTATCATTCCTTGCCTTGCCTGTGTGCCCTGTAACTAGTGCCCTGGCTAACTATGGTTGTAAAAAAAATGTAGGTTTACTCCATAATTCAAGAACCATTAAACGCACAAAACTCATAATAACAATATAAAATTTATTCAAATTGTGGCCGCTACAGAGATGGTTAGAAATGGATGTTTTTTCAAAAATCCGCTGTGTTTCAAAAATTGGAAATGATATAATAAAAAATCTAATTTGTTCTTTGAATCCCCCCTTAAAAATGTAGCCAAGGTTCGTGAAAACGGCATCTTTATACCTCTTGTAATAACCGATATACCTTACACAAACGTCGACAATGGGACACCCTGTACATCAAATAAAATATTCAAGTTTGCATTTAATGCTATGTTTACTAACAGAAGTTCAACAAAGCATTGCTTAATTAATGTGCAGTTAGATATTCATTTCTCATTTCGTTTATATCTTGATATAAGTCTGATTGTTAATCATTGTTAATTTTTTAGATTTAGATTTCTTTGTTTTTAAAATAACATACCGTCCTCACAGTTTACATTTAAGCTAAACAAACATCTTGTACCTTATGTAGGAAATAACACCTGCAAATTCATCTAGTAGGTACATCGACTTTTAAATTTTGCATTTCCTTTTCTAGGACTTGTGGTAAATGCTATGTAAAAGTAGGAAATTAAAATAGTAATTGTGTATTTTCCAAGTAAATGGAACTTTAATAGGGAAATGTTACTGTAGGGAAATGTTAATGTATGTAGTTACATGATCTTGTGTCCTGACATGATTTTACGTCGTTCTTAAGTTGAATATCAAGCAAGTTCTCTTCATGAACCTACATACCAGTGGCGGTGCGTGATATTTCAGTTAGCCATATCTTGAAAACGACGCATGGGACCCACTTCAATTTTTAGGTGATGACTATACACCTCTCACGGCAAGGATTTATAGTGAAAAAACCGTCAGCAAAGTTTGCGAAAAAATTTTCAAAAACACTGGGGCACTCCCTGGGTTCTCAGTAACACTCTGTCGAATATTTGCAGTATATATTTTTTCATAATCTAGAAACAAATATAAGGAGACGTTTTTCGATTTGTTACAAAATATTTTTGTTTCAAAAAAGTTATGGCCATTTTAATTTTGAGAAACAAAATGTTCCTATAAAATTAAAATTAAAATGGCCATAACTTTTTGAAAAAAAAAATATTTTGCAACAAATCGAAAAACGTCTCCTTATATTTGTTTCTAGATTATGAAAAAAAATATACTGCAAATATCCCACAGAGCGTTACTGAGAACCCAGGGAGTGCTCCAGTGTTTTTGAAAAAAATTTTCGCAAACTTTGCTGACGGTTTTTTCACTATAAATCCTTTCTCTAAGAGGTGTATAGTCATCACCTAAAAAGTGAAGTGGGTCCCATGCGTCGTTTTCAAGATATGGCTAACTGAAATATCACGCACAGCCACTGCTACATACATACATATATAATAACTAAACTATTTTTTATTTTGGTACATGTCCAAACTGTAGTGATTTTGTAACTATCATTTTTGCAGACTAATCATCATTGTAATGTATCCATGGCTAGCAGAGTATGCCATTTTTATCTTGGTTATGTAATTGTTTCTATGAAAAAAAGAGTAGATAATAATTTTTCAAATCATTTGTGGATATGAAAATGTTATCAATAAAGTAACCAGTAAATAACATATAATGGGCACCATTAGAGTCTGCAGCATAATATTTGATATGGAAACTAAGGTCAAGGTCTCTGTAGCAACTCTGATTAAAATCGTTAAGATTCTGAAGACATGTGCGATACAGTAATCTTTACGGTCGATCATTTTATAAAGTTACTCCTGATCAGAAAAGTACATTTTAAATGAAAAGAAAGTGCCACTCCCAGACGCAAAATAAATAAGATCACTGCTCAAGGGCGTAGCCAGAGGGGGGGGCGATGGGGCCCCCCTGGCTACGCAAAGTAGCCAGGGGGGGTCAAGTAAAAACCAAAATAGTCGGGGGATTGCGCTTGCCGTTGCCTGCAATGACCTTTTTTTTGCTTTTTTGTTTAATCTGCATTGGACCGCCCCCCCCCCCCCCCAAAGAAAAATACTGGCTACGCCCTTGTCACTGCTGTTACAAAATTCTGAAATCCTAAATAAATCACAGCTTTTTAAGTTTCCATCATTATAAACAGCTTTAATCATAATCATTGCCACTAAAGCAGGAATGTCCCATCCACGTGGCAACTCTACTTCAAGTTCTATTCATTTGTAAACATTCCTTGGTACGATGTACACACTCACTAAGTATGTTCTATACTTATCATACTCCTTGCTCTAGTAAATATATTTTCATAGCTATTGATTATTCTAAACTTAAATTACGGTTTTTTCCTCAATAATATTCAAGTTGTGGATAGCTACCTGGCTTTTGGACAAGAGTATAAATAATTTTGATTCGCGTTATTTTTATTCTACATATATTAATGTCAAATCACCAAGTAGATGTAAGATCTATTAGTATCCGCTTGTATTAACCGATGACTATACGGGTCATAGAATTTTTCGGAAAAGTTTAAAATTATTCTTCCTGTGTACATGGTATGTCATTTAAAGACCGTAGGTGCGTATTGGAATTATGTAAATATTTGGGTATAATGTTAGTAAAATGGGTACCAAAGTTGCCGAAATAGAAAAAAAAAAGGCCGAAGAGCTTTGCCATGAAATCCAGTTCTCCAGGGAAAACGATATAAGGAGTGACAAAGTATTCATACAAATATAGTCCAGTTTATCACACTGTGAGGTGTACTATATAGCGCAGAAGTTACTGAATAAAGGTGCAATGAGAAGAAACTGGAAGATATCTAGAATAAAGTCAGAAATTGGAAACTAATAGAAACTGAATAAGCTACAGTATATAAATAGGAAAAGAAACAACTTAAGCAGTTTGGTCATGCTAAATGAATCAGCAAGGAACGCTGACAAGAATAGTATACGGCAAAAAAAAGAGGGGAAAAAGATGCCGCTATGAAAATAGTTACCGACTGAAATGGGTTATCTGAGAAGAAACTGTAGAACATCTAGAAGCGATATAATTAGAAATTAAGTGACATAAGGGAAAGAACATACTTGTTTGTTGTTTGGTCATACTAAAACCTATGTATATGAGCGCTGACACAAAAGTGCTACCGGAGAGTTCCACCGGAAAAGTCAAAGAGAAGAAGCAAAGAAGGAACGGTGAATGGAACCGATGAATTTAGAAGATATGTATGTATATGGAGTGAAAGAAAAATGTGGAAGGGAAGACGAAGTTAACTAAAGTAGGGAAGGCCAAGGCGGAGCTAAAGTGATAATGTCAATGCTGCAATGAAATCGAGTAATTTAGAATATATGTGTTTAGATAATATGAAGTACCTAGTGTGGTCATACTTAAATGAATGAGCACTGGCTACAAAGAGTACCACCGATGCATCCCACCAGAAAAAAGAAAGAGAAGAAGGCCAAGAAGGAACTGAGTAGCTGAGTCAATGGAACCAATGAATTTAGAAGGTATATGTTGCGACTGAAGAATGTTGAAATTAAGGTTAAGTAAAGAACGGAAGGTTCAGAAAGAGCTGGAGAGATGATGTCCATGCTTCAATAGAAGTAAGTAATTTAAAAGATATGTATTTAGATGATTTGAAGTGGTTTGGTAATACTGAAACAAATGAGCACTGGCAACGACGACTACCCGTGGGTGACATCAAAAAACAGAAGAAAGAGATGACCAAGATGGAACTGGATATATGATGTCAATGGAATCGATGAATTTAAAAGATATGTATATGTTGCGAAAGAAAAATGTTAAAAATATGAAAACTGAGGTTAAGGGAAGAATAAGTTAACTGAAGAAGGGAAGGCCAAGACGAAGCTGAAGCGATGATGTCGATGTTGCGTCGAGTAATTTAGAAGATGTGTGTTACAGTGGAAGGATATCCATCTATTGAAAAATTTGGTAAGTATCCCGCCGAACTCCGATAAAACATTTTGTTCCAATTCCTCGAGAAAACGCGCAACTAAAACGCGCGAGGTGCGTACCGGCGAAACGAGAACGAAGACGATCTACGCGTCGACGTGCGCTCGCGCCTCCTTGGACGCCCTCGGGGGAGGCGCCGTTCCAGAAATTTCTCTAAAAAAAGCCCCGAGCAACACGTTGCCGGAGCGGCGCCGGCGGCCCCGCGTGGTACCCCGTGCGTTTCGGCGACCGCGTACCCGCCGATGCACTTCTGCATGCGAACGGGGGCACCTGCAGCGACGGCCGGGTGCCATGCCAGCGCGCGGTGACGTACCGCGTGCATTAGCGCGGACGGCGATGCGAAACGCGCAGTTGGCCGGCTCCTCCGCTCCTCAGTCGTAACCGTGCTGTCGTCGTGGTGATACGGTCGTTTTGTCGCGAGCGCGCCGCGCAGTTTCTGTTGCCTATCCACAGCGTCGATTTGCCCCTAAGATGGTCTCCCTTCTGTTCCGCGAGTTCTAATTATGTTATTCCATAGTGAGTACAGTGGGGATCTTGCTATTACAATGTCATCGCCGTGGTATCCACCACCCCAGTCCTCTTACAACTTCATGATGGAAACACCTCCTAGGTTAGTTCGCTATGCATGTCATCACCATGATCATCATCATCATCCATCCATCATCCATCTAATTGCGCTCTCCGATCGTATTACCGATGCCGCGGTTGCATATGTAAACGAAATCGCGCGTTTTAAGTAGGTTATTTTCGTGAAATTACAGCGTCCAGTGAAGTGATACTCCGCTCTCCCGACCCAGACGTTATAAGTAGTTGTTTGCTTCGACGTGTACAAATAACTATTTATCATAGTGATGACCTTCGCTTCATTGCAGCGACCGGCTCTGCTCGATATGGCGAAATAAACAATTATAATACTGATAACTGTACGGTTTTGCTTAGGCGCTTTTTTTATTTGTATTGTTGTTTTATTGTAATTTATATGAATAGAAAAATAAATACTTTGACCTTAAGCGTTCCGACAGAGTTATTGTTTTTGTGTGGGTACCTGAGATGAACCTGGATTTTCCTCGATGACACTTGTTATCTCGGTTCTACACGAAGTCGCCCTATAAGCGCGGATAAACAACTCTGCAAAACAAATTAAAACCATTGCATACTCCAGTGACCCACAACATTTTTTTTGTTAGAACAATTTTGCTGCAAAAAATGTAACAGACCATTCTTATTTATGTATAAAAAAATGAGAAATATAATGCCGAGGAACGTTTATGCCTACATATTGGAGGTATTTCTTACATACGCGGTAGGCACACAGGCACAAACAGCAAATGGTTCCACGAATCAATCGATGAAGGCCCATTAAGGAGTAAATAACAGAAAAAGGTCGGAGTGAAAGTTTGTTTGAAAATTTAGGAAAAAAACATTTTCATCGCAACGTTCCATATTGCCGAGCGACAAGAACGCTAAAGAAATAGAAAGCAGCAGACGCAGGCCAATTCCAATTATTTTCACAATGCGGGCAGTTTAGTAATAGGAGCATTCAACAGGTTTCTATGTCGGAGTAGACGGTCTAGACGGAGATCTCGTGTGTCCTAGATGCGTTGGGAAATCTATTAATTATATGGAAACCTACAAAAATAATTAGCATATATCCAGTTTCACCTGAGCTATTGCCTTGCCTTGTTTTTGAACTACTGCTGTCCAAGCTCAGTACACTGAAATTAGTACACCTAGAAGTGTGTTTGTTATTACTTAGTTTTAGAAGGAAATGAAAAAGGCTTATGAAAAAGTGAATGAGAAATCGCAAATGATATTTTTGAGAAAATGTTATATAATTCCTTGAGACAGAATAAGGAACTAATTCTAAATACCTGCGATGAAATTAATCTATTCAGAGAATATACCGTACGTAAATAATATCTGGAATTATTTAAGCATATGTCCAGTAGATACCTATATAACAAACAATTTCACACCGTTTCATCA
Source organism: Aromia moschata (assembly GCA_029963805.1). Classification (NCBI taxonomy): domain Eukaryota; kingdom Metazoa; phylum Arthropoda; class Insecta; order Coleoptera; family Cerambycidae; genus Aromia; species Aromia moschata. Next base: position 498,551 of record JAPWTK010000298.1, on the reverse strand, counting down.
TCATTAAAACTCACAAGAAACGAAAAGCAAATTTAGTAGTGCTGCAGTGTTTCTAACAATAAGTATTGCAAGGAGCATCTGTGTTGTCCGGTGGATCAAGCGCGAGCCTTACAAATTTTAAAATACCTAATTCATTGCGTTATTTGCTGGGCATTCAACAGGTTGTTATGTTGGATAGAGCGTGTCCTAGGTTAGTTGGATATTCACCTACAAACCTAAATATTTTTATCTAAACGCTTTAATGTTGTTTTCTATCTGATACGAACGTTTCGCAACGAAATTATCTTGAATTTTGCCTATATCAGCGTAGTAGACAGATAATGTCGATCTAGATTATGGATGGTCTCATATTACAAAGTATAAAATGCATATTTCTAGTATTTTTGCTTTCGATTCTCGGCTCAGGTGACAAAATATATAATAGATATGTAATGATAGAAAATAGGAAGAACGAAGATTTTTTTGAGGGTAAATTGTCAAGCAATGAGGGTAAATTTGGAAGTCACTGAACAAATATTAGAAAAATGAAAAAATATTTTACTGAAAGAAATACAAAAACTGGGTCACAAATTTGTTCGTACCCTACATATTTATTAGTGCAAAAATAAAGTTAAAAGTACAGTTTAATATTGTAAGTTCACCGCGTGCAGCAAGTATGGCATTTAAATGGATTGGCATACTATCTACTAATTTTGAATGACAGTGGAAGCGACATTCCAAATTTCCGATAGTTTTACCTTTACCATGTGTTTGCTTGCAGTACACTCGACATCCACATATCCGAACTTTTTCGTTCCGCAAAATTCCACATTTCCGAACTTTCTTCACCTCGGGATAACCGAACCTGGCGCATGCGCAAAGGGTTTTTCTGGCTCATTCGACATTCGATAGCGACAAGTTCGGTTGTGTGGAAGTACAAGTTCGGAAATAACGTGAGAAAAAGTTCGGAAATATCGTGAGTTCGAAAATATGGGGTTCGGTTATGTGGATGTCGAGTGTATACAATTTGCTTGGCAGTGATTCCATTTCAGGTTTCAGGCCAAAAAGTGTTCAATTGTCATATCAGCGTGGGAGCTTTGAAGGGGGAAAACCCTCTGAACGCCTGAAAATCTTTTTTATGAATCGAGTGTTTTTTTATCAATTTTTTTAAAGGTCATAAAATAATCACACCATTTTAAAGTTTTAACATCATTTTATTACTTTGAAGAGTAGAAAAACATTGTTTCCTTTTTTTTAACAAAATGGCGGCTTTACCGGGTGTTCCTTCAGGCGTCTTTGGCGTGACATCGAAAAGTGCTGCATTTGTCATAATTTTTTTATTGATCGAAAACCAAAAAACTATTTTTTTTTTCAGTTATTGACATGTGTCGGGGAATGATAAACCTATAACATTATAAAAAAGTATACGGTTGATAAAATCTGCATTAAACTATAGTGTTGTACTCACTATAATATTCAGTTTTTTATGTTACAATAGTGTTTTAAATAGTAGATCAAAAATGTAGTTTCGCAAAGTTTTCGATTTATGTGAATGTACTTGAATATTGATATAAATATGTACTTGAATATAACATAAAAAGAAAACAGCATTATTTTCAGAAGTAATATTGCTTCCGTTTTTATTGATATTACTACTTAGCTACTGAACCAAGGTGACGAACGTTCACATAACAAATACACAAATTTTGCGTCATGGTCGTCGTAAATATTTAGCGAAATCTATGTCATATATCGTTAACATACAGTTAGGTTTAGAAATTGTGATGTATGTTATCTGCACAACTGATTCCTGATTCTAAACGTCACGTTCCACAAATTGTTGAGGAGACGCAAACGCTATTAGAACATATTATTTTTCCAGTAAATGAAAATCGATCAAAGTTCTATCCGCTAACATCTAACAAATTTGATTAGAAATAGAATTGCCTTAATCTAATGTACCCACTATTTCCATTACGTTGACTATATTACTTCTACTGTATTTTACTCTACGAAATCCAGACATTCTATAGGACGCAACTGTGAAGTTTATGTATTGTAATATAACTAAATATAGCGATATCTATTGGTTGTCACCATTAGTGCCATTCACACACAATACTCGTCGACTCTTTGATATTACCTTGGCAACCTAGGAATCAACTGGGTGAATTGTGGGCCTAGTTTATTTGAACATCATTAAAGTAGATCCAATATTAACAAACCCTTACAAAACATAAATAGAAAGGCAAGATAGGAGGAAAGTACTCGTAAAAGAAAGTAACCACAGAAAAAAAAAACGCGAGAATAGGTATATGAATATTACATACTTTTATGTATATGTAATATGCCAAATGAAGCGAATTTCCCTACATGCAAATTTTTGCCGAAAGTGATCAAGTTTATGCGCTATTTTCAATTTCAAAATCTAGTAGCAGATCTACAATCTATGTATATGGGGTGTGCCACGTCAAGACGGACGGTCAAAAAATATTTTTGCTCGAAACCCAAATTGGAATCGATGGCGCTTCCTTCGAAAAGTACTCACCCAAAATTTGGGCCTCCTAGGCCCACATGCCTAGCGTCAGTAGCAATTTGTAAATTGCAATTTTCGTTTTAACGCCAGGTTTTCAATCTCCCTATATACGTGATAGATAAAAATTAACCGAAGGCATAATTTTGTATATTTTTTGACGCAGAATCGTTTAAAAATTAAATCAAAATGTTTAGGATTTTTTAACCACATTTTTAAGGGATGAAAAGTTAAAAAAAAATTCTCAAAGGACGCGGCGATTTTTTTTTTTTTTTTTTTTTTGTTTAAAAACGCTCCAGAACCCGCGTATGCGCAGTAGTACGCCATCCCGGTGCGGGAGAGCAGTATAGTCTAACGCTTGACAACAAACTTTCTGAACCCTAATAACAAGTTTAATGGAAGGTTCATTAATTTGTTTTCTTATTTTTTACATTTTATCTCTATTTGCACGCTACTCCCAGGATAAATTATTTTTAACTTTTGATTAATTTTTTTAATAATAAATAACATTTTTCTTTTACTGAGGACCCCAGTTTGAAGCCTATTCACTTTTCGTATTATGGCGAGCGTTTATACTTTTTTTAACTTAATTTCTGCCTCGTTTCACTAAATTCAAAACTCGATAACATGGGCCTGATAAGCCCTGAACGCACATGTGAAATTATATAAAATGTCCCAGTTAACTTAATCAGAATTCAAAGACCTTGAGATGCAATGGCGGTTAAACAAATTATTGGTAGTCGTCTCTTTATGTACATAACACGTACATACATACATATGTAGCTATTCGATGTCCATATAGTGAATATCCGCTTTTCCCATTGTTGGCCTAATTTTAAAGTTGAATATTTCTGGTATGTAAATGTTTTATAACGTTTTTGCTAATCATTTAGTGTCAGGTTTGTATCTCGTGGAATTTTTTAAATATAATTCACATAAATGCTGTATTCTAAATGCTAATTCACATAATTCACAAATTTAAACATAATTGCTGTGAAATATTGCTCTGTAGAACCTCTCTGAAACCTGTAAATATACTCTGTAACCGTGTGTTACAATAAAAAAGTGGAGCGCACGAACAGTAGGATCGTGGAAGTCTCCGCGGCACCATCAGCTGGAAGCGTAGAACACTATGAGGCGAAACAGGCCATGCCCGCACACGAAACACTTCCCCACCATCACCACACCAGTCGAGAGGAGTTGAAAGTGTCAAGTCTGCTCTTGAAGGTGACCACAGTCGAGGCGTCTATGACATTCTGAGGAAGTGAGTTCCATCTATGAAACACCCTGTTAGTAATGAAATGCTGCAGAAATGTGAAAGTTTTCTCGCGACAGTTTGAGACTGTGTCCTCTAAGCCTTTCGTTCTCATTTAGTTGAATAGAGAGCTCATATCTGTTGTGTATAGCTCAGAGAGAATGCGGTATGTATCGATAAGATCATTTCGTGAGCGCCTGTCCGCATATACAGGTGATAAACTGCTGTGACTCCTAAATACTTGAGATCTGTCATTTACCAGTAAAATATCACAATAATTATAGGTTAGTACTGGAATAGCAATAAACGTTACCAAGTTATGTCATCCTTACACCCTAATGCTGGTTGTATACCCTTAACGCAATATACCATAACATGATGGTAAAATTGACTCACATACAGTTAAGATTGGAGCACAAACTTCTCTACCGCTTGGTTGTCTTCGAAATGCTGGTCTATTATCTATGCAAGTGTTTATTTCATAGATTCAAAAAGACTACAGTCACAATGTGACAGGTCTGCACTATAGGGAGAATGTTCCAACGTTTCCCAGTCTAATCTGTTTAATTTTTTGCCTAGTAGCGTTTTCTGAATATAGCCTGGCATTGTCGTGAAGAAGAATCACTTTTTTGATCGATTTCGACTTTCTATTCCTTAGAACTGACAATTTTGCGACATTCAGATAACAGGTTGTAATTATATTGCGCATTAATCATTTATAAAAATATTATTCTTCACGACAACGACAGGTCTCATTCAGCGAACGCTGCGAGGCAAAAATTAGATAGATTAGGCTAGGCAATGTTGGAACATTCTCCCTACAGTCTAGACTTGTCATCTTGGGACTTTAATCTTTTTGGACCCCTGAAAGAATTGCTTGGAGACCCACATTTCAACGACGACCAAGCAGTAGAGAAGTTTGTGATCCAATGACTACGTGAAAAGATTCTACGATGACGGAATTAGAAAGCTCCCATTGCTTTGGGAAAGGTACGTTTATGGGTTGGGAGATTATGTGGAAAAATAGTATGTTTTTTTGTAAATATAATACAATAAGCTCACAATTAAATTTTTTTTTATATTCCCAATTATAGTGATATCTCAGTAGGTAAAGCGCCTGGTTGGAATATATTACAATTACTCCGAGATGTATTATCCGCTTGGGTTCGAATCCCGCATATCTTGGGGTTGGTTGTCCTGAATTTGATACTTTTCCAAGTATCCTCTCCCTCTGATATAATCGTAACGATTCCTGGAGGGAGAATGTCTACTTCTTTGGTGTGATTTTCTGATTTTTCTGTATGTGGTATACCCCCATATATAAAGAATAGTTTTAAAAAAGAGTGATCAAACTATCCCGAATAATCCTGTTGTAAAAAGTGTAAGTGGACTTATTTTTTTTACGCGCTATATTAGTATGCACCTTAGCGGTTCAAGATATCTCTAAGGCATATATAAGTATTAACGATGCGATATCGAGAACAGCAATCGCGATATTACATCTTGTCTACCGAGCGCGTTACGACGTCCTGTAACCGTGTCAAATAATTGGCTGGGACGATACCCGACAGAAACTAAATTTATCTGCGGCCAAGCCGGCAGGTACCGTTTGAAGTTCGAACGGCATTTTTCCCGCATACTCCGATACGAGCCTATCGATTCGCCAGGGAGAAAAAATCGATCCGCACGGGACTGTGGGAGCAATGTTAATTAGATATTTAAATAAACCAGTTTTCATCTGGTCCTAGCTGGCGCGACGATAGGATGCTTACGCTAGCTGTAACTGGGCCAAATACTTATCGCGAACAAAAAACCGCCCGGCTTAATCGTGTGTTATGCCGAATAAGCGCTGTTTTCAGTCTGCTTGCGAGATGAACTTGATAAATTGAAGATTTGGCTCACCACACTTGGACTTATCATCTGTATAACATTTTTCAGTGCTACCTAACAGATCGAACACAATATGTAACTTTCAAAGGTTACATCTCTCACCACTATGACACTACTTCAGGAGTTCTTTAAGGTTCCAACTTGACCCATTATTATTCCCTTTATTCATAAACGATTTAGATATCATGGAATGCCAGACACTTTTCTATGCTGATCTCAAAATATACATTACATACCTCCAATGCCACTCGAGAGGATTGAATTTACAAGAGAGACTCTAAATAAACTTAATATTTGGTGTCATAGAAATAAAATTTACCTTAACATTTGTAAATACAAAATTATTACGTTCACTAAAAAAACTAAACTCTTAGTCTATGATTACAGTATTGGTCCGGAAATTTTAAACTGCAAGCGACAAGGATTTGGGAGCATCTGTTAACACAACATTTAAGTTTTCTCCGCTTATAGAAAAAAAACAATGAAATCTTTAAACTCTTAAAAACCCTAGGATTTATCCTTCGAAGCAACAAATCATTCATGAACTCTATAACAACATGGTTTTATTCATTTGTGATATCTAAGTTGATTGTGTTTAGGTTTGAGTACCCTGTAGTATGCTTGTTACTTAATGAATTTTTAAGATAAATAGTTATAAATAGAGAAATTGAATAATAATTTCTGGATATATGGAGAAAGAAAAAACAGAGTTGTCAAAAAAAATTCATGCCGACCGACGGTTGGACAGACAATGAATGAGGTATGAAGATTTATAAGAACCGCCGGTGTAGCTGATTTAGTATTTATAAAAGAAACAATAGCTGGTGACATTTTGTATTTTTATTATTACTGCATTTTATCTTAAGCAATTGAACTCAAATTTATGTTTAATATAAACAATATCTTGTATTAGTATAGATCAGTTCATATACATAAATACAAATATATTTATGTTCCTTTCTATGTCATTCAGTTCCTTTTTGTATATTCCATATTCCTATCGGTACCTGTTTGTGTTTCCAGTACTACGCATTTCAAATGGTAAATACCAGTCACAGTCTAAACATTTTGTTTGTTTTACCGTTGATAATTTTGTACGGGAAAACCAGTGTCGTAGGCTGTGACAGATTTAACGTAAATACATTAATCGAAAAAATTACAGGGTCAAAAAATTTTTCCGAATTTTTAGTGATTTCAGATCAGAATGCTGTATCTCAGTGAAAAAATGGTCTTATCGAGGTCTAAAAAAAGCATTTTGAAGCCTCAAGTTTCTAGTTTTGAGGTATTTCGGCAAACAATTTTTAGAGCGAAATGTTTCACGCAATTTTTGGAAGTAGTGTGAGAAGAAAATTTTGCGAGTTTTTTTTGCTTTCTTTTAAAGTCCACGAGCTTGAAAAAAATTGTTTCTAACTGTGCCATGCTATGGACCGGATAGCTTGTTTATTCAGCTTCAATTTGCTTTTTTTTTAAATCTCGATACCACCATTTGTTGCTAAGATATCGAACTTTAAATCAAAAAGGACACTTTTGTCTTTGATCGACGATATCTCAGCAACCAACGGTAGCACAGAAAATCTAAGGGCAGTTCTGAAAACTGGAATAAACCCCCTACAAGGTTCTGCTGCGATTTTTTGAGGAGAAATTTTTTTTATCCTTGAGATGAATTTGAAAAAAACAGGAGAAAAATGGGTAATTTATGGTTTTTCAGAACATCAACGGCTGAAATTCAAACGCTCGAAAAAAAAATGGTTTTAGATTAGGACATGTTTAAGCTCAAACAACGTGACCCTTTATTTTTTTCAAAAAGTTTGACCGTTTGCAACAAGAAAACGGTTCGTTAGATCGTAATGTAACTTTGTATCGTTGTTGGGGGTATATTCAACTGTAAAAGGCACACGCAACATTAGTCATTTCATAAAGATTTGAATTTCAGCCGTTGATGATCTGAAAAACCATCAGTTACCCGTTTTTTCCTGTTTTTTTCAAATTCATGTCAAGGATAAAAAAAAATTCTCAAAAATCGCAGCAGAATCTTGTAGGGGGTTTATTCCAGTGTTCAGAACTGCCCTTAGATTTTCTGTGCTACTGTTGGTTGCTGAGATATCGTCGATCAAAGACAAAAATGTCCTTTTTGATTTATAGTTCGATATCTTAGCAACAAATGGTCGTATCGAGATTTAAAAAAAAGCAAAAAAAATCCGCAAAATTTTCTTCTCACACTACTTCCTAAAATTGCACGAAACATGTAGCTCTAAAAATTTGTTTGCTGAAATATCTCAAAACTAGAAACTTGAAGCTTTGAAAAAAATGCTTTTTTTTTAGACCTCGATAAGACCATTTTTCACTGAGATACAGCATTCTGAAAAATCACTAAAAATTCGGAAAAATGTTTTGACCCTTTAATTTTTTCCATTGCTGTATAGTTACCATAATATGGAAAACATAAGCTTTGATCGTCAATAATGTACCCTCTGTTTTAACATTTTCTGATTTAAATAAAAACCGCAACATTCAGTATTACCTCCAAGCATCTGATATGTGAAGATTTTTGAGATTATCTGGGAAATGATACCAATCTGATACCGATCATACCCCAGACATATTCGACCATACCCCAGACATATTGACATACACATGAGTTTGTTCCAGAAACTTTGTCGTAACTTGCGTTATCATGTTGAAAATTTTAGTAAACCAACTACCGAAGAGATGGCTCCACAACAGGTTTGTAACTGGTTGCATTCAAATAGCCCCAAAAGAAAAGTGATACTCCAAAATATATTGCACCTCAAACCATCACTCCAGGTGAAAGGGCAGTATGGTAGTTAGGACTTGTCACTAAAGATCACATACATAGATCTCAGTATGGAATTATGCCATTCCAAACGTGTTGTATACCTTTTCCTCTAACAAGATTTTATAAATCTTTTTTAAAATCTGGTCATATTTGGCGTAATCATAACAATCAAACCAAGGTATTTCCCCGCTAATATGCACGTGAACGCCTTCAGATTGGTCAAAAACTGGTACGAAATATATTCCGTACGAGTGAGTTGGCGTGTCATTCATTCCAATATAGTTTTTAGTTACGGAATGTTTCTAAAATAGTGTTAGATAAATAATGTTTGCTATAGAAATGTGCACTGCCAATTACTGTCAAATGTGCGTTGCCAATTTTACATAAAAATCACAACAAATACCAAGATAACGTTAAACTTTTTTTAATTGAAGTTAACCATACATATCTCCGTTGACACTTTATTTGAAAATTTAATTACTTATCTTATGTAAACATTTTAAATAAAACGCTTAACTAATTCTGGTTGTTGCGGTTGTTATTCAAATCAGTATACGAGGTGTGTAAATTAAGTAATGAGACTGGCAACGTAGCGCCCGATCTAGCAATACTATGGAGACAGGACTTGGAAAGGCGGTAGGTTAACATATAATTCACCTTCAGTACAAGTTTGAACTTGTTAGTCATTTGTTTGTTGTTTGTGACTGTTTTCGTAAACCGTTTTTTTCTAATGCGTTTTAAAAATGAGTGACATTAATTTTGAGCAACGGTGTGCTATCAGATTTGGCTTCAGACTTGGACACAGCGCAACGGATACTTTTGCAAAACTTCAACACGCCCACGGAGACAGTGTTTTTTCAAGAGCCCAGGTTTTTTCAGCACGCCTTGTCACACAGCCATTTCAGTAAACTAGTTTTTAGCCAGTAAAAACATTCCCGTGGCTCCTCAGCCTTCTTATTCGCCTGGATTGATTCCTTCTGACTTTTTTCTCTTCCCGAGATTGAAAAATCACTTCAAGGGACGTCATTTTGGGACCATAGAAAACATTCAAACGGCTGTAACCGACCAGCTGAAGGCTATTCCAGTATATGAGTTCCAGCACTGCTATGAGGAATGAAAGAACCGTCTCCAGCGCTATGTAGCTTCCCAAGGAAGTTATTTTGAAGGAGACAATACTGAATTATAATTCTATTTGAATAAAAAATCACTTAATTTACACACCACTTATTTGCTTGAGTATTTTGATTAAGAATTTGTATTACTTTCATTTATAGGTCAATTCTGCGACATTATAGTAACGATTTTATATTAGCATTTTATTATATTTTTTTGGGTAACCCCTTACAATAATTAGATTTATTCCAGCAGGTTTACCTCACGAAAATGGTGGCCGGCTGTTGGGAGAGATCTAGAAGGCCGGTTCAAACCTCCGTGAAATTACATCGAACAAGTAGGTGCGAATAAAAAGCCGGTGTTCTACGATTTCTCGGACTTCGTTGGATTATATTTATTACCACCGGTTTCTTTTTTGCCACGGCCGTTCGCAAATGTTGTTGTGATAGGATAAAGACCCCATGATGTTCGCTATTAATAGCAACAACATCTTACAGATAAGAGTTATTTTCTCGTTGCCACGTTATCGTTACCGATGATAATGCGCAGGAACGGGGCTATGGCGGCGTTTTTTTTTTAATAATTTAATTAATTGTGACAGGCAACCCACAGCAATAATGTTTATTTTTAATGATATCTGTTGTTTTACAAAAAATTCACAGATCTTGCATCTTACGCAAGTATCGTAGAGGTATTGAAAATACCAGACACAGCTGGTAGAAGTTTCTAAAGTAAATTATAATAAAAATAAAACACAGTTTTGTTACGATTTTTGGCGGTTTGACCCTGAAGGTCTTATCGTTTTAAACGGGTTATCTTGCATGTGCTATTCAGTCAGGTTTGCGATTTCTTTGCCGTGCATATCCTAACAAAAATGTTTTCGATTAGTAGATCGTCATCATGTGCCTTACTGCCGTGGACTATTTTTGGAATTTGGAATTTGGCCCGTCGTGTTCTTGAAAACCATTTTGGGCAGGGATATGCTCTAAGAGACTATTACTTAGTTTCACAAACAGGCAGAAATCCACAAGATTGTGAATATCTTGTAGATGTGAGATCGACGTTTAAGCAACATTGTCCACCAGGATGTGAGATTTCACAAGTGTTGGTGTCTGATAGTCCTAATCGGCAGTTTATACAAATTGTTTATTCAACGTACTCGAATAAAATTATAAGCGCCCTGCATCTCGGATGTCGAGTCGGGGATGTCGTTTTGCCATTTCAGCAAATCACCAAATCTCGGGCATTCGACGGTGGCCTTGGACCCCTTGAACAGTCATGTCATCAACATTGTGGATGACTACACATGTAACCCAAACATAAACATAGATAAACAGCTAGGTCGTTACGTGATCATATCGAGATCGCTGCATGTCGCTCGCGTTAATATTTCACAAGACAGCTCCCATTAATACGCGCCCAGAAGTATTTTTTAGTACTAAAATGAGAACTGCCACAAATTGGGTCTTTTTTGACGAACACTGTTGCGCAATCTTCTTAAAACTTCCAAATAAAAAGTTTGATTGACGGTCTGACCTGGGGGAACAAACTCTGAATGAACTACGCCCTTGACATCAAAAAAGCAAATCAGCATTGTTTTGACGTTTGATTTGACTTGACATTTTTTTTTTTGGACAATTTTCCATTGGCTTTGTTTCTGGGCCGTAGCCATAACACCATGATTCATCACCAGTAATGACCTTTGACAGAAAATCTGGATCAGTTTCAACTTCAACTCGACTTTCTTTTTGATTGTCAACTTAACAGCAACCCTTTTCATTCCCAAATCTTCGACTAAAATTCGCTGAACCGAGCTCCAAGATAACCCACTAAGTTATCATTCAATTGTATGTCGACGGTCTGTGAGCACAAGCTCTTGAATTTTTTCAACATTTTCGTCGTTTCGGGCAGTTGATGGACATCCAGAACGAGATTTTTAAACCGAGCAAACCACTGGTACACTTGAGTTTTTCCCAGAGCGTCATCTTTGTAAGCTGTTTTCAACATTAAAACAGTTTCAGCAGCATTTTTACCGAGTAGAAAACAAAATTTCACAGCTGCACGTTGTTCACTTAAACTTACCATCATAAAAAACGAAACAAGAACAAATCAGCGCTAGTAAAAAAAAATCACTGCAGATGAACAGAACAAGCCAGGTCGACAACACAGGCTGCACTGAACTGGCAATGAGTTGCGCTATACACGCTTATGCCTAGCGGCAGAAATGCATACTACACAAGCTCCGCCCACGGCAATGCTGTTTCGGTTATTTTTGGGTACGCTCTCGTACATATAAACATGGCTTTACATGTAATTTTATTACCTCTAACACATAGTATGGAAACTATTTATGGAATAAATTCATTTATTCCAAAACTGAATATTTCGCAAAAACTGTTAAACAGGTGAACTAATTTTTTTTAGTGGCACTAATTTGATTTATTTTACATGCCTATTTTTTGTAATTAAGTGGTATTTTTTTATACTTCACTTACTTTACTTATTTATTTAGATAAGATTAAAACTCATTTTAATCATCTCCTGAAGATGCCAACTTAGTTGGCGAAACGCGCGTCGAGAAAAGTATAGTAGTTCGGTGTTTCGTGTAAAACGTCCGTTGTTTTTTTATTGCTGTTGGCAGAGAACCATACTTTATAACAATTTTAAAAAAATAAATGCCCCATTTTGTGCATCCATAAATAGAAATAATGTACGTACTACGTATTCAGTTGTATATTGCTGAATATAATTTAAAAACTGGAATTTCTGAAATTTATACAGTTCTGATTTGGCAGGAAACGCAAGTGATATTTAATTTGACAGAATTGCAGCTCAGGAAATTAAAATGTATAATTTTTAAAATGGAAATAAATACATAGTGACAATTTTATTGCTGATGTATTTATGCACTTTGTGTGTATTTTTCCTTTCAAAAAAAAATAGACATGTCGGGGATATGAAAATCTTACGAACCCTTTCTCAATGCTCGTAGATTGAGCGATGACCGACGACGAACAAGACGAATACTTTCACTTACTGCCCTGTATATGTATGTGTTTTTATAATGTATCATAATAATTGAGGGGGGCGGTCGCCCCCCCCCCCCCCCCCCCCAAATGGTAAAGTAAAAACCAAAATAGTCGGGGGATTGCGCTTGCCGTTGCCTCCAATGACTTTTTTTTTTTGCTTTTTTGTTTAATCTGCATTGGACCGCCCCCCCCCCCCCTCAAAGAAAAATACTGTCTACGCCCTTACCACAAAGTCTCACAAATTTGATTCGTATATATAAAACACCTTTTTTGCCACTCACTAAATAGTATTCACGACTACATTTCGTTTGACACCACCGGCACACACATTGACAAGCATTGCAGAATACGAATACGCCTTGTGGTTACTGTTGCTAATATAATATTACAAGATTGGGGAACGAATGACATAGTCGTAGGCTCGCTCGCAGGTAATGAGCAGTAAAAATTATACTGGCATATTCGAGCAAATTTTATTAATTGCATACTTTTGCAGTTTTGAAGAACACATATTTATAGTGTTGAATGTACTTCGGGATCTCACAAACACGTTATACTTTAATATGTATTAACACAGCATTAACACGTTAATGCTTAATTCTATATTTCTATATTAATAAATTAATGTAGTCATGGATCGTATCCATGTTAACACTCGTACATACATATGAGCGAGTCTCCGTTGACAGAAAATATGTATTTCCACTGTCATTTGTTCGTTAACAATAATACTAATTCGGCTGGAACTAATATTATGTTATTACTGGGTGACCCACTTTAATCCTAAGTAGAAAACAAATACCATTCAACTTATGGAAGATTCTTTGGTTTAGATCCCTACGGTTTGCGAGTTATTTGCAACATTCCAAGGAGTTTTTTCAGAATTTTTCCTAAACTACTGAAAATTTGGAAATCTGAACGCAGCGGCTACATGAGTTATACGAGGCTGAGTCGAATATGAACCTGAATTTCTTTCGTGTGGCCGTTAAGGCGAAGGGAGGAGGCTCTTATTGCTGGGCTTGGTAGACGGGGATGTCACATGACTTCCTGTATTCCAGTCAGTTCCTGTCTCTCCGTTCTTCAGTTGGAATCGCGCATCCCAATCAGTAAACAAGAGGTTGACCCTCAGGTCGCGCAATACATTATTATAACATTTCTCACAGTTGAAGGCGTCAAACCAGCCGAAATCGTTCGAAGACTTGAAGACACAGTTTGGGGAGACTTGTCTGAGTGTACGAATGGCACAAAACATTTTTGAAAAGACGAACACAAGTTGAAAATGAACCTCATGTCCCGTCGTCCTCAAGCCAGTGTGAATGAGCAAAACATTGCCACTGGTCGACGATTTCTAGAGGATGACCGCCGTTTAACGGTTGCTGAAATTGCAGCTCAAATCTAAGCTGCAATTAGGTATAAGCTTCGGGAGTCGTTACAGATGAACTGGGGTTTCGAAAAAAGTTTCGAAAATTTTCGAGAAAACGCGAGTTTCCAATCAGAAACGTGATTTTGCTTCACGACAATGCCCGTCCCCACACAGCCAATCTGACATTATCCTGACTGTGAATATCCCCATGTGAATATCACATGTTTGGGCCACTGAAAGAATCACTAGGACGTGAGCGATTCGTCGATAACACTGGTGTTGAGGCTTTCGTGCGCAACTGGCTGGAAACACGCCGCCGTTATTTTTATGGATTAAAACACTTCTAAACCTTTGGGAAAAATGCATAACAAAAGCAGGAGATTATGTAGAAAAATGGTATGTATTTTCATGTTTCAATTTAAAAATGAAAATTCCGGTTCGTATTTGATTTACCCTCGTATAATGGGCTACTTTAAGTTAACCGATCTGGTGTCTCGTAAGATTTACCAATAAGAGTAAGAAGTCTCGTAAGAAATTACCAATCCCCTATCTCCTCCTCCCATGAAAAAGTGAACACAATGTATGTAAACAAATATTTGTGTACCTATATCTTAAGATCAATGCACTATCATCGAAGAAGTGAACACACGAACACACTGTGTCCAAACAAATGTTTGACTTGTAGTCTTAAACTGCAATAAATTTGTTTAATTTATGCCACAGTATACAGTCTGTCCCAAATTGGTTATGTAGGTATCTCAATATTATTGGAGATAGGAAGATGATTAAATGGGGAAAATTTTAGGAGCCCCTTTCGAACATTACCTCTTCAACTTTTTTTGACCATTCTATGTCTTTATGATTGCCCCTGGAAAATATTGCGTCATGCGTCACGTCACGCTTGGACCCCCCCCCTGGATCCCCTCATTTAAACCTTCATCTCGGCCCTCATTTAACTCTCATATAATTCCTCATTCCAGCCCTTATTCAGTTCTCCTCCTTTTGACATTCTATGTCTTTATTATGGGATTGCCCCTGGAAAATATTTTGTTTCGCTTCTGGTGGCCCCCCCCCCCGGGGGTTGGAGAGAGTTACTTCTTCTGAAAATATTGCGTCATGCGTACGTCATGCTTGGACCCCCCCCCCCCCCCCCCCCCCCCGGCCTGGGCCTGGATGAGAGCTATCCCTCATTTAACTCTCATATAATTCCTCATTCCAGCCCTCATTCAATTCTCCTCATTTTGACATTCTATGTCTTTATTATGGGATTGCCCCTGGAAAATATTGCGATCTGCGTCATGGTCTTGCGTCACGTCACGCATGGTAAAGATGGTTTGCCTAACCTGAAGGGGCAAAATCTGGGGTAGGGAAAACCTCTATCGAGCATCATGTATGTGACGCATGACGTCATGGGTCCAAACACATAGAATGTTCCATGGCCTCACGTGCGTAGCAGCTTAGTGAGTTAATTTCAATCTCAGGAAGAGAAAAAAGTCGCTAGGACTCAAGTCAGGTAAATAAGGAGGCTGAGGGGGCACGGGAATGTTTTAACTGGCGTTATAAAAATATATCGATTGTCATTTGTTTCTGAATTAATACCATTGATTTTTATTACGGGGCCATATTTGATTTTTTTGTGGTTAAGTAGTGCTCAGAATTTGCTTTTCAGTGGTGTATCACAATGCTACAACGATATGTTGCCTCCTATGAGATTTAAAAATACTTTTAATTTATTACAGACTAGTTTAGGACAGACTGTGTAGCTTTAGAATGTAACAAATCTTAATACAAATTTATTGAATACATATTACTTAAAATATGATATATATTATAAATATACATAAATCTATTTCAATTGAGTGATCAAACTTGTAATTTATTACTAAAGCGACCAGAACAATGGAATATCCTTGATTTAAAATTCGTATTATTAGCCTTAAGTTGTATTAATTACGGTATTGCGTAAAAAATAAATGTTTATTATGCCAAACCACATTTTCCTTGTACTATGTTAAAAATTTCAAGTATGATTTTTTAAAGCAGCGTTATATACCTAGGTACATTTTTTCGTACACATGCAGAGTCGCAAGAATTAATTAATAAGATGCAAGCGTGGAATAATGAATGAATGTGGAATTTCATGAAATAATTAATTAATACCATTCTGTATAAAAACAACAAGCAGTTTATACGAAGTGTTGCTATTAAATAACCGAACTGCTGTCATAACAATTTTTATTCATTACCAATTACAGGAGCAACTTTTTCGCCTTCAATGTACTGTATTTCCATTCTAAATTGAAAATTGGTAGAAAAAAGCAAGGTTGTCAGATATATTTTCTAAAATTGCTAAGCTCACTATACAAGTATACTTCATACTTCAGTAAACTGTTAGTTCGTGACGTTCTTAGAAAGCTAGTTTGGAAATATTAAAAAAAAATACATAGATATAAATTTATTAGTTAACATTAAAATAAAGCCTTTAAAATTGCTGGAAAAAATAATTATAAATTAAAACAACTTTATGTATATTACTATACTTAAGAAAATTTTGAAGAGCCGGCAACGCGATGCCGCGAATGCACCAGCGAATGCCGACCATTATACTATTGGATTGCTTTATATGTAATACATGCCAAATATTTATTCGGTCCACTGTGCCATAAATGTTTTACGACGTCGTTAAAATGATTTACGACTTTAGAAACTCTACGTGTTTAAGGCGCCAGTGACGTGTATTTCAGCTAGGTTTATTAACACAGACAATTTTTTGAGATTGTCTGGCTAAATGAGCATTATTTACAGCAAATTATATTACAAACATTAAAAGTTTTGTATGCAGGCTAATTTTAATATCCTATATTGATTTGAATGAAAACAATTATTTCACAATTTTCGAATTTATAAAAGATATGCACGCCCATGGAATCATAAAGTTGCACCGTTTTTTTTGTTCCCCAGGCGTATTTATCATTTTCAATTAAAAATAGAAAGACTATACTCCCCTTGGCGATCTCTACACTGCTCCATACGACTTCTCTATTGTTTAAAGCAGTGCTGGAAGTCCGCTTCTGTCAGTTGGTTCAGAAGCTCCGTCGCTTTTGCTTTAACCACTTTCACACTTTCGACGATAAAAAAACACTATTCATCAGAAGTAATCACAGTGTCTAACAAGCCTGGATCAGTGTCAATGTTGTTTAGAATGTCAGCTCAAATGTTCGTTCTTGATTCCTTCTGCTCGGGAGTGAGGAGTTTTGGCATCACTTTTGTGCAAACTTTGCGCATATTGAACGATTCATGCAAAATCTGGCGAAAATCGGGCGCGGATCGTCTTGGGTCGTTTCACATCCCCCTTTAATCCGTTTAAACCATTCAAAAACTTGTGTGCGGGATAAACATTCACTCCCGTACATTTCCATTAACATTGAATAAACTTCTGTAAAAGTTTTCCCCAGTTTAACAAGAAACTTAAGATTAACCCATTGCTCCATCTGAACACTTAACATTTTTTCGTCACTGGTGCATAGACTAATTTAAACGACTGCTACAGTCAAACTCAGCGACCCACTGGCTTGTCCAGCTAGCTCAGGGTGGAGAAAGTATCACCAGACAATGTTCTGTTCAAACTTGTTGCCTCACGCTCGCAGCGCGTAGCAGCATCAGTTCGGTTATTTAATAGCCACACCTCGTATACAGTGAGGTCGTAAAGTTTGGAATAAACTCAATATCCCTTTTGCAGAAAGTTAGGATTGTCATTAAAAAAATGTCCACCAACACCAATGCTAAGAGTTTTCTGCTATTGAAAACATCTTTCTGACAGGTAAATCAAATCATTCCATAGCAACACATCTTCTGTTCAAAAATCGTGGTCCCACACAGTTCGACTATTAACAATTTGAAAATTACAGGTAGTCAGGTAGTGTAGTTTGACTGCTGGTTTTGTGGAAAGTGTAACAGTGATTCCTTGAAAATAAGTTCACGTGAATTACCAAACAGAAGAAGCTATACACGCGGGCACCTTTATATGTAATTGTCTAACGCAAAAAACTTTTTGATAACTATCTGAACTTTATCGTACGAAAAAAAAAAAAAAAAACTGAATAGAGAATAAGGAAGTAAAAAACAGGGCGAAATATGATTTGTGAGGCGACATTTCCAATTTGTCCTTATTACCCACCTTTATACACGTTTTGTTCGAGAAGTAGACAATTTTCGATCTTCCCTAAATAGATTTAATGTATTTTTTTCGGGAACATCACCGACAAATAAATAATACATAAATCAATCAATAGTCAAGACACCTTTCTCTCCTGATGTCCTTTTGTTCCTGCGAAAGTTTTTTGGAACCAGATTTTTCTCATTCCCAATTCTGATGAACAGTGGTGTAATTCAAATTTAGCTCTTCCCCGATCATTCTTGTCGTCAACCGACGATCTGAACGTACAAGATATCGTATTCTATCGACATTTTCATCGGTTCTTGAAGATGAAGGCCTTCCGCTGCGTGGTTCATCTTCAATCGACTCTCTTCCTTCTAAGAATGCTTTAAACCACCAAAAAAATAGGGCCCTTGAAAAAGCACTGTCTCCGTAGGCGTGTTGAAGTTTTGTAAAAGTATCATTTACGCTTCAAAAGTATGCATTGGATTGTGTCCAAGTCTGAAGCAAAACCTGATTGCACACCGTTGCTCAAAATGAATGTCACTCATTTTTAAAACTCACTAGAAACAATAGGTTTACGAAAACAGTCACAAAAGAACAAACAAATGACCCTAATGGTGGCACTTCACTTGGCGTAGCGTATTTGTGTTTGAGTATCGTTGTATTTGTCCAAACATTTGATGTATTCGCAAATATTCCAAACATGCCATCCACACATACAGCAAAACACTCAAACATGCCAAATATGTTTGAATATTCAGAACCAGTGAATACAGTGACGGACGTGTTGACAGCGACAGCAGCTTATTACCTGAATGCTTCTTATTACCAATACATGTTAAATCTACATAAGTACAAAGTTACTAAAAGACCATGACGAACACGGCGCTGGTGGAACCAAGTGTGGATGGTTACCGCAAATATTCGCCTTATTTAACTTCTTTGATGCGTGATTGAAAACCGACACTGGACGGAAACGCGTATTTGCTGTTAGCGCTATTCGCGTTATTTGTACAAATAAAGCAAATATAGCGAATAGCTTCTCTACACATCGCCGTTTTTGGGCAAATACAACAAATATACGAATACGCTACGCCAAGTGAAGTGCCGCCATAACAAGTTTAAATTTGTGCTAAAGGTGCATTACATGTTAACCTACCGCCCTTCCAAGTCCCGTCTCCGCAGTGTTGCTAGATCGGGCGCTACGTTGCCAGTTTCATTACTTACCTTTACACACCTCGTAACCTGAGTTGTAGCCCTTGTACCAATCTGTCCCTGTATTCGATCAGTCCCGGTCTCCCCTACCAATATCTGGTATCACAAACGGTATAGGTACGGATATTTCGTAATTATTTGTTTAGTATTATCGAACTAAGGAAAAGCAATACAATAGCAATTACTTTCACTTTTGAGAAAAATAATTTTAGTTTTACGTTCCTCATTTACCAAACAAACATTCTAAAGCGTATTATACCTGTACTATACTTGCTAACATTCGCAATTTTTTTAACATTCTAAATATTTCGTTATGCACGATGTGGATTAATAAAAAGTTAATTACCTACATCTGTACATATACGAAATATATGTACATATATATATTTATGACTTAGTGTATGCAAATAGAAGCAGCTGGTAGGTAGGAAGCAGAATAAATTTCGTGTATTTGCAAATTTCATAAATTTGAAAATACCAAAAGTTGTTTTAAAACGGTATTTGCGAGTCCCTTTCTATATCTGGTAAAATGAACTTACATTATGGATATGAAACTCGTCGTGGAGTTATAACCAAAACCTTTGTTAACTTTGGAGGTCACTAAATTAACTTTCTTAGTAGCAGAAGGCTTTGGAAAATAAATGGATGAGCGCAATACGAACTTAACAATGAAGTTTCAAATAAATTCTGCTTGTCAAATATAGTTCTCGCCAAACATTTATTTTCCAACGCCTGCTACCAAAAAAGATAAGTGTTTGCAGTGCTTTTATGCCAATTATTTTGAAAATTAGAGAAGTAGCAAACAAATCAGGCAACCGCTATCAGTATTCGCGATAAATATTATATTATGCTGCAATAAACAAAATATATGATTCCATTCCAAAAAAACTTGTTGAAACATTTTCTCGTAGATATACCAGGAGAATACTAGCACTCTGTAAATGACAACCGGTATACTCGTACACTCAAAATGTACCTCATTTTAAAGATATTTCAGATCACTCTTCAACACTGATCTATTTTTCAAAATCCGTCCAGCGGTTCCCAAATAAAATGTAATTTTTGTTTTTGAAATTTTAATATTTCCACACAAAAACAGAAACAGAACATGCCCGTTGGTAATATTCGACTTGAAATATATTTCAAACGAGGTGTTACAAGTCCCCACTTCCCATTTGATTCCAAAATTGGGATTACAACATTGATTTCCAAAATTGCGACGGCAGCGCCCCTGTGATCAAATGACGTATGTCACTTTTATGTTAGAGAGTGATAAAAGTAGAACGATTTCAAGTTGCTTTTGCGCGGCGTCAATAGTGAAAGTGGGTAGTTTTGAACCGCACTGTATTATGTCAGTATATTGAATTTCTAAAGATATGTCCATAAGAGTGTGCACTAGGCACTCCGGCTATATTTCGTGGTATAAACCTCGCATAAAATAGTAAGAATAAATAACAGTAGTTAAGCTTCCTTCCGGTAGTTTATAATAACTAATTATTACTGTGATTATTGACCTTCTATGGCTAACGATTTCATAAATTATGTAGTGTATACGAGAAGAGTTCAAAAAACTAGATTGCAATTTACACACACACAACATTTTTCATCCTTTACTAAAAAATACCGCATAAAAAATAGCGAAACAAGTTTATTGACCTCATAATAGTAGCTCAGGTTTTTCTGGCATTTTAGCGTGGCTAAAAACTACAGGTTGGCCGCGTCCGTTTCCAACCTTTTATCAGTTCCAACATTTCTTGTGTAACCCCGATATAAACAAGATTTGCATATTTTTATTCATGTTATTAATAAAGTTTCGTTATGATATAAGTAAGTATCGTATAGTGATGATTAGAGATCGCCAAAGTGAGGCTCATTACAGGGTCGCACTAGCCCATATATTAGACTGTGTCAAAAAAAAAACTTTTTTTTATAAATTATTTCTGATAAATTTGTATAAATAAGTTAGTTCGATATAAAAAACAACTCCCAAAAATTGAGCTCAATATCTTAAAAATTGTACTGGCGCATTGGGGGGTCCCCTTTACCATTTAAAATACATGGGAAATTTTTGTTGTCTTATTTTTGAAATAACTACATGAAAAACTTTTTTTTCAAATTTTGGTTCTTACCATCTCAAAGGAAATTTAATTCTCTACAAAAATGTTTTTTTTTCTAAACTCAACAGAAACGAAGTTACAGAGCGCAGAATAGGATAAAAAAAATCAATTAATCCATTACAAAAAAATATTTTTGATTTTTATTTATCAAATAATTAACTCACTATATTTATTCATTAGTTAACAATTCTCAAAATTAATATTATTTTAAAACAAGAACAAAACAAACCTTAACAATAAAACAGAAATTAATTTTATTTGTTTACTGTTGACTCAACAGTTAACAAATAAATTTATAAATCCAATAATTGTCAATTAATCATATTTTGCCAACGCGATCGAAGTTGTTGGTCATTAAATTTGAATTTAGCGGGCTTCTTGACGACAAATTGTAATTTGCTAATTCAGGTTAGATAGCGTCATTTAAAATTAAAATACTTTAATGAAATATGTTAACACCCATATACCGTATGTAAACTAAATTATGTTCTCCAAATCCAAAGAGAGAGGGTCATTAAGTGAGATAGACACAGACATTGCCTAAGGACTACACGAGCTTACAATAAGCTCGTGGTGAATCAGGACCAAACTCAGGACAACAATACAAAATTTAAATATGGTAAAGACACTTTACCAAACCAAATACCTATATATTGTCTATTCAATATATCATCGTTAAGATGTAATGCATGGGCTAAACATGTCACGTGGGCCATATTTTTATATGTGCGTTTTAGGCGCTCAGCTGCTTTTCGCATATAAGCGGCTGCATCTGTGACAAAAACCAGTAAATTGTCATTGTCAACGTACATAATAATTGAACCTGGGGATTACCTGTTGCATAAAAAAATTCTAGTCTAGATTTTTTTTGTCGAATAAATCGTAATTTTGTTACATTTCTTTATATAGAGACATCAAAAAAAAACGTCATCAACTCTGGCTATGAACAAGAGAGATGGAAATAGCAGTCATGTCTAAGCTTTTTGGTTATGTCAAACTTTTGACAAGTAACTGCCACAATTTATAAAATAAACAATGGCTGTCATATGATGTGACAGTTTTGACAAGTAAATAAGGTTATAAATTCTATTAAGAATATAAATACGTCTTTTTTTTCTCGGCCAACTATGATGACATTTTTTTTTGGATGTCTCTATATTTTTTTAAACCAATTTTAAAAAAATCGAAGGCATGTTCTTAAAAACCATTACATTTTACGTCGGAATTGTCCTGATCGAAATTATTTCAGCACTGGTAACTTTGAAAATAAACTATTACACGATACACAACGTACGAAAGTTCCATCTGTTTTTAATTCCTCAATGTTTTTGATTATTTTGTAATTTATATGCGAACGGATTCCGCGACATAATTAAGAAGAAAGGCTTTTCTCTTAATATTCGATATTTATTGGTTCCGTACCGCGACGATCACAATAGCGAAACACCTAAAAGCGAATAAACACCTGCACCTGCAATATACTTGCGGCGGCCAATATAATTTGCTATTTGGCGTTCCCATAATCCGCGACGAGAGAAGTGAAGAATGGGGGAGCGGGACTCCCAGGACGTCTGTGTGCAGTCATTTTTAACACGCGTGGCAAAATACTGTTTAGGGACGTTTGATTTACGTAATTAAATAAAGCAAATTGAAGTCCTGACCTGGGATTCCACCTATTTTATTGCAGTCTACAGTATGGACGTTACCGACAGAAATATATCTCTTTAGATTTTGAGAATATTATTTTAGTTTACATATATAGGTGTATGTACAGAATATATAGATGTCAAAATTTTAATAAACACGTCTGGGAAAATATGATAGGAAACTCCAACAATCTATAGACCAAACTCCAACAATTAGATCTCGTGGATCTATTCTCACATCAAGATTTCCACTAGCAAAAATTTCCCAGTATAGGCTGTATTTTTTAATATGCTCTTTTCAGTAGTAGAAATTGAAAGGAAATGAACCTTTCATTGTTGCCAATCACATAAAAATCGATCACTTATTCTTTGAATAACAGCGATTCAAAATTGGAACGTATGCCTAAATATCGCATGAGTCGAATCTCTTGACGAGAAGTTTATTTAAAAACTCTTTAAACATACAGTCGGTTTAGAAATTGCTTCAGATACCTTATCTTACTTTACATAACTCGTACTCGTACGTAATGCTTATTA
The DNA here is from genome assembly GCA_029963805.1 of Aromia moschata. NCBI lineage: Eukaryota > Metazoa > Arthropoda > Insecta > Coleoptera > Cerambycidae > Aromia > Aromia moschata. The sequence continues at coordinate 474,918 of JAPWTK010000298.1, read as the reverse complement.
ATATTTATTAAATGACATGTAATTAAAAATATTAACACAATTTATAATTTACCATAGTCACTTTTCTGATAATTTGGTGAATTTACTGACTTTTGTATTCAAACGTCTATAAAGTTATTCGCAAATCAAGATACTTCTAAAGGTTAGAATTTCATGCGATTTGAAGCTTTCTCGACACGAGTCGAGTAACCTTAATAAGAATATGAAACGTTTTATTTTTTCCTGCGATATGAAGACTCGGTGTGTTGGCAAGATAAAAGATACAATTCAATATGCAACGCAATTGTAGGCAGTTAAATTCGTGTATTAAAACCGTTATGATCGAATTGTTTATTGTAGGTGGCATATACAATAGATATACGGTGTTGAAATTTTTTTTCTTTGGTGAAAGAAGTCATGATTTATTTTATTGTTAAATAATGTCAAATTAATAATAGCAGCGGTATCCGCCAGTAGCATCTAGTGCAACGGTTCCCAAACTGGGTGGTCAGGCACCCTAGTGTGCCCAAGCTTGGTCCCAGGGTGCCGTGGCAATAAAAAAAATTGGGAAATTTGTAAAAGAAATATGGGAATAAATTATCCTTAAAATCCCACATAATCCCAACTTTTTCAAAGTATATATACCTTCTCGGACGCTAAAAATGCGTCATTTTGGAACATTTATTTTAGCCAGACAAATAAATAAAATTAAAATTCGGTATCGGTTATATTTATTGGTCGTTCAATTACATTTTTAAATTTTTTAATTAACCATAGCAAAAACGACTCCGGGCGCGATAGAGAATTTAATTCTGCATGGATTAAAAAAAAATGAAGGTATTTTCCAACCCCATGCATATGTTCCATGCATGTATGAATAGACTGTTGGTAAAGTACTGAGTCCCACAATATACTTAAATTAGGGACTTAAATACCAGATCGGCAATAGGTAACACTCTCTGCACGTTTGAGTCGATATTTTTTTTATTGCGAATTTCACTTTCACTCTTTCCTCATGCTTCTACGAACTAACATGCGAGTTCACTTTCAGACCTTTTTCCTCATAGTTCTAACACTTCATTTCATTTAAAACACCCTAAGACACAAGATATATTTTGGTCTCAGAGAACGTATATTATACTACTTTAAATACTTTTAAGTATCAAGTTTTGGAAGACAAATAAATAAAATGAATTAAATAAAATAAAAAAAATTGCACTGTTAATGAACACGTTTCCAAATCCCAAGGGCCCAAGGCCTAAGTAAAGGTAAAGTATAACTCACTCATACTAAGTATAGATGGCGCTGGTACAGGTGTACTAAAATTTAATCGAATAGTCAGTTTATAGCTGCATAACACGGCCTTACAAATAACTTCTGCAATTTTCATCCGATCGACTTCAAATTTTAACTGTAGCTTCCTAGATAGATTTACACTTAGAAGAGAAGTACACACGAATATTAAAATTGATTAACAATCACGTTTTTTTGTAAACGTTTGAATGTCAATTTTTTTGTTAAAAAAAGAAAAAAGTTCAAATTCACGTCAATTTACGAAAAATAATATTTTTTCATAATCGTGTGTACTTCTCTGCTAAATTTAATATAGAGTATAAAAAAAAAAATGTCTTTGTCCTAGGTGCAAATGGAAAAGTTTTATTCGTAAGGCCGCAGACCTCAAAAAGAAGTAGAGTCTGTACTGCCGTCATTTTGGAAGAAAAAATTAAATAAACAATTGTTTTATACACCTTTTGATATGTTTAATAAACCCTGAGCATTTTATTTTAATTGCTCAATTGAATCATTAAAAAAAGAATCCCAAAAAAGTTTAATTTTAGACGATTCAAATAGGTGTAACCCCTTAAGTGTGCGGTAGCAGAATGTAGCAGTACTTTCCACTTTCTCTTACTCGAAAACCGTCAAAATTATCAACTTAGTCGCTTAATGGCACTTTATTATCCGGAAAGCTTCAAACGGTCATGTTTTGAGCAGAAAATGCTATTATAGTCGCTGGCGTAGAAGTTAAGAGGTTAATCAAACTATCCCACTCCTTCTACGGCACTGCATACAATACAAACACCATATAAAAATGTTTTTTCGTTCTCAAGATATTAGAAAAATATTGTTTTTTTATAAAACCTTAACACCTGCGTCTCAATAACATCGCACTATTAGAGGTAAATTGTACATAAACTGTTCCCGAGGTTACAGACATTCCTCCCGAAACACCCTCTATAAGAATTTTCTTGTTTTATTACAATTATATTCAAGTTGACAGAGGTTACATAAAGGGGCAGTCAAATCGGACTCATACATAAGAAAAGTGTAACGACTATGTTTTCGTTTATTAAAATTATACATATGTATCTAATTAACTAAAACATATTCTAGTCATAAAATTTGATTCGCGTGGTGACAAATTATACCGTCCAACAGTTCTTATTTTGTTAGGCGAGTTAACCTTCGTAAAACACATTAATTTGGATAGAAGTAAAATTGTAATCAAACTGATTTGACTCAATTAGAAAACAAACAACAATCAGAAATAAAACGTGTATCCGGAAATTTTGTATAAAGGCGCCTACAGACACGACAGAACATTTCTTGAGATATGTACGTGCGTACAAGTACGCACGTTCATATTCGCCAGTTTGTAGACAATATCTGCCTAAAATATCTGTCGAAGATGTATTCAGTCACTGCTTGAATTTTTGCACGCGCATACAAGTCGCACGTACACATCTCTCCGTGTGTAGGCAAAACGCATTTATGTATGAGGGATAATATCAGTGCGGTTTCGTCTATTTAATAATCGATCTTGTTTCTTCTTTATTATGCAAGTTATAGGTCATAGCCCCGTTTTTATCACTGGAAATATGACGCCTTTATCTACGATAAACTTTAGCAAGTAAGCACTGTTTTTAATTATTAATTTAGTCAGTTAATTGTTCTTTTAGCACTTGACGTGTTTAGAGCTAAACTAAGAATCCTCGTCGGGTTTTTGCAGACCGTCTGTCTGTCTGTAAGTTCCCAAAAACTTTGTAACTTAAGAGATTAAATAAAGTCTTTGTATTCAATGTTTTTTACCATCTGAAAATCTGTTTTAAAAATTGTGTTAACCGAACCGAAATGTTAACTTGCACGCCACTGCTAATAAATTTAAATCACTGTTACTCACTGTCCCCATGTTGATTAGCAAACTGGATATAAAAATTATCTTTCGTGTGTAGGCAATTCGAACAAATCGTTTATGTACGCGCGTACTTTAGGACATATCTCAAGAAATGTTTGCCTGTCTGTAGGTGCCTTTACAAGATAATAAGCAACGTTTTTGATATATCAACAAATATAAAGGCCAAAGGCGTCAATAAATTGTACAACAAACATCGTCGAAATAAATGAACAATTCTGTTAATTTTCTCGAATTTCCTGGAACACTAATTGCCCTAACCTTATTTATTTGTAAAGGTCAAAGTCTAACCAAACTAAGTAGGTCTAAATTAAACTCTAAACTTAATAGACCGAGATTTGGCACCCAAAACCAAACATTTTTGGAGGGATGGAATTTCTTACCTGAAAAGGTTCGACCCTTAGCGACGAAACAAATAGGCTTCTGCCACGGGGCGCGCTGGGGGCTATTAGCGGGGGTGGGCGCCTGAACATGTAAATTTCCCGGTGAAGAAACAAAAGGACCGCTAAGGCTGATTCTTGTTTTAATTCATCGGGGAATATGAAAGAAAGTCGAGAAAAATTTGGCAGAAGCGTAAGTGGGGGCGAAAGGGCTGGCAGAAGCTGACAAACTGGTGGAAAATTTTGGAAAAATGACATTTTGAGAGGGATTTCTACCAACTTCCTATTTTCTTATTTACATCAAGAATAAACGAAATGTGAAATGCCAGAAGTTAAAGTGGAGGCAATAATGAATTATAAGTGATCAAAGTCCGCCAGCCCATTTCGCGCGCGCGTCGCGACGCCTGACCCTTACACTCCAGAAAAATATAGGTACATAATGAGAGGTACTTCTGGCGACCTGTTAATCTGTTATTTATATAAAGAATAAACAACGTGTAAAATGCCAGAACTCAAAGTGGGGGCAATCATTTTTTATCAGAGCACAAAATTCGACAGCGTCCTTTGTGCACTCGGCGCGCCGCGCCGGGCGCACTGACCGCGTTTCTCTTCATTTTCTCACTTTACATGTTCAATCAATGATACTTCTGAAAATTCTTTAGAATGTTCATTAATTATTGAGAGAACTATCGTTCAGGTGGTTATGTAAAAAAAATTGAATCTATTTATTAGACAATGTAAAGGTAAAATTTCACTAATCGGTAAGTATTATGCACATATCATAAATAATTTAGCTTTATAATGACAATCTTAAGAAACAATTCTACATAGGTAAGGTATTTATTATAAATCATTCAGCTTCATCATTATGGTATTGCAGTTCCTCCTCAAAATCAGGGTCTTCGTCACTATTATACTCAGATTAGGTAAAGTTCATTAAAGACGTTTTTCAGACCGGGCACAATGTTTCCACGTAACGGCCTGCTATCCCATTTTCTGGCTCATTCGCATAAAAAATAACAGTATTTGGAGTAGCCATTCTGCAGTCCTATAAGTAGTGCAACAACTTTTAGATCGGCACAAATATTCAATTTATGATCTTCGTATTTTATGTTTTGAAGTGATATACGCATGTTCTCGTACGTTTCTTTCATAATGACAGCATAATCCACGGGAACAGATGGTTTTTCGTTTCCATTAAACAATAAAACTGTCTTCGGTCTTATATATCGCATAGTAGTCCAATCAACGAGCGAAAGGCCCCTTGTTAATTGGCCACTTGATCAGCAAACAAAAAATATGGTCGTATAGAGAAAAAAATTCTAAGAAAGATAGCGTTTTTTGCTACTCGTGTTTTAATGCAAACATAAACCAAAAAAAATCGCAAATGTCAAAAAAACGGTTTTTTTTTTGCAAAAAAAACTTCAAGTTCTACACAAGAAAGTTAAATTATAAAGTTGTAGGTCTTAAAAATGCGCGTCGAATGCAATTTGAACGAAAAAAATCGGTTCATAAACATTTGAGAGAAAATTTTAAAAAGACGTCAAAAATCGCGTTTTCGTATTTTTGCTGTATAAATTCCAATTTTGTTTGAACAGACTTCTTGTTAACTACAGGTATAGCCCAAGACAAGCGGAAAATGATCCTTTTTTTCAGAAATTTAAAAAAAGTTTTATTTTTTCGAGTTATAACGATTTACAGAAAAAAAAAACGTTTTCAAAAATCAGCTTTTACAGAGGCAAAAATGATCGTACAGAAACGATCGTGGGCTCATTTTATTCGCGAAGACTTGCTTTATACTTTCATGCTATTAAAAAACCAAATCGCTTTTATTTAATTTTTGCATAAAAAAATGCGTTGTAAAATGCTACTCCCTGAGGTCATAGGACCTTCATTTTTTTAAATGCGTGTTTTGAATGCCAGTTTTCAAATATGCAACGGCCAAAAATGTAAAACCAAAATTAAACAAGTTATTCGACAAAACCGGTTCGAAAAAATGATTTTACAACTCATTTTTTATGCAATAATTAAATAAAAGCGATTTGGTTTTTTAAAAGCATGAAAGTACAAGTCCTCGCGAATAAAATGAGCCCATGATCGTTTCTGTACGAGATATTTGGGATAATAAAAGATATTTTACATGAATTTTCGAATGAATTTTCAGAAGTATCGTTGATTGAACATGTAACGTGAGAAAATTAAGAAAAACGCGGTCAGTGCGCCCGGCGCGGCGCGCCGAGTGCACAAAGGACGCTGTCGAACTTTGGCAGTTCCCTCTCAAAATGTTGTTTTTCCAAAATTTTTCCACCAGTTTGTCAGCTTCTGCCAGCCCTTTCGCCCCCACTTACGCTTCTGCCAAATTTTTCTCGGCTTTCTTTCATATTCCCCGATGCATTAAAACAAGAATCAGCCTTAGCGGTCCTTTTGTTTCTTCACCGGGAAATTTATATGTTCAAACGCTAATAGCCCCCAGCGCGTCCCGTGGCTAAGGGTCGTACCTTTTCCAGGTAAGAAATTCCATCCCTCCAAAAATGTTAGGTTTTGAGTGCCAGCTCTTAGACCATAAGTAGAAAATAGTATCACAGTTATCGGTTTTGTTAGAGAGTACAGACGAAAAAAACGTAGGACACACAACCAATCCCTACGACTGTTACCGAACTCCCACGGACGAAATTCTAACTCACACAAATATAACCCTCGGAGTTATCGTCATCTTCCACCTGTATTCCTCAAGATATTTTAATACCTTAAGAAATATGACGACTGATCAATAGAAAAATATTCATCCTATATCTATTATCTTCGTCTCTCGAATACGTATTATAAAACTCGACTTTGGAAACACCGACTTATGAATATTAGTACTGGGCCAAATGATATGAAATAGCATTCAATCGATTTTACATAAAAGAAAAACAATTCAAGTGACACATTTGAATGTCTAATATTTAGAATATGTTGTAATAGGAAAACAGAAGTCTTGAATAAGTACGATTTGTATACCGTGTGATCCTAAAGGTCTGCGCATAAAGTTGAACGCACTTTAGTGAGACTCAATATTTTTTGCGCGAGATGTCCTTACTTCAAAGCAAGCAATTGAATTGCAATAAATAGACATTTGATTTGACTTACAAAGAATCAGTTTGTGGAAAAACGTACAAACGGCAGCTTCTTTGTAAATGTAGCGCCGTTGCAAGAGGTTGTTGTTCTGCAACGATATATGCACATTGAAGAACTAAACGAAGATGATCCATAATAATCCGGGTTTATGAAATTATGCAGGATTTATGTAATGGTAATCCTGGCTTCATTCGCAAAAGTCTCTTTTCGATTGAAGCTAAATTTTACTTAAATGGCAACATTGAATAAAAAAAATTGCAGATATTGAGTTCCTGTAGAGAGTGAATCCTCATTGGATGATTGTCCCACATTCCTACTCAAATTCTTCAGAAGGTAAATGTGTGAGCAGGGATAATAATTAATGATAGAACCATTGGCCCTTTCTTTTTCAATGAACTCACGGGGCAACGATTTTAGACTTGTTGAGAAATGAACTTAAACCTGTTCTTGTCAAAAATGTTTCTAATCCTACACAATGAAATATCTGGTTTTAACTAAATGGTGCACTCTCCTATTTTGTACATCCTGTTCGCGAGTTTTTAAACACCTGCTTTTTCGACAAGTGGATTGGTAGACGAGGACCAATAGAATAGCCTCCAAGTCTCCAGATCGGTCACCACTTGATTTCTTATTGAGATTCTTGTGACTGTTCCGGTTTTTGGCAAAAAAAATACCTCGTTTTATCGAATTTGTTCCATAACGTTGCCTATGGCTATATACCTATAGATATTTTAGGCAAACTGAGAAAAAACAATGCATTATTTAGCTAACTTTCTGTACTTTACCATCAGCATATAATTTATAGGTCTGTATCCTCGTCCTTATCAGATCCGTTTGGTCCTCCAATTAGAGTCGTGATTATTTTATTAGTTGCATGTTATGCAGGCCAACGACCGAAAACCTTCAGTCTCTCGATTCACAATTTGCAATTACAATTTTCAAAACAGTATCGGCCCATATGCATTATTGAACAAAATACCCAAGTTACTTCCATTATCGCATTTTGAATTGCCATTCGTACACGTGTGTGCCCGAAAACCTTGATACAGTGATGAAAGTATTATAAAAGGAAATATAATTTTATCAGCTACGGAAAATAATTGCCCTGGTAACAGCTACGAAACCTATAAAGGAGATATATTGAGCGAAAATACGGGTATTCCTAAAATGTCGAGAACTAAAATCTGGTTTTAACGGTTTATACACATATCTGTAGGTACTACGTTATTTAAGTTAAATATTCGTTGCCATCTAACAAGAGCTACGTCCAATTAAGAAACTCAAAAAAAATTTTTGATTTTTTTTCATAAAATATAGGACGTTCAAATGAGATTAATTATATAGATTATGAATTACCATGTTTTGAAACTTTCATTTGAGCGAAAGTGACGAAAGCGAACGGTTTTAACAATTTTTGAAGTTGAGGATACTTTACTTTGAATACACAAAGCGCATTCATTCTTGGAAAGGTTTAATACCTTTGTTTAGTTGACAATTCCTCCGTGTTCCATGGAAACGACTCACCCTTCCAGAATCGGAAGACTCGTCGCTAAAGATCACATAATGCCGTTTCCGTATCCGGTGCACTTGTTCATTACGCCATTCCGGCCTGGCGAGCATGATGAATTGAAGTAAGAGGTAGGCATAGAAACGCTCAATGAGAACGTTTATAAGTCCATAAGATCTTATTCGTCAATATACCCACTCTTCGTTCTAAAGTTTCCCTCCAAAAATTTCCCACAGCTCTTGGCGTGGATAGTCTGTCTCTTACTGCCAAAATTCTCAGATGACGTTCGTCATGATCTGTAGTCCTCGTAAGATGTCCTGATCCCCGGCAACGCTCATGAACACCTTCTTCAGAACACTCGACCCAACATCTGAAAACATTTGTCACGTTACGGTCAATTGAATTACAATCAACGCGGTTGGCAATTTTTCTAAGTGAAAATTCGACCTCCGTCGTACCGACAATCCGTCCACATTCAAAATCACTTAATAAACGAATTTGTTTAATTCTAGGCATCGTAAATTAATGTGTTTACCCAGATATGCAAAAAGTAGGACTGACAAGTATTAGGTTGTTGCATATGAAACGCCGGATTATTTCATAATAAGTTTGTTACACTTTTCTTTTCAATAAATCTTTAGAAATTGTTTATAAGATACATATCATTTTAAAGCTTATTACGCACTCTTTCTTATCGTACCAACATTTCTATAGATTATTTTTATTGTATCAATTTTTAGACAATTATCTCAAATTATGAATTCTAGCGATTTTCGTGTAGTCATAGCAATACAACATAGCAGTTCAACAAGTGGTCATAGCAGTTCAACAAGTGGTCATAGCAGTTCAACAAGTGGTCATAGCAGTTCAACAGCCGCTCGAAACATCAACGCTGCATTTGGAGATGCTACTGTCAACGCTAGTTTAAAAAATTTGAAGATGACGATGAAAGCCTTGAAAACGAACCCCGCGGAAGACCTGAATTCATTAAAACTTTTTAAATGCTAGCGAAACAATAACAGCGGAGAAGTATAACGCGAAGTATAAGAGTGATGTTATGAATCAAAAATTGCGTTAGCCGGTTAGTCAATTAAAAAGAACCCGTTCTGCTCCATGATAACGCACGACCACATGTTTCATTGATCGTCGCAAATGAGTTGGCCAACCTAAAATACGAGGTTCTACCGAATCCACCATATTCACCGGACATATCGCCAACTGATTATCACTTCTTCAAACACCTGGACCATTTTCTGCGTGGTAAAAAGTTCACCAACCTAGAGTAGATCAAAAATGACTTTCAATCTTCCATTGACACCAAAGAACCAAATTTTTATGTGTGGTATTCGAAAACACATTATCAAAAGTGTGTTGATTGTGATTTTATTTTGATTAATATAATTGTTCTTTTTTTTAAGTCATGCATATTTATCATATACAACTAAAATCCGACATTTGTAACAGCCTTGTTTTTCCTCCTAGTATACTGGCGAAGGTCGGCACAGAGCTCGAAACTATAAAATTTATAAGAAGTTTGTTAACATTTTTTAAGCTTTAACGGTTTTTGCCGTGCTACTTCCATACCTTCCCAATAACCTCCAGCCCCGCCATCCGGCGCAGGAGAGAGTCTAAAGTTTAACCGATAGCAAACTTTCGACCCTAAATAATTCCTTCAATCGTTAATGGGGAAATTTAATAATCTCCTACCCTGCCCCACCAATGGTCTTTGGTCAAAACAAATTGTTTAATTTGTCGAGTTTCCAACGTAATTCCCAGTTCGCAGAAGTAGAAGGAAAGCAGGCTTGTGAATAGCTGGGCTAATGTCCTCTAAGAGCAAGGGTAATCTACTGTCATAGCAATAACCCCCATACCATACTCCCGGAGGGACGGTGTATAGAATCCACAGAAGGACAAAACTAAACCTATTTCATTCCATCCATTGTAGGGGACTCATGGTTTGTAGGTCTATCAACATAACACAGGCCCACAAAAAAAAATTACTAGGATAAGAACACAGTTTTTTCCTATATTTTTTGACTTGAATCCAAAACCGGTGTCCGTTTAACCGTAGCACGTCAGATCAAGGTCATTTAAGGTAAATCGCGAAATAAACGCTTAAAAGATAATAAACCCATATTTTTTTTCTGGGATCGCTAATTAGAACGATGTTATTTTTCCATCACGCTTGAAGAAGCTCCAAGGTCAATATAAGAAACATTATGGCAAACGTTATTGTTTTTAAAGTCTGAATCAAATGAAACCCATGGCCGTAAAGCTTCTGTGTGGGGTTAAGGTTCGGTTTCGTAATATTATTTTAGGTAAATTAGTACGGTATGTACATTAGACGAGTTGATACCAATTTTCGTAGCCACCTTACTGAATATCGTCTAAATACATAGTAATCATCTTACTGAAAATCAGTGAGTGAATCATTGAATAAACGTGTTTAGACTCCTTCAACCAGACACACACTTTTGCGTGTGTGCACTAATGCACGCGTGTGTATAAAAGCGTGTATGCGTGAGTGTGTACTTGCATGCGTATATAAGTGCATGTGTATGTAATTGTGCGCATGTGCGTATATAGAATGCGTGGTGCCCGGATTTGGACTATATGGGTTTATTCTCTTTTAAGCCTTTATTTCGCGATTTGATCTTGAAATGACGTTGATCCTGACGTGCTACGGTTAAACAGACACCGGATTTGTATTCAGCGTCAAAAAATACAGGGAAAAACTATGTTCTTATCCATAATCAAAAAAAATTTGTGGGCCTATGTAATTTTCTAAACCTGAGTTTAATCTGAACAACAATCAAAAAACAAAATAAAGTAAAACTGGTTAGTCGGTTGCCTTGATACGTATCCCACAGTCTACACGGAGTTAGAACATCATCTGGCATAAAGTTCATCAAATTATATTTGGAAAATAGTGGCCTCAAGACCTCGACAAACAGACGAGCTAACAGAAACCTCTGATAGCTTGTCGCGCTAACTCTCAGATTTAGGTCACCGTTAAATTATATTATTTTGATCTCCGCATCCGCCTAGTCGGAACACAAACAGAATAATTGGTAAAATGTTCTTTTCAAATGAACCGGGTTTTTTTACTTGGCACCACTTCACTTCCACCGTCTATCTAGCCATTTTGAGTTTTACATTTCGGTGTCAAAAACATAGGCAAATGCACTGCGAAATTGGTTAGCTAAGCTTAAAAATGTGGCTGCGAGAAACATTCAAGGTAACATGTAAACTGAACAAAAAAAAAACAACGATTTTGGAATTATTATTTTATTACCTTTGCAAAGGCCAGGAAGATAAAAAAACTGTTAAAGATTAACCTATTGCTTGTTAGCAAGTGAAAACAATTCGCATAGGCGGCTTTACACAATTTTAGTATGCTGATAGAGGCGACAAATCTTAAATAAACCTTTATTACACTATATTGTTTTCCGATGATTTTCTTACAGTAAACTACAGTAAAATATAGGAAGTTTAGCATCACTGATCCCTGATGCCTAGAATTCGAAATTTTCGAGTACTGACAAGGGAGCGCAGGATCCAATCCATATTTAATGAGGCAATTCCTGTATCCAAACAGAGGTACATAGTTTGGTAAAAACTAAGTAATACATATAAATATGTGAAATTTTTGCACCATTGTCTTTGTTCTGAATGTCGCTTTTTATTTACGAAGAAAATAATATTTTGATGTATGGTACATAGGGCCATACAATAAATAATGATTAGTAATAATGTTCTGAGAAAATAATTTTTGAAATTTTCATATAATCCGTTTCACGATCACATTTAATCTTGAGTAAACAGCAGCTGTGTTTCCAGACCTAGGCTGTTGCAAATCTGCTTGTATCACTGGAGGGGAGTGATTGTTGAACAGAATCGAAGACGAATGAACAATGTAATCGCAAAAATTCGCAATGTAATCGCATTTCTATTAATTCAGTATTTTATTGCTAACTCCGTTCTCTCAATTTTTCTCCTATATTTTTGACTAGGGCATTTTAAAAAATCCATTACGTCGCAAACGAAAAGAATGTCAACCTTCGCAAATGTCGCAAACCCAATCAAATTTTTAAAAATGAGATGTCAATTTCACATATATAGAAATTGAAATTTTGTTCATTTACAGGCTAAATTAACACCCAAAATGATAATGTAAGAATAATACCAATATTAATAAAAATCCTATATTAATAGGGTGCACAGTTTATCCTGGAATGTGATATTCTATAATACTTTAATAAGGAATCATGGGACTTACATCATATTTAAGGTCAGGTATAGGCCCTCAATAGAGGGCTTTAATAAAAAAAAAGCACCAAATGAAACTTGCAACATAAATTTCACATATTTCTAAAGTCGCTATATAAAAATACATTTTAACTGTCGCATATATTGCGTACGCCTCTGTGGCGCGTCTCACATCCGCCAAGCTTAGTTATGAGGATACACGAATATTAAATTCCTTGAGCCGCCACTGCTTTTAAGGTCAAAAAATATGTATTTATATGCACAATAAACTGCTCAAGAACCAAAATAGCTTTGAGCTTTTGCGATGTTTTGTTGTTATACAAAATATAAATTTTAATGTCAAATATAACTGGAAGCCACATTTCCGTTTATCCATTTTATAGAATTCACGAAGTTTTCAATCGAACTGCGCGTGTTTTTACCAAATGAACAGTATAGGGTTGGAATATATGAAATGAAATATAGGGTTTTTATAAAGACCTATTATGCAAAGTTACAGTTAGATCTGGTAACGTCTAGATTTCCACTAAGGAGGGGGGGCTGGGTTGTACGTATAGTCCTTCTATTTTTAATTGAAAATGATAAATACGCCTGGGGAACAAAAAAAGCGGTGCAACATTATGATTCCATGGGCGTGCATATATCTTTTATAAATTCGAAAATTGTGAAATAATCTTTTTCATTCAAATCAATATAGGAGATTGTTACAAAATACAGTCAAAAAAATTGTCTGTATTAATAAACCTAGCTGAAATACACGTCACTGGCGTCTTAAACAAGTAGAATTCGTCGTCGTAAAAATTTTATGGCACAGTGGACCGAATAAGTATTCAAGGAATGTATTAGATACAAAGCACAATAAAAGTATATTGGATCGGCATTCGCGGCTGCCGGCAGCTCAGGCGTTGCCGGCTCCTCAAAATTTTCTTAAGTATAGTAATATACATAAAGTTGTTTTAATTTATAATTATTTTTTCCAGCAATTTTAAACGCTTTATTTTAATGCTAACTAATAAATTTATATCTATGTATTTTTTTAATATTCCAAAACTAGCTTTCTAAGAACGTCACGAACTAACAGTTTACTGAAGTATGAAGTATACTTGTATAGTGAGCTTAGCAATTTTGGAAAATATATCTGACAACCTTGCTTTTTTCTACCTATTTTCAATTTAGACTGGAAATTGTATAACTGCACTCGACATCGACATATCCGAACTCCATATTTCCGAAGTCACGATACTTACGAACTTGTACTTCCACACAACCGACTTATCACTGATTGGTTGACGACAAAAAACCGCGAAATTTAAACGAGAAAAAAATAATGTAAACACAATAATGCGATTGTTATCAAACATTTCGATTGTCACAGAATTCAGCAAAGAGGAAATCGACCTCCCCCAGCTCAGCAGCACACCTGAGACAGGTTCTCCAAGAGTTCTTCTTTGTACAAACCACTGAAAAACACTTCTTTCAAATGGTGTATCATAAGTACCGGTGCACTTTTTTGTGTCAATCCCTCCAATCAATTTTCGTCTTTTTTTTCAAATTCCGACAAGTAAATTTCTTTTTTTCCAAGAATTTCTGTCACTGACGATTTACAAATATATTGTACATCTCACATAGTTCAACATTTTTAACACCATTTTTTGCGTAATTTATCAGTTCCAGCTTTTGCTCCAAGGTTAGCCTCTTAGCAGGCACTTTTCTCTGCAAATAAACAGTACAATTATGCTTGTTTTGTATCACGGTTTTCTAAAAAATACATATTTTCTCATCATTTTTCATATCAGTTTTAAATTATTATAGGTTACGTCAACAAAATGTTCAATAAAACAAACCTTTACTTTGAATTACAAAATAATTACCTGCATCACTCTTCTTTGCACCTGGTAACATTTTTTTTTTTTTTGTTTAAAAAACGTTCTTTTATTAACATGTACACATACTTTGTTACTTTGCATAAAAACCTCGAAACGTTTTAAATGTATTTACCTACATTTTGCAAGTAATGTGAAAAATATAGCTCTTCAGGGGTGGCTGAAACCACCCTCAACATGATTTTCTCAAATGCAACCCTATGGCTTGTGACCCCTCATTGTAAAGCTGGTGGAAAGAGGAATCCAACGCACTGATCAAATTTTAATTTTTTAGTATGTTTGTAGGGTTGCATACAATTAAAACGTAATTTTATAGTTTAATTTATTTTTAACGCAACAATTTCGTACTCAAAATGTGTGTTGTTTAGTTTTAGAATGTAAACCTTACTTTTCATATGTCCCCACAAAAAATTCCAAGCAATTTTTTGCCACAACTGATATTTGTTATTTTTTGCTAGTGTTTTTTACACGGCCGCAAAGAGTAATTTAGTTTGTATGCTGTTAAGTAATTTAGTTTGAAACGAAGTGTTATTTCAAATTGGTGAAAATGTCTTATTTAACTGAATCACTAAAAATCGAAATTTTGATGATGATTGGATATGGTGATAGGGCGCGAACTCAATGCGAAGTTGTTCGCTTGTTTCGAGAAACGCATCCTGACTTGCCACCACTAAATCAAGGTACCATTAGTAAAATTGAGGCACAATATCGAGAGATGGGTCATGTCAGGAAAGTACCGAGTAAGAGGCAGGCTGTTGTTGATGACGACACGAAGTTGAATTTGTTGCTTGCTCTAGAAGAAAATCCAATCACTCCAGCCCGTCAACTGGCCCGTGATAGTAATCTTAATCACAAAACAGTTTTAAAAATACTTAAATATGAGAAAAAACGCCCATATAAAATGCAAGCTGTTCAAGAGCTACTTGAAGATGATCCAGATCGACGAGTGGAATTTTGCGATTTATTGATGACTTGTATTGATCAAAACCAGTTATCTTTAGAGTGGATAGTTTTCTCTGACGAGGCTACTTTTACATTAAATGGGCACGTAAATCGCCAAAATTGTCGTTACTGGGCTGAAGAGAACCCCCCATTGGATGAGGGAACTTCATACTCAGCGCCCACAGAAAACTAATGTGTGGGCCGGAATAATACAAGATAGAATTGTAGGACCATTTTTCTTTGATAACACTCTTAATGGAGCAAGATACTTGCGTTTACTCCAGCACGAACTAATGCCAGTGCTATGTCATTTATTTCCAAACCCCTTAAACCCTAACTTGACCGACGAGAGGTTATGGTTTCAGCAAGATGGGGCCCCACCACACTATGCTGCCATTGTTCGTCAGTATCTGGACAGAATTTTTCCCGGTAGGTGGATTGGGAGGCGAGGTAATATTGAGTGGCCAGCAAGATCTCCAGATCTTACACCACTGGATTTCTTTTTGTGGGGACATCTTAAAAGTAGGGTTTACATTCAGAAACCCAACAACATAGCAGATCTGCAGGAAAGGATAAGAGAGGAAATCGGAAAAATAATACCGCAAATGTTGCATAATGTAAGGGACGAAACCTACCACAGACTGGGATGCTGCCAACAAGTGAATGGTGCACATTTTGAACAATTGTTACGTTGAATATAAATTTAATTTTTAAATTGTTTTAATTGTATGCAACCCTACAAACATACTAAAAATTAAAATTTGATCAGTGCGTTGGATTCCTCTTTCCACCAGCTTTACAATGAGGGGTCACAAGCCATAGGGTTGCATTTGAAAAAATCATGTCGAGGGTGGTTTCAGCCACCCCTGAAGGGCTATATTTTTCACATTACTTGCAAAATGTAGGTAAATACATTCCGAAATGTTGGTACGTATCTCAGGTAATTTTAAAAATCAATCACCACCCCGCTAGCGAATATATTCCAGTTAAAGTATCCACCGTGTATTATGTAAATACGCAAATAAGATCTTAGCACTTCGTTTCTACTTCAGCCATGCATAAAGAGAAAAAATTATGTAAAAAAAGCGTATCTAAATTTTATTGATGATTTGGGTTTCGGTCCAAAAATAATGCTAAAGTCCTACTAAATATAACAATTATTGTTTTGACGAGGACGAATTTAAAAATAATCGCGGTGCAAATAATGTTTCCACGGCGCAGCGCGTCGTCGCAAACAAACTCCTTAAACGTGTGTAAGTGAAACCGTAATTTACTTGAGTAAAAAGTTAACCTCGAGTGTATTTTGAGAAGATTAAAATATGATTATTTAAAATTAGAATGAAGTATTGCGCAAACTGATACCTATTTTGATAAATGCAAGGCGAGCATTAAAAGCAGCGATAAACCGCATATCAAGGTACATTTTAATAAGTTAATTTTAGATTTCATTGGACGAGAAACAATAAAGAGAGACAATCAAATGCCATAAATTTATAATTGGCCGTCTAATAGAATGAGACGGATATATGTGATCAGAAAAAGATTTTGACGAGATCAAACTAGGAATTAGAGTTGGATAAAAGTTTTTCTTTTAATTTTGATAAAAAAGGTTTACTAGCACAGCTACACGAAAAAGACCGGAAGTCCTTGAGATGTTGATACGACAGTTTTCTTTAGTATGTATTTAGTTTATGTATTTTTCCATCTATGTTATATGTATAGTTCTTTTCTTTATTTAAGAGCCAATTCGGCACCTTTGAATATACCGCATTGATAAAAAATATTGGTGAGACCATAAAAACAACAGAAAGAAAAGTGCTGGCACACCCGGGCAAAGTAAATCTGATTCGCCCTAAAGGGACAGTGCTTAAGTTATACTTACCAATAGAATTAGGGCGTTAACATAGATGGCCCAATGCGAATAGAGAACCACAGTATTTACGTCCGGTCAACGTGGACTGCCAGGAAACTAAAGTTCAACAGAGAATACACAGAGACGGACGCGTTTAGCTCTGATCTTTTATATTTGGTCGTTCCAATATTTATCGAATACCTTTAGTTTGTAAAGTGAGTGAAAATGCCTTTTTTGGCGTCCTTTTGAGCATGTGAATAATAATAATCTGTAGTGACCATTTGTGGATGGCAATGAGAATGGAATGGGATGAGTCCGAGCTAAATGTTTGGCGTCCATTCCAGGAAGACATTGATATTGCGCACGAAAACGATCACGGTGTTAATATTGTTGAGGATTATGATAACAATAGGGAAAATAATGTGGAGTTTAGCTCTAAGAATTATGTAATTCGTCTACATTTACCCCCGGTAGCACAACAAATAATTTTAAATATGTACCAAAAGCTTAGCGATGGAAAAGGGAGCAAATATGGCATTATTAAATGAGTCTGTGAAATAACAAAAGTTTCTCGGTCGACAGTAAAACAAATTGTTAATCGTAAATATACCGTACGTCGAAGAAAGTATGAAAAGGGGCAAATAGAACATAATAGGGGCAGATAAAACATTCACATTCTGAACAGGAATATTAAAAAGTATGTACGTTCATAAGTTACTTCAACGTTTTTAAGACATTCTTAAAGTAGAGAAAAGTTTTTACGCTAAATTTAAAACTATATGTATACTCATAAAATACATTACTATAAAATACTGCAGGTACTGTAGTTAGATTAGTGAGCAGCCCTCCAAATTTTCCTAATACGCTCCTGGTCTGCCCTGTTTCTACCACGTGGTGACGGACGCCGACTGTCATAAAAGCGCTTTTTTTTGCAAGGCGGCATCGGTGAAACGTGCCGAACTGGCTCTTAAATAAAGAAAAGAACTATACATGTATTCACAAACTGGGAGAATAACATTGTTCTGCATGAAAATCTTCCCCACCAAAGTAATGTGGCATTTCGATAATTTCTACCTATGTAACCCTTACACTGTTCCTATGTAACAACAATCTATTCCCGTGGGTTATGCTGTAAATATGAAAGAAACGTACGAGAACATGCGTATATTACTTCAAAGTATAAAATACGAAAATTATAAATGGAATATCTGTGCCGATCTAAAAGTTGTTGCACCACTTACAGGACTGCAGAGTGACTACACCAAATATTGCTGTTTTTAATGCGAATGGGATAACAGAGCCAAAAACCAACATTATGTCGTTAAAGAATGACCGTTGCGTGAAAACATTGTGCCCGGTCTGAAAAACGTCCTTAATGAACCCTTAGAAGAGCAGCAAAAAAATGTATTTACCTCCTCTGCATATAAAACTAGAGCTTATAAAAATGTTTGTTAAAGCCTTATAGGGACCGTACACGATCAATAATACTGTCAATATTTAAAAATAATGACTGTTTTACTGAACGTGTAATGCAAATTACGGATGGAATGATTGTTGGATTGATGCAGATCCGGATATTTTGATATTCACGCATCAGTATTAATGAAGAGAGGGGATACTGTCAATATTACTGATCGTGTAGCATGTCATGTAGGGTGTGCACGTCAGTACATGTTTAGCATTTGCATGCGTTTGTACAGGTTTCTAGTGAAAATGAGCGACGCCGACGGTGGAAACCTCCTGACGGTGAAGATGAGGAGGAAACTATAAATGAAATCGAAGTTACATGGGACGAAGGTACAAAAAATGAGTACCTTCGTAACTTTATAGAAACTTCTGAAACGCTTCCAGAATTATGGAATAATCAAAGCCCGCACTATATGAATAGAACTAAAAGAAATGTGGCATTTGAGGAATTATTATTTATTTCTCGTAAATTAAAACCCGAAGCCACACGTGCAGATGTCCGCAAAAATATTAATACACTCGTCTAAAAGGTCCGGAGGTGCGGCACTGAGGACGTGTATCAGCCAAAGTCATGGGTGTTTTTTTGCTTTAAGGTTTTTACATAACTGTGAGCAACCTGTAAATGCAAATATTCAATTAAAATCAAATTTCAAAATTCAATTTCATCCACACACGACGCTTAACACGACGTTTCATTGGCATTGCTAAAATTATAGCTAAGAAGGCTTTCTTTCTCGCGTCCATTTTTAGATATACCTGTATGTATATGTATAAAGCACTGTAGACTCAGTTGCCTGTTAGACTGGTACTGAGGTAAAATATTGACAGTAATACTGTTCGTGTAAGGTGTAAAATAAGTGACTTGAATATTGATGAGATACTGACATTATTTATTGAAGGGCAATACTGACAGTATTACTGATCGTGTACGACCCCATTTAAATTCAGAAGGAAATGCTTTTCTTTATTTAAAACGGAAATTCGCGCGTGTAAGTGAGGCAAAGCTTAAAGAAGGAATGTGCGTTGGGCCGCAAATACGATAACTTTTTAAAGACGAACTTTTTAAAGTTGAAATACATTCGAGAAAAGAAAATAGAAAATTGAAAATTGCCTTAAAAAATGTATGCAATGTACATCTGTATGTATGTAGCGACTTCCTAGCTAACAAGAAATCGGAGAACTACAAAGATCTAGTTGAAGAACTTATCCAATCTTACAAGATGTTAGGTTGCAACATGTCACTTAAGCCACATTTTCTTCACTCCCATTTGGATTTTTTCCTGACAATTTACAGTCTGTTTGACAAGAGCGTGTACGACAAAACTCGGAAATGAATTGGGGCAAAAATTTGAAAAAAAAAATACACTCATTATACATGATGTAGACAATGATGCTTTATTATTAATAACTTGTCCAGTCGCCTCCATTATCAATAATTGACTGGAGTCTCCGAGGCATGCTTTCCATTAATTTAATTGCATAATCCGGGGACAAAGACCTGCAAATAAGTCGAATTTGATGAACTAATTGTTTTAGAGTCTAGATCTTCTTTCCTCGAAGCTTCAACTTCATGAGTGCCCAAATATTTTCAATTTAATTTGCTAGCTACGCGCTCATTTCTCAGCCAACCTTCTAACAGTTCCTAAAAAAGTTTTGCCGTACACGCTCTTGTCAAACAGACTGTAGGTGCAATTTTAAATGAACACGGCGAAAGATTTCACCAGCAAATTGCTCAAATGGAGAAGCGGTTTAGTGGAAAATGGAACCCAAACATGTTAGCGGACTACTGTTCGGCCATCAAACGTGAAACCGATCCCAGCGAATACAAGCAAAAAAAGACAATAAAACAATGCATTGACTGTATTATACATATTTCGATACAACATGAAGTATATTTTGTAAAAAAAGTGTTTTCTTTTAATCTTCGAAAATTCAGTAGATTGCCTATGGTGTAGGTTTCTCGTATTTTATATTATTCTTCCCCTTCTCTAAATTCTCGGTTATTGGTGATAGGTAAAAAAACGAGCTCATATTTCAATTCAGCACATTACAGTAGACACAAAAACCCAAAAATATCAGGGAGCGACGAAAAATGTCAAAACGCAGAACAGTGTAATATTTTAATAAACAAATTTGCCATATATGTACCTACTATCACGGAAAATTCTGGAATGATACCTATCTACATCTTTTTATCCATTTGTTTTATAGGAAACTTTTTTCAAATAAAAGTTTTTCAGTTGTGACAGCCATATGGTTTTTTTTATAGCACTCTGTGTTTTTTTATTTTTTTAATAAAATATTCTATACGACCAGGTATACAAAATTTTTACATAACGAGTATTTCGAGAAAATTAGGTTTTTCCGCAATTTGGTGAACTGACAACCAAGAAGATACTCTATTAGATACCATGAGTATTACTTTACCCCTATTACTACCTTACCCCCCACTACTACCTTACCCCTATCACATTAACTGCATAGAGTGTTCAAAATGCGTACCATCAAAGTTCTAAACAGTCCATAACACATCCTTGTATACAGACAGTTCACCTCTTTTTGCCCTCATTACACCAATAATTCGAGTTGTTAAGTCGTTTGACTTTGTAACCCCATAAGAAAAAGTCACAGGGAGTTAAATCAGATGGCCGTTTCAGTCACCTAATTTGATCATATGTGACTTTTCTTATGGGGTTAATGAGAATTCCCATACCAATTGGTTCACTCACTATTTTACAGTTTGTTAACATCAAGGGAAGCTCGGCACGTTGAACATTTTTTATATTCCCGTTTCCATTTGCCACACCAAAATCATCATATTTTGTTCAGTCATATGATCTACCACCGATCAGTCATCCACAACTTATGTACCTTACCTCTTAGAAAACACGAATACTATTCTTTACTCTCAATGCAGTATATTATCTACGGAAAATGCCAGAGAAACTGTAATCATTCAGAATAGTGCCTCGCAGCGTATTCAAATCCGATCCAGATTGCTGTCCTTGACGGCATTGAATAAATATCCACAAGTTCACAATACTATGTTCACCTCAACGATTCATTATGAGATCATTGTTGCACGGATATCCATATTTTAGTATAATTTAATACAGCAATATATGCAATGACTTTTCTTACGCATTCATTTTATATGTTAAAACTGTTTTGCCAACGCGTTGCTAAAACACTGCGAATTAAATCGTACTTTTTCCATAATACACTTGTGATGGATTCATTTCTTTCACTAATAGAAATTTTCTTCGCACCGTCTTAAAAAATTCACACGTAAGTATTATTCTTCCGAACGATTTTCCTCACGTTGTCGATAAAATACGAGAATGTATCACCTAGTGGGGAGCCTACGTCGCACTTAGGTTTGTAACTACTTATAAAATGCGAAAAAAATCCAGAAAAGAAGCTCTTCGAATATTAATTTTGGTTTTTTCCTGTACAATGCTGCTAATGTTGATAGCACTAACTACTGAAGTCTTAATAAATACTGAATACAAAAAAAACTACAATTATTTGTTTGTAAACACTTACAATGTTTTAAAAAGTTAAGTTTTAAAGTTGGAGTGTCCATAAGTATATCTTTATTTTTTTAATTTTGTGCTAAAACTCTTGTATCAAAAAATGTATTAACATTTATTTGCAGTATTCTTATATCCGAAATGGACAGTGTAGGCTTAAAGTTACCACCATCTTAGAGCACTTTAGAGCATCTAGAGTCCTTATTAAACAGACATAAAGATAGAAGCGGAGCATAACTTTAGCAGATAATTTTTTTTTACTTTCTATTCTGGATTCTGGAGGCGACCTTCAGAAGGTTCTAGCCCTTAGGCCTCCTTGGACCCCTTGAGCTTCCTCCTTGAGAGTTCAACCCATCTAAACCGTCAGCCATCCTAATGTTTTAAAAAGATGACAACGTTGATTCAGGAGGTCTCCGTTATGTTCGCCAGAGATGGCCAACGTTCACCCAGCACGGAATCTCCATAGACTTAGTAGGTATAGACTGCGTTTCTCATAGTAAAAATCGTGGAGGGATGTACAAGAATTATATAAAGACAGAATGCTTAAACTAGTTGTCTCGTGGTGCATTTTCAGCCACTCAGCAATTTCTCCTCAATTGCTTTTTAACTCCACTACAGCACTGGTCTAAGTACTCTTTTCTAATTCTTTTATATCTCCACAGCAATCTATACATACTAAGTATATGGGGTTATATTAATGGAACGCGGAGCAGTCGCATAGTACATGTCGCACGGCCTCCTCTTCTAGCTGACAGCCTCTACAAATGGGTGTTTCATTTAGCTTCAAGTCGTGGAGGTGTTTTCTTAGATGACAATGTCCAGTGAAAATTACTGTTACAAACTGAAGATTCTTTCTAGTCACCGCCAGATATGCCATTGCCCCTTCTTTGCTGGGATAGCTGACCTAATAGTTCAAATCAAGCGATAATATTTGCAGATATCACGTGTAAAAGAAATGAAAATGTAATTAAAAATATTGGTTTCACGCTAATTTTTGCACTGCACTTAAATCTGACAAACATTTTCTCTAAGGTGTAGATGTAGATTATTTAAAACTAATGTTTTAAAATTGGCCATAAATGCTTGTGGTTTGTGTTATAAACCTATGGTCTAGCTATGGACTTCTCCAGTAAAATATTCTTCTGAACTTTTAATTTTAAGAGAAATTGGTGAGCAGTTTTTTTTGTTTTTCAAAGGGTACCCTCTTCATACGCGATAAAACGCGTATGAAGAGATTTTCGATTTTCATTTTTTCGACGATTTTCAATGTTCTAACAATTTAGCTTTACATAAAGCCTCGTTTATTAACAATAATTATTGTATTATTTGTCAGATGTACTCTTTCCTTAAGCCTCTCCATTTAAATAGTTTAAAACAAAACTAAAAAATATATGGTTAATCAAATGCTTTTAAACCCTTCAGAAATTTCAAGAACATTGTACTCGTATTGCATCCAGGTATTACAATAAGATTCAAAAAAACTGGCATACCAGGTGAACGTTAAACAAAGAGAAAGAGAAAAGCCTTTTTTGTAAAAAAAAACATGTTCATAGGTAATAAGGAATCTTCTTGTTTTTTTTTTTATAAAATCTGTGGAAGGCGACGATATTGTCTCGGATCGTGTAACGTAACTCTTGTTCAAGAAGTTCAACAACGGTCACACTGATCTTCGACCTAAAGCACAGTCTGACCGACCCTCGACGGTGGATTCTGAATCTCTACTTGAAGCCACCGACGATCCATCAACCAACACTGGTTGGCAATCCGCGGAACTCAATTTTACAAACATCAGTTATTCGGCATCTCCAAGCTCTTCGCATGGTCAATAAAAGCCGCCAACGAAGCGAGTACCATCCAGTCGAATAACACAAGATCGTGCACAAAAATCGAAGAAAAAATCAAAGAACACGACGCGCTCAATCTTCTTCCACATCCAGCATACAGTCCGGACCTTGCGCCATTGGAATACCACCTTTTCTGACCAATGTCACACTTCGTGGGCGGACGCAGCATCAGTACCTTAGACGAGGTCGAAACGGGGTGATACGAGTTTTTTGCTTCTATGAGCAAGGAACCGTAATCTTGGAAGAAAACAACTTAACAGATACATGGCGTAGAACTTAGATTAAAATGGTCCTTTATCTCGAAACTTAATGTTAAATTGTATGTTACATTTTTAATAAAACATCGATATAAGTATTTGGGTCACCTCAATAGAATACGAGGTCTGTAAATTAAGTAATGAGGAAACGGAATGGACGGTAGGTGAACATGTAATGCACCTTCAGTAAGTACAAGTTTGAACTTCGTTACAGACATTTATTTGTGCTTTGAAAACTTTCGATATAATACGGGATCTTGTGCGTTCAGATCGTCGGTTGACGACAAGAATGATCGGGGAAGAGTTAAATTTGAATCACACTACTGTTCATCAGATTTTACTAACGTGTCATTACTGGTGATGAGACTTGAGGTGTTTGAGTACGACCCGGAAACCAAGCGCCAAAGCATGGAATGGCACACTTCAAGCTCTGCAAGACCCAAAAAAGCAAGAATGAGCAAGTCGAAGATCAAATACATGCTGATTGCTTGATTTGCTTTTTTGATAGCCAGGGAATTCAAGGTCCACAAAGAGTTTGTGCCTCCAGGCCAAACAATAAATCAACACTTTTACAGAGAGGTTCTTGAAAAACTTCGAAAAAGGGTCATGGGTGTGAGACCAAACATCAAGAACAAGTGCCATTTGAGTAAACGAGTTTTTAGCCAGTAAAAACATTACTGTGGCTCCTCAGTCTCCTTATTCGCCTGACTTGTGACTTTTTTCTCTTCCCGAGATTGAAAAACCACCTCAAGGGACGTCACTTTTGGGACCATAGAAAACATAAAAGGCTGTAATCGACCAGCTAAAGGCTATTCCAGTATACGAGTTCCGGCACTACCATAAGTAATGGAAGAACCGTCTCCAGCGCTGTGTGGCTTCCCGAGGAAGTTATTTTGAAAGAGACAATACTGAATTGTAATTCTATTCGAATAAAAAAAAACAGTCTCATTACTTAATTTGCTTACCTCGTATATCCCGATGCGAAGTCTGCATTCACATAATAGAGCTAAGCCGCTGTCGCTCGAGAGACGAAACTCGTTTATGCAAATCATCTGCGCTTCGTTAATTCGGGATGATTTCGATGAAAGGTGGAAAAGTGTATTATGCGAGATGTTACGAGATTATTTATTTGCAACCGTTTACACGTCATGTTTCGATTTAAATGCGCTGGCGTATTTAAAGGAGAAACTGGAAGTATGTAATAGCATTAAGTAATTATGAGGTTCTGATTTTTTTGACATAATTTGGTTCCCTAGGATAATGTCTCAAGGTCCTTCGAAATATGCGACGAACAACTACTGTATACATTTGAATAAAGCCCAATTTATTAATAAAATGTTGTTTTATTAATAAATTAATATTAATAAAATGTATTCCAGTTGGGAAAACATTACGACCAAAAGAAAATATGTATATACATATACCATTGTGTAATCCATATATCTGTAGACCAAGATTTCTGTGCTCCATTGTTAACACTTTTTCCTATTACTATGTCCCATCGTTAATGGGATATTAATTGTAAATCTCACAATAATGGTTTAACACTTTAAACACAAATATCTCTAAAACGGCCATTAGGAAAGACATTAAAACTATACTTTCCTATCAATAAATCACGGAAAAATCGATATTTTTATAACTAAAATAAATAATCTAAATAAACATAAATAATCTAAAGCGCAAAATACTTACATGATTTTCTATATATTCAGAATGTTGAAAAGAGCGCCCCCTACAATTTACATCAAACTGCTTGATAAAGTAAAATTCCTCTCCTCAAAAAAATCCCCAATTACCAAATTTTGTGAAAAACATTTTACGAAGTTATTTACGAAATCGAAAATAAAATTATAACCTTGACGCCCTGTATTATCTTGGTTACCAATAACTTTTGGACTACGGTAAGTTTGGTGAAATCGTCAGTGTCAAATGTTTGCCCAAAGAATGTGTAGTTTCGCTATGGCCCTTAATAATGGGACACCCTGTATATCATGTTTTGTATACAGATATTTGGCTACTTGTGTTACAAACTTTGAGATCGTACAAGAAATTTGACACTGAACAAAAAAGGTATTCTTCAGCATACTCTGATTCCTTACCGTTTTTGAGATATTTCGATTTTTTCAAATTTTTCAAAATTTTACGACGTATTAACAAAAAACGTTTAGAACATCGTTATATCGAACGCTACAATAAATTTGAGTACCGTTGGATTCTACGTTAAATTTGCTACGAGAAACAACCTCGCTTGATCCCAGAAAAAAATTTCAACTCAAGGCAGTATCGTCTGAATTTCCAAAAATTTCGAAATTTACAAAAGTTACAAAACGGAGTGTCAAAATATCCATTGTAATATTATTATATGTAATATTATTACTTATGCATTATACTTTTACAAAATATTGTAATCCATCTTGACCTTTGATCTTGCAGATAATTCGAGCGGAATTACTAATTTCCAGTAATATCGAAGAAAGAAATTTCAACAATAAAATTAAGTAGATACCTAGCAATATGGAAACTACGTTTTTACGTCATACCTGGTCACAATTCAATTGTTTCAACAATTGATTTTCAACAGTTAGAATCATAGTTAAATGTTAAAAAAGGAAACTCTCATAAGTTAAGCTTGGTTGCTAGAATCAACACAAAGACACACTGTGTATCAATACCGTTAAAAATCAACTTTTTTCTCTCAAAAGAAGAATAAACAACGACTTCCGACTAATATGTGAATACGTAATCTATAAATATTCTTAAAACCTGTTTTGTTAAGGTCGAAAAACAACCAAAACACATTTTTTCTACGTTTTTATGACTTTTTGTCGTATAATGTCAGCTCTCTGTGTAGCCGGATCCTAAAACCGTTCGTACCGTTACTTTTTTCGCGATTATCTAGGGTGAGGTAGAATATTCAAGTATAATGCTCAATTTATTTAAATAAATGCGATATCGATAGGCGTAGGTTTCAAATGCTCCTGAACAAAGAAAGGTCTTGATACAAATATTACTTTAAAAAAAAATGGAAAATTAAGGCTTTTATGGCTCTTTGAAGTAATGTGAAAAAAAATTCTTCTTCTAATGTGTAAAAAATTCTTTGAACTCACTTTACAGTGAGTTCAAATCATCATTTCGTTAAAATAGTTTTTATTTTGGGGACCGATAGATTATAAATCTTAAGGTACATATGTATGTACATACATAAATATAATCAGTGGTTTCCATCCATATACCTACATACGACCGGGAAGCACATTTATAGATCTCAAAATAGCGGATTGCCATTTCGGAATGTTAAAAAAATTTGGATGTCGCCTTGGACAGTCAACTCTTCTGACAACCGTAGATGTTATTTCAAGGCACTTTTTTTATATAAATACAATGTTAAGCTATTGCTAAATGGGTCATGAGGTTGGTGTGTTTGAATTTTTTGAAATTATTGATATCACCGGCCAACAGTGATTTTATACCTAGAAATCTGATAACTAACGTGTTGTTCAACATTTGTAGTTTACAAACTAATCCTATCCACCATAACTTTTTTATGCCTATCGTCGTATCATGAAATTCGTATTTCTCATATCATGAAATTTATTTTTGAATGATAGAATTCTGGAACTGGACTAAGCAACTGGAACATTGCAGTATGTCAATGCAGAACATCACTGTATACTCAAATCCACCATCACATATCCATGGACCAAGCTCCCGTCGTTGTCGTCTTCCCTTAAACTGGTAGCAACTGCATGCGTGAAGTAGAAACATTTGAGTAAAGTAATAATATTATCTAGTAAACAGGACTTACGAGTAAAAGGTTTAGCTCCTTTTGAGATTAAATCCTAGAGCGAGTCATTTGAGAGGTGATAGGTATAACTCCTATCGCAAGCGATATACGCTCTGCTGAGAATACGATCTAATCGGGATGGTATTCGAACATACTTAGGTCGTCTAGCTCGCCTCGGGAGTTAAACCTGAGCGATACGCAAGAGGTTTTACTCCTCGAGCGAGTCAGCCGAGTCGATGGTACGATTAAATCCTTCCAGGAGTTAAACCTCGAGCAGTGAGGCAGGGTTTAACTCCTCATGTGATTTACGTATTTATAAGCGTGGCTACTGCGTGTTTACTGTGGGCACCGAACATAAAAAACTAAAAAGTCCACTCTAAGCTCCACCCACTAATGCACTCTCCTTGCCCCGTCCGGATCTCATCGGTTGTCGGCGGCCGCGCTCATACCGTCTGTCTCAACGTAAAGCTGAAGTTCATTCGAGAGTCGCGGGCAGTTCGCTATACCGGACGGATCCTATATTTATTGATATTTATGTGGCTTATGGTTCACAATTTATGAATTATGATTATTTAATAAAATATCTGACTTCATAAGTGGATATTTAAAGACACTATTGTGCTTAAGAGGACATATTTTTTTTATTGGTTATTCATTGACATTTTGTTACTTGTGCTTTAAACTACTAGTTAGTAAAATGACGTGTTCTACCTTAGAAAAGATTACCTAGTCACTTTTTACAATAATGACCAACTTAAAGAATACCGACTTGTCCGAAATTAACCGATGAACACATACCTATACCCGAATAATTTCCAAAAATGAAAGTCAAGTATGGTTCACAAGTTTTTAGTTATTCAGTGGCCGTTGCTCTTTCCACTTACATCGATTTTAAAGTTACAGTGGGCGAAAAGTGACCCCATAAACTGTGGAACCCCCATAACCCCATAACCTCAACTTTTAGATCCTCATGTACGCAAAACTCAATTTTTCGAACCCGACAACCCTAAAACTAAAGTTCTTAGGTCCCAATATCTCTATTGGAGATATTAGGGAGATATTATGAAGAGTTGAGGTTATTGAGGCGCTCGGGGTGGGGGTGAATAACGAGAATATATATTTTCGCTATTGCCATTCGCTATTGCCAAACAATTTTTCATCATTTGAGATTATGTCTACACTATACAGAACATTTATATCAAATATCAACCAAAGATCGTTTATTAATGAACTTAATAAAAAGCAAATTTAACGGAGTAAAAATAACAACAATTTTTGTGTTAATATTCAACGTGATTAAAAAATATCATAAGAAAATCTTACCTTGTTCTCTTAACAAGCAAACTACGCCAGAAATACCACAGAAGGTTTTGGGATGGATGTGATTTACTTGGATAAAGTTAAAGCGCGTAATTTGAATTAAATATCTAGCTTATGCGAAATATCAAAGTCACCCCTTAAAATCAATTTCACCCCACCTTACAGTATTGATCTGTACACCACCTAATGGGACGTCCCTGTAATGCTTGCATTACTTATCAATGTGTTTTAGTTACCTCTACTTTTTTAATACTTATTTTTTTAATTTTTAAGTTTAATAAACTATTTCGGTATTTTATAATTCATTCATATTTTTCAATTCGTAGTTTTTTACAACTTCGTTCTTTACACTTTATTTCATTTCCAATTTTTTCTTTAATTTTTTATGCTTAGTCAATCCTTTCCGATATTTGGATTTCCGATATGATAATTACCGATAACACCGTACATAAACTAGTTTATGTTCGGTGCCGATAAGAGAGTTAAACTCGAGTAAGGTGTTAAACCTCATCGCTCTTGCTGCTCTTCGGGTTTTACTCCTTTATCGAGTGAAACAACAAGAGCTGCGTGAGGTGTAGATCCTCATGTAGTCGCTGGCTCAAAGGAGTTAAACTATATAAGAGTTAAAGGTTTCGACTCGGTAGATGGATTCAATCGTTAGAGGATTTAATCGTTGAGGAGCGTTTGCCTCGCTACTCGGACATCTCGTGCTCGCTCATAGAGTAAACTATGTTTTGATCAAGCAGTTAAACTTAAGAGCAACTCGCTCAGGATTTAATCGTAAGCCCTGCTAGTAAAGTAATATGTTTTTGTGGTAAAATAATAATATTATCTTCTGCAACCTTGAAGGAATATGCAGACGCACGTCAGGGCTATGTGAAACTGATCTAGTCATAGACGGCATATTTGGATACTTCACACAATTCTTATTTTTTCTTGAATATCCCATGATATTAGTAAGACAAAAATACCAATCGAACATGTGGTCTTTGAACACGACATACCTGTTGCTGAAACGTAGACTGACGAAAAGTTTCAACATCTAATCATTTAACACCCTCAATGCGAGGCATGATCCCTACTGGGTGATAGTTCCTTGTAAATTATTTAGAATGGGGAGATTCCTTTCGAAAACGATAAATACAAAACGGCACGTGAGATGCAAAAACTCGTTTAACAGAAAGAAGAAGATACATGGCATCGACTTATCAAACAGTCAAGATGACGTATAACACAAATGTATCGCTCGAAATACAATTATAAATTTCATTCCACTTACGATTATAGAAAGCTGAACTTTGTAATGGTGTCAGTTTGAGCTTACACTTCAAGATCGACATTTTGCCGATACACCTGTGTCCTGCGGTGTGCGAAATTGAAATACTTATTTAAACATATTAACAAAACTTTGGCGTTTGATCATGATGGATTTAATGAGGTCGTCGAGTATAAAATGGAGTAAAAAAAACTGTCCGGAATTCGGTCTGGAAAGTGTGCTACAACGCAGGATCGGACTCGTAATCCGTCATGTCATTGACGGACATATGAAAGACCAAAAAGACAAGAGTAAAAATGTGTTAATAATGTACATATCCAACGCTTGTGTCATTCAGAAACACTGACTGTTTTTTGCTTTAAACGTGAGCAATTTGGCCTGTACATATGGTTGTAGAAGGAAAATGTTCATTCCACATCTACTGAAGTTAAAATTGCAAATTCAAAATAGTTCACATGAACAGAGAACGACACACAACGCACGTTATTTTCATGAATTTCGCACAGTTGTTTGTATCACTAACAGTTGTTTGTTGTCACTAACATATATAGAGTATATTATTTTTTTTACATCTACAGAGGACAATGCGCGTGTTACTACTATTTCTGAACTTTTATCAGCTATCAATGTCGGGGGCGAAATTCCGAAACACCTAAAATTCGTATCAGAACACTAAATACCTTATTACCACAAACATATGTTGTTTCGTCCAGTGTTAGCCACAGAAAATGCATGATTTGTGCATAATGTTTTACGCATGTAGCCTTTGATGAGGGATGTGGTCGACAAGATTCACTGTAGACGTCTTTTTGCCAAATATGTACCCGATTTTCCATTGTCTAATAACCATTTTGCGTAAAAAATATTTACAGAAGACATATCAACGTGTCATGGGAAATATCAAAGACGACATAAGTATTACATTTCTGTGGCTGACAGTTTTGACGACGAAACAACAGATTTTGCTGTAATAAGGTCGTTAATGCCCCCGATATTGATAGCTAACAAACGAGTTTTGCAAACAGCGACTAAATGTATATAATAATAGTACCACGTGTATTGTTCTCTGTAGATGTCAAAAGTAATAATGTACTGATGTCAGTGACAACAAAAAAACTTAGTAATACAAACAACTGTGCGAAATTCGTGAAAATATGTGCCTGTTGTGTCGTCTTCTGTCCATGTGAATTGTTTTGAATTTTCATTTTTAACTTCAGTAGATGTGGAACGATCATTTTTCCTCTACAACCATATATACAGGCCAAATCCCTCACATGTAACGAAAAGAAATGCAGAAAGACTACTGGTCGTGGCAACATACGCTCAAGCAACGAGGACAGTCGGTGTTTCTGAATGACACAAGCAATAGGTATTGTTAACACATTTTTACTCCTGTCTTTTTGATCTCTCATATGTCATCTTCCGTCAATAACATGACGGATTACGAGTCCGGCCCTGCGTTACAACACACGTTCGGAATCCTAGATACCTTAGACCATTTCACTAAATAAACTTAATTATACAAAAGATTTTTTTTCAGTTCACGTACCTACGTAAAAATTTGACATAACGTTTTTCTATTTAATTTTTTCTATTTTTCGTGTGTATGGGGTGCATCGCTGTGTGTGTTTCGGCGTCGCACCCCATTATACATATTTTGTTCGTGGCTCCGCAGTGGCGACTCCTGTATGGAAACGCGTCTGTAGCGCTCAGACACTCTTAAATAACTTCCCATATCCGTGGTTGTTGCCTAATTTGAGGATCTTGTTTTCCAACGACCGAGAATAGATCTGTGATTACTGGCCGAGAATAATAAACATATTTTCCAAAGGAAGCTGTTTTCATAGAGTGCGGCGGTGTACTGGTTTATTTCTTGCCTAATTATCATGGCAATGAAAGGCTCTGATTGCGAGATGAATCGGATTTCGTTTATGCCCACTTGATTTTTTCAGTGGAATTTAATAACTTAATCGTACGATTCCGTCGGTGACTATGACTATCTACTGCTAACTCTTTAGTTAACTAAACTAAAAAAGAGAATTAAACATCTCTCTAAAGTTAACGCGTTTGAAATCCGTAATAATAAATGACTGACAATTTTGGTTCAGTCCACGCTAGGCTTTTAATTTTGTTAGAATACAGAATCGAGTGAAGTGGGTAACAATAAACATCCAGTTTGTAATCGGGGCCGCGTCGGAGAATGTGATATTCCGGCCTGTATGGGAGACCGCCTTATTCCCGAATGTATTCATGGTCCTCGGGAATGCAGCCTGTACGTTTGGTTAAATTCGTTCACTATATCGAGACTCACATCGTTTAACGTAACTGTACAAATGCGTGTTTTGTTTTTTATTTTGAAGTAGGTACTTATTGAGTGTGTTATGTGAGTATTTTATTATTTATTTTACAAATTGTGACAGTCACTTTTCACAAGTTTGACAACAAAGTTTCGTTTTGAGCTTCGACATACCCGCTCTTTCCATCTCTCTCGTTCATAGCCAGACATGATGACGTTTTTTTTTTTTGGATGACTTTATTTTGGTCACATTTTATATTAAAAGCATTATACACACATCTACTAAATAACGTGGGGTTTATGGGAGGTAGTTTATTTTTTATTTATGTGTAATGCCAGATGTGTGATGATACCTTTTCATTTACCGGACAATCCAATTTTTAATGATTTCTGGAAATAGTATACAACGTCCCCCTATGTTGTATACTATTTCCAGAAATTACCCACTAAACTCAGTTTATATGGCCCAAACTTTTTACCAAGGGTAATAATATAATTATGAATAATCTGAAAACAGCAGTGGCAGAATTCGGAAAGAACACCGAACCTCACACTTTGCATTTTTTTATAGGCTTGTCATCTCTGTTGACGTAGGAAGATCATTTTCAACAGACTTACGTACGTACGTCACCACAGCAATGACCCGTCACTGATGTGATTTTTTTCTTGGTAATATTTTTTTTTGCTATTCTTCGTTTAACGTAATTGAACCTAAGTACGGCCCTGTCAGATAAAAATAGTTCCTAATATTTTTTTCACTAGATAAACAACGCCAAATGCTTGCTTTTTAGGTGTCCAATATCTAGTCAAAATTGTAAATGGTTTACGCAGAACAAGCGAATAATTGAATAATTAAAAACACTCCATCGTTTGTTTAGTTCAATTTGTATGTAATGATGTAAACATTCGTGTATATTTAGAAAACGAGCATGCTGCGTCTAGTGATGGAATATTCTGGAAATGAATATGTTTCTCATCACTTTTCGGGAAATTGAGTCACTTATATCAGGTGGTTTTTCATAATTATTGAGATCAGTAGTCAACATCGAATTTATTTTTTATATTTAAAAAAAACTTATCGAAATACTGATTTTACAAAATTTTCGACAACATTGCTAACGATATACATATGTACTCGGTTTTCTAAACTTCACGAAGTAAACTCAAGCAAAATTAGGCACCTATGTATTTATTGTTTAAAATAATAACTCATTTATTCAACTTGAGGATCTTGAAAACGTTATCGGCCCAGTTTAATGTCATTTGCCTCTTGTAGTTTGATTTTAATGAATTTCGTTAAAATATTAATTTTAATCCGTGTGAATATAGGTTGAGAAAGTGTTGCAATCCGTGGAAAACTTTTTTGCAAATTCTCGAACACGTTTAGGAAACTTAAACAAGTTTAGTTTGAAACATTAATCAGTCAACCGCAGGGTAGCGCTTCTGACCTTCTTCGTCTACAGGGTGGCGTGAATCAAACAAAAACCACGTATGTAAAAGGCAGAGAAAGTGTATTTTAAATATCAGCAGTATCAGTACTGTCTTGACAGTGGTTACCATCGTTTCCGCAGTAGTTTATATTAGTATTTATTTATTAGTAAGAAGTACGGTAAATATGATCCATCAAGTTTTAATTATGTCACGTTAATAAAAAATAGTTTTTACTAACATAACTGTTAGATCAGGAGTACGGTTGATGAGGAGTACGGGACTTTGGACATGAAAACGGACTACATGTCAACCAAAACTGTTCCCAGTCCCAACTATAAGGTTATATAGTTGGATATGTACTCAAATAAAGGACTAGCCTCTTCCTCGAGGAGAGACCTGGTTTATGGACAAATCAAAGAGTGAGGAAGGGGCAGGAGAAGTAATATACAGTGGTACATACTAGATATAAGAAATACATCAGGCGAAGGTATCCGCTATCCTATAATGCACAATAGGCCAGTCATTGTGGATTTTTACCTGGAAATAGTAAATAACTTAGTAAATAAAATTACGTTTTCTATCTGCAAAGGCCCGACGGACCTGGTTGGTTAATATCAATGCTTTCAACGGTGAATATGTTTGTCTCTATTTCCGGATCAACGTCGGTTTCTTTTAATTCGTCGAATTCTCCTTCTTCAGTTGACAAACAAATATCGAGCGGCAAGTCCAAGTCATCTTCATCAGATTCGTCCAGCGTCAGTTGAGTGACATTTTCGCAGGTCTTTCCGTTGCAGACACCACAAATCATGGAGCATTTTAATCCTGCTTTTCTGCATCCGCAGGATCTACCACAATTGGTCTTGCACTTACATGACAAAAATACAAGTAGTGCTTTGGGAGCAGGATCCTTCAAAGTGGTTACGCATAGCTTTGGAGAAAATTGCAAAAAAAACGTTTTTGGCGGCAATTTTGGCAAGATGGCGGCGCCGGCGGCAAGTCTCGAACTGTGCATTTTGTGAATTTTAGTTCTACATACCCAAACCTACAAACCTGCCAAATTCCAAAACTTCCCGAGTTATTTCCAGGTAAGCCCCTTCTTGTGATCTCCAATGACTGGCCTACAACGGATAAACAACCACTGAACTTGCACAAATAGGATGAACATAATAACCGATAGCCAGATAGCCCTTGAAACTCTGAGCAGTTGCAAACACCCAAATAACTTGCAGACCGCACTACTTTGGGACTAGGATGCCACACAGCGGCATCTCTGGAAACGAACGTGCTGACAAACTTGCAAGGAGAAGTTCAGCAACTTCATATCGATAATCTATCATTTCTAATAAGGCATAACCTGCAGTAATCAAATTTTTCAGGTGCGACTAAAAACATATTATTAGAAGGGATTATATCGAAACTCGAATGATAAGGAACTTGTGTGCAATTTAACTTTTTGCAGCTGAGTCTTAGATATACAGGGTGACAATACAAAACAGACAACCAAATTGCTTTGGTCTTATCACGAATGTTTTTGAAGTTTGAAAGTTTTTATTGTTTTTATTCGATTCTCCGTCAAAACTACTACATGTATGTTCTGTTTCAACATTTTATAACACATTTAAGCAACTTTTCTTTAATTGTCAAACCAAAGGGAAAAAATTTTGGCGTTACATGAGCTGAGGAAGCGTCCGATCGACATTGCGCGAACGCTCGGCATCGACAAATCCAACGTCCGGCGAACCATCAAGCGGTTTGAAGAGCTCGGACATACTGGTCGCCGTCCAGGAAGCAGCAGAAAGCGCACCGTCGGAACCGTCGAGAACCGGGAGCGCGTTCGAACGCGTGTCAGGCGAAATCCGAGGGTCTCCATGAGAAAAATCGCTCGTCAGACTGGTATCAATCGCGAATCAATCCGCCAAATAGCCAAAGAGGATCTCCATCTCAAGCCCTACAAGCACCAAAAAGTTCAGCTCCTCACCGACGTCAACAAACGCATACGGCTTGAAAGATGCAAACAACTCCTTCGTCGCCACGCTCCTCTTCAGTGGGACAAAATCCTCTTCACAGATGAGAAGCAGTTCAAACATCTGGTCGATTTTGGAGGGCAGGGCCTGCGTGAAGCCCCATAAAAGTTTGGAGGCGCTGAAGTGTTCCTTGCGCCGGAAATGGGACCGATTGTCACCGGAAGAGGTGCGTGGTGCGGCAGAAAATTTTTGGATGCGTTGTGTGCTCTGCCGAGACGCGCAAGGAGGCCACTTCGAAACCGGCTGAGTATGTTATAGTCAAAATTGTTGTTTATTGTTTTTTGTTGATAAAATTTGTTTTTGTTAAAAAATAACAATTTTATGAAGTTTTTGCTAGAGGTCAGTTTTTTATTGTCACCCTGTATTAGCCGTTAGCTGCCACACTTTTCTGCTGTGATATAGCTGCCACACTGGGGTGTATCGCACCCAAGCCACTCGATATTACAAAGCATATATTCGATATTACAAAGCATATATTTAATATTTTGACTTGAAAATTTTTTTGGTACTTCTTTTAAGGTTGTTTAACAATGTAATGAACGAAGATTAGATAAGTTAATAAATTAAATATAAGAAAAACTTATAAATACATATTGTAAAAAATGTGAAAAACGGGTTGTTTCACGAAAAAAATTCAATTTTTCATTAAAAAAACCTCAAAATTTAACTGAGTACTCCAGAGATATACTAGTTTAGAAAAAAATATATCTCATGTAGCTTTTCCAAGAAAGGTAGTTATTTTGACAAATGAAAGGTTACATTTTTGAAAAAAATACAGTAGGTATCAATTATTTATTATAAAAATGAACATGTTACAATATTTTACTACAAAAATCTATACAAAAGTGATTAACATAAGTATTAAGAATTAAATTAAGTATACAGTAAAAAATTAACGGTATTAATTTGTATACCGTACTAATTGAATGCCTTTCATCGTATTTGTAACAGTATAATCAGTATACGTAATAATTCCTATTGATTTAATCTCCAGGATGATTATAAATATATTCTGAAATGTCAATATTTATTTATGTGTCTCTCATACGGCTTCGAAACAACTCTGTTTCTCGCCACTTTTTTCACATTAAAAATGCCAGGATTTTACGTATTAAAATATTTTACGCACAGCGTAGTAACACGAAAGTTGAGAATTTGGGCGCATATGAAACACTAAAATTGTTTACAATATCGATTGTTGGCTTTTACAGTTGTATAACGACGTAGGACAGAGAACCGATGTCAAAATTCAGAAACCAGGTTGCTAGCGAACATTATTAATAAACGATTATTGATTTTTTTTTATTTCAGAGTCAATAGGTAGAGGTGTAATGATCAATTTACGCTAATAGGAACTGCCAATATTTAGACTTGTTTCCTCGTGTGTCCAAAAAACAAATAAGTGTCACAGAAATAGGTACTTTCGGTTAATTTGGCTATCGATTTTGTGATTTAATTATGTATATCCAGTTATACAGTGCGGTCCGTATGTACAGGATAAATTCATTTGATGCGGGATTATGAACTTTTTGAAAATATCCCGAAAGAGGTTTAGTTTTACTTTGAAATTGCCATTTTTAACACGGAAATATTTTCCTCACTTTCACCCCCTCTGAATAATGACATTATCACCCCCTCCCAAAAAAAAATTAATTAATTAAAAAGAGGCTTGTGCGGAACCTCATTCGAGGGATTTCGATTCTCTTTTGTTCGGTATAAGTTTTTTG
Source organism: Aromia moschata (assembly GCA_029963805.1). NCBI lineage: Eukaryota > Metazoa > Arthropoda > Insecta > Coleoptera > Cerambycidae > Aromia > Aromia moschata. Next base: position 436,834 of record JAPWTK010000298.1, on the reverse strand, counting down.
CGCATTAATAACAGAGAAAATTAAATTATGAAAGTATAAAATGTTATTAACGTAAAATCTTATACTCAGTAGAGGTGTTTTTTTTATAAAATTATTATTCTGGGACGAGACAATAGAGGATAGAAAGAATTATTTTAAACTCTCAACAAACATTATGTTTGGTAACAACAAGGTGGAGCTACACATTTTGCATGTATGGTAATAAATTAAATTTTCAAAATTAATTTTCTGGGTTATTAAGACGCTGAAAAGAGAACCAAAATCCCTTTCTAACGAACGAAGTTAGAAAGGGATTTTGTTGATCCTGTTTGGTGGATGTTTTCATAAGTCAAACAGTGTGAAATATTTTCATGTTAAGAAACCGCAATTTCAAAGTAAAAATTGACTTATTTCAGGGTATTTTCAAGAAGTTTATAATCACACTCCAAATGAATTTATTCCGTACACATAGATTCCGTACATATAGTTCGGAAATATTGATTGCCATGTGGCAGTGACTAGTAAACGTTTTATTAATTATTTTCTGCTATTTAAATATACTGTTAAACAAGCATATACAGTCAGCAACGAATCACGAGTCATCTTACACCCACTTTTTGAAGGTTGTTTAAATTCTGATTTCTTCTGCTTAAATTCTGATAATGTGTACTGTGGTATTGATTTTTTTGCCTCTGATAGGATTACAGCTTGTGAAGTTCTAATAAGCCCAAGGTGATATGTCGGCTGTGTGAAAAGACATCACTAAAAAGGTAAAATCGTTTCTTTTTTTAAGTCTTTTGAAAACATCGCAAGGCCGGACTCGTAATCTGTCATGTTATTGACGGAAGATCATATAGGAGATCAAAAAGTGTTAATAATGTATGTACAGATATACCTATTGCTTGTGTCATTCAGAAACACCGACTGTCCTCATAGCTTGAACGTAGGTTGCCACAATCAATAGTCTTTCTGCATTTATTCTCGTTAAACGTGAACCATTCGACCTGTACATATGGTTGTAGAAGAAAAATGATCGTTCCACATATATTGTACTACACTAATTCACGAGTGACAAAAAAAATTTTTTCAATGCGGCGGTCGACCCGTTTATGCCGCCGCGCCGGCAGGTCGCTATCGGAATAGCTCGCTGTATTACGGAGAGTTAAGCTTACGCGGTCTTAAGTTTTCAAAATTCTATTGCCAAATTGATACCTACTAAAAATGTTTGTTAACAGATTTTTACTATTAGAAGTTACAATTAAATTAAACTTTCAAATCCTGGAGTGGGTACTGGAACCTTCGGCGTAGAAACAAAAAAACCTGAAGATGCCAACTTGGTTGGCGGAACGCGCGTCGAGAAAAGTGTAGTAGTTCGGTGTTTCATCTAAAACGTCCAGTTTTTTTTAAACTTTCAAAGTTTTGTTTCTGCATTGTTTCATTGGTCGAAGTGTGTTGTTTCAGTTTATTTAATTCCAAATTAAAAAATATATATTAAAATTATTAAAAATTATGAGTGTGTTAAAAAAAATCTGACTTGCAGGAGCAAAATCGCTGTTTAGCTGGCTACCATTATTTCAACAATTATTTCTGCAAAATAGACCAGAAAATGAGCTATTTATTGGATGGAAAGCTGTAAAAAATTCAGTAATACTTCCATACTATTTTTTGGCAGTGACAAATAGTTAAATTTTTTTTATCCCAATATATACGAGCTCTACATATTTGGCTAAAAATAGCGTGTGTTACATATCTGGTTAATACCGCATTTTTTAGATACCTAAGATGTTGAAAATATTTACAATCAAAAAAAATATTTGTCACTATGTATGTGTATATAATTCAGTAGGTAGTGACATATTTGTGAGATTCTAAGTATAAAACAAACCTCGGTAAACCTCGGTGATTTGTTGTACAGTTCTGTGTTTGTGTATATTTTTATGTATTGTAATAATTTTAATCTTATCAAAGTGTTGGAGTCATCGTGGAAAAAAAAATATAATAATAGACAATATAGCTTACTACTTACAATATAGCTTACGGAACCTGTGAAGTCGATAAATTTATATACTCCCGTATTAAATAAACTAAATTTATTACACAAGGCATGCGAAAGAATATGTCAGATATACTAAGTATGCGTGAATAGCACAAAATAACGAAAAAAATAGTGTTTGGTAAACAGAAGGTACTTTCTTATCTGATTGAGTCAATATTAAATATAATATTTAGGTCAACAGCCATGGCCATATCGTTATTTTTTAAGATACATACATACGTCGTCACTCGCGATAAAACACAGAACTCCATTTTTGTGATATCAGTACAATATTATATACATATTGATTAATTTTGATATGAATTTGTAATGAATACACTAATGATATAAAAACGATGTAGAAAATTGCCTACGTATAGATGCATTCTAAAAAAAGTTTTTTTTATAGGTACTCATAAAAAGTAACGAGTTTTTTATTTTTACTTGTGCTTACACTTTATTTATTTAGTTCATTAATCATCATTAATTTCTGTTTAAATATTAAGCTATTTATGTATATAGTGATGGGCACAAGTGTGGAACATACAGAGTGGCCCAAATAGGTTTTTTTTATTTGACTGGTAAAAAAAATAAACATAATTTTCTTGAATATTTTTTCCTTCACCCTGTATATGAAAACTGTTACTGCCATCTGAAAAAATTTTGATTAGCTTTACAGTTTAGAGAGCACCATTTACTGTTCCTAATAAAGGATGCTTCTGGATATAATTACATACACCTCGTATCCAACTTTTTAAGTCTTCTAAAATTAACCTCTAAATTTTTTGTGGATCTTAAAAAACTCTATTTTCTAAGACATCTAAAAAAATTGAACATCATGAAAAAAACGTTGAAACGATAATGGTAGGTAATTTTCTATAGATATTTATATTTTGTACAATTCCGTAAATTGTACTCCCACTCGTTGATTTCCACTTAGTAGGTACTTGTGTAATCAGAACGTAAAAGAATATGAGAACAGATCTCGTGAAATATTGTTTGTTTGTTTACCAGAAAAAATACCAGCGACTTTAATATTGTTTATTTCCACGCTGTTTGGGGGTCAGCGACCTTACTGTTTTCACATCTAATTTTTCATATTTATGATTTTGCACGTTTACAAACCGGGTAATCAATCTGTAAACTCACATGATGGTGGTATTCAACAACGAAGCGTTGCTCAACAAACTAGCGATGTGTAATAAATAGGAAGATATGTACATATGTAATAGCTCAAAGACAATTATTATTACAGTTTCTATTAATCTACTTTTTTGTTAATTAATTGGTGTAAACTGAATTTGCATATTTTTTTTGTCTACAAGTTAGAAAAATTACAATATTCACTGCTCGTTTTTTGTTAATTATTTACTTTATTATTAATTAAGTAACGCGTATGATCATTTTTTTCACTGAACTGAAAATCTCAAAGTTCCATACAAAAAGAAAGTTATTTAGAGTAATTATTAGAAGTGAATAGGTAAAGAAAAAATTGGATAGAATTTGTTGCAACTTATAATAAGCATAATTAGGTCATAATGTCGAAACATCCTAGTTTCAACATTTAGCGAAATGTAGATATATTTACATATATTAATGTAGGTATTATCTATTAAAACACTTAAGATGATTGTGTTTGTTGAAGTAGTTTCCTGGATATAAATGGAAAGGATCAGTCAGCAAATTCCATTTCGAAATACGAGGTGTGTAAATTAAGTAATGAGACTGGCAACGTAGCGCCCGATCTAGCAACACTGCGGAGACGGGACTTGGAAGGGCGAGAGGTTAACATGTATGCACCTTCAGTACAAGTTTGAACTTGTTAGAATCATTTGTTTGTTCTTTGTGACTGTTCGTAAACCGGTTTTTTCTAGTGCGTTTTAAAAATGTGTGACATTAATTTTGAGCAACGGTGTGCTATCAGGTTTTGCTTCAGACTTGAACACAGCGCAACGGATACTTTTGCAAAACTTCAACACGCCTACGGGGACAGTGTTTTTTCAAGAACCCAGGTTTTGGAAGAAGAGAGTCGATTGACGATGGACCACGCAGCGGAAAGCCTTCATCTTCAAGAACCGATGAAAATGTCGATAGAACACGGGATCTTGTGCGTTCAGATCGTCGGTTGACGACAAGAATGACCGAGGAAGAGTTAAATTTGATTCACACCACTATTCATCAGATTTTGACTAATGAATTGAGATGAGAAAAATATGTGCAAAAATGGTTCCAAAAAACCATTCGCAGGAACAAAAGGACAGGAGGAAGGAGAAAGGTGTCTTCACTTTTTGGAATCGATTGAAAATTATCCCTATTTTATGGAACGTGCCATTACTGGTAAAGAGACTTGAGTGTTTGAGTAGGACCCGGAAACCAAGCGCCAAAGCATGGAATGTCACTTCAAGCTCTCCAAGACCCAAAAAAAGCAAGAATGAGCAAGTCTAAGATCACATGCATACTGATTTGCTTTTTGATAGCCAGGGAATTGTCCACAAAGAGTTTGTGCCTCCAAGCCAAACAGTAAATTAACACTTTAACAGAGAGATTCTTGAAATTAAACTTCGAAAAAGGGTCATGTGTGTGAGAACAAACTTCAAGAGCAACTGGATGTTGCATCACGACAATGCGCCTTGTCACACAGTCATTTAAGTAAACGAGTGTTTAGCCAGTAAAAATATTCCTGTGTCCTTGTGACTTTTTTTCTCTTCCCGAAAAAATCACCTCAAGGGACGTCATTTTGGAACCATAGAAAACATTCAAACGGCTGTAACCGACCAGCCGAAGACTATTCCAGTATATGAGTTCCAGCACTGCCAAGAGGAATGGAAGAACCGTCTCCAGTGCTGTGTGGCTTCCCAAAGAATTTGTTTTGAAGGAGACAATACTGAATTGTAATTCCATTCGAATAAAAAAACATAAAAAAATTAGTCTCATTACTTAATTTACACACCTCGTATTTGTTTTAAACAACAGATATGCTAGTATTTTATACATACTTTACAACTAGGTTAAAGTGATACTAATAGCATTTTACTAGAGAGATAAAAAAACTCGAATGCAGCTCTCAAAAACAAAATGAGATTGATTATGTATGTACTCGTATTATGTCAAAGTTTCAGTTTTTTTTGCATTTTGGAGGATATCTTAAATAGTCTGAGATCCATAATATCTTAAAGAAACAAAATGGTACTCTTTCAAGTTCTAAATCAGTTTATTTTTATATAAGGTGCTTTTCGTTACTGAACACCCAGCAGCAGATTGTACTGTTTTTGCACTAATAAATACCAACAGTGGGAGCGGAAATTAAGTTGGCACTAGACATTTTATAAATATGAACAATGTCACATATAAAGAAAATTATATTTAAAGGAACTAAACACGTTATTAATGAATTGAATTTTACATACTGGGAACAAAGACAACAATTATAATGACAGTCATAATAACGTCGTCAGTCACAATTATAATTAAAAGTTGAAGAAATTAGCGATAAGGAAGTATGTTGACGGCCGGTAATTCGCTTCTTAAATACAATACTAGTAGGGAATGTGAGTAATTTTGATAGTCAGCTGATCGATGCCTTTCCAAACACACTTCAAGGTGGCTTATAAAGATCAATAGGTGTTCGGTAGGATTTCGATAGGCACTCTATGGAGACCATCTCCGACTCTCCTTGTTTCCGCCAAACCATACTACGTCTGTGTGACCCTAGTAACTTAAACAGACACACAGTCGTTTGGTTGGCGGTAACAACGAGATCGAGTGTCACTGAGCAGTATGTTATCGACAACAACATTGAATTATTACCTTGGCCTCCCCAGAGTCGCTATCTAAACCCCCATCGAACACCTTTGGGATCCCACATTCCCGAGTCTGAAGAAAATCTCAGTCAGCCTTTACTGCTACCTACCTTGAAGCAGATTTGGGAAGGCAGCTGACTTTCAAAATTAGTAGAAAGCTTGTCTCTTCGCCTACAGATGGCCTACAAGCTAACATTAAAGCGAATGGCTATCGCACTTTGGCTATCTATTAGTTACCGGCCTTCTATATATTTTTTCCGATCGCTAATTTCTTCAGCCTTCAATTATTATATTTGTGATTTCTTACTTTATTATAATCATTATGTTTTCATTCCTCGTACACAAAATTTTATATAGTTTAGTTGTTTCATGAACAGTGTTTAGTTCCTTTATGTGACATTTTTATACGTAGGTACAGTGTATAAACGAAAAGAAAATTGACTTGTGCGAGGATTTCCTATAGAACCGTGTATCTTGTGAGTTATCAAATATATTCCACGCTGTATAGTATGTGTATACCAAACATCGGCCGGCTGTGAAAAAGGACAAATTTTACACCTCTAGTTCTAACGACTAGCGTAGCGTGGTGAGAGGGTCGGTCTTATTCCCTCGCTACCTTCGATGCGTATGCGGTTGCTTCTTATCCGTCGTCTTATAGCCCAATCAATGGGGAGAAAACCGGTCACTAATTGTTATCAGCAAACAAAAAATATGGTCGTATAGAGAGAACAAATTCTAAGAAAGATAGCGTTTTTTGCGACTCGAGTTTTAATGGCGAACATAACCAAAAAAATTCGCAAAAGTCAAAAAAATGGTTTTTTTGCAAATAAAAAAAAGCTCAAGTCCTGCACAAGAAAGTTAAATTCGAAAGTTGTAGGTCTTAAAAATGCGCATCGAATGAGATGTGAACGAAAAAGATCGGTTCATAAACATTTGAGAAAAATTAAAAAAAACGTCAAAAATCGCGTTTTCGTATTTTTGCTGTATAAATTCCAATTTTGTTTGAACAGACTTCTTGTTAACTAGGAATACAGCCGAAGACAAGCGGAAAATGACCCTTTTTTCAAAAATTCAAAAAAGTTTTATTTTTTCGAGTTATAACGATTTAAAAAAAAAAAAGACGTTTTCAAAAATCAGCTTTTACAGAGGCAAAAATGATCGTACAGAAACGATCGTGGGCATATTTTATTCGCGAAGACTTGTACTTTCATGCTATTAAAAAACCAAATCGCTTTTATTTAATTTTTGCATAAAGAAATGCGTTGTAAAATTGTACGCATTTAAAAAAAAATGAAGGTCCTACGACCTCAGGGAGCCGAGATATATATACAGGGTGTCTCAGCTTTTAGTTTACAGACTTTATCTGCTCACCCAGGATAGTTAGCAAAAAACTTTATATACAAAAGTTACTTGAATTCATGAGGGCTATAAAATGACATATTCCGTTTGACATGTGCTAGTGACCTTGAGGTTATGTCAATGTCAATATAAGTTTTTTAAATACAACACCCTGTATTTTTTCGACATTTTTGTATTTACCGAACAATTCTACACATATTTTATGTAACATACCCTATACCTATCCTCAAACGTTTTCGAGATTTTCAAAAGTCAAACAATGATACGTGCAACATGCAATAGAGGATTAATACGCCATTTAAAAACTGAAAATTTATTAAACTAATTGCTTATAATTACTGAAATATCCCATTGATCTGATGAAAATTACTTTTAACAATGCCTCTCAATTGTTTCAAAACTGACAGGGCAAACTGAAAATTCTTTGTATTGTAAAATAATAGCTGTTTGACTTTGAAAATCTCAAAAACGGTTGAAGATAGGTATAGGGTATGTTACATGAAATATGTGTAGAATTGTTCGGTAAATACAAAAATGTCCAAAAATACAGGGTGTTGTATTTAAAAAAAAAACATATTGACACTGACATAACCTCAAGGTCACTAGCACTATGTCAAACGGAATATGTCATTTTATAGCCCTCATGAATTCAAGTAACTTTTATATATAAAGTTTTTTGCTAACTATCCTGGGTGAACAGATAAAGACTGTAAACTAAAAGCTGAGACACCCAATATATATTTCTTTTTAATTCCTGACAGCGCTGTATACGTCCGATTGACTTCATTTTTACACGAAATAGATCTCAAAGACTTTTACTTTCTTAAACAAAATATATCAAATCATTTCGCATAAATTAAGTTGACATAATTGTTTGCGAAAGTACAGCGTTGGGTGCGGTACGCGCTAGCCAACACACGGCGACAGAGTGGACGGACACTCCGCTTGGGCGCATCGAAAACTAAACACGATTTCAAATCGATCGCGCTCGCAAAATTATCTTTTCCTCCGCTTAAAAAAAATTATCTCGGCTCCATGAGGTCGTAGGACCAAAATTAAAAAAGTTATTCGAAAAAAAACCGGTTCAAAAAAATGATACCATTTTACAACGCATTTTTCTATGCAAAAATTAAATAAAGGCGATTTGGTTTTTTAATGGCATGAAAGTACAAGTCTTCGCGAATAAAATGAGCCCACGGTCGTTTCTCTACGATCATTTTTGCCTCTGTAAAAACTGATTTTTGAAAACGTCTTTTTTTTAAATCGTTATAACTCGAAAAAATAAAACTTTTTTTGATATTTTGAAAAAAGGGTCATTTTCCGCTTGTCTTGGGCTGTATTTGTAGTTAACAAGAAGTCTGTTCAAACAAAATTGGAATTTATACAGCAAAAATACGAAAACGCGAATTTTGACGTTTTTTTAAATTTTTCTCAAATGTTTATGAACCGATTTTTTTTCGTTCACATCTCATTCGACGCGCATTTTTAAGACCTACAACTTTCTAATTTAACTTTCTTGAGTAGGACTTGAAGCTTTTTTTATTTGCAAAAAAAACGTTTTTTTGACTTTTTCGACTTTTTTTTGTTATGTTTGCCATTACAACTCGAGTAGCAAAAAACGCTATCTTTCTTAGAATTTTTTTCTCTATACGACCATATTTTTTGTTTGCTGATAACAATTAGTGACCAATTTACATGGGGTCTTTCGCTCGTTGATTGAAGTATCACTACCTTCGATGCGTATGCGGTTGCTTCTTATCTGTCATCTTACTTCTGTTTGTCCTTTTTCGTAACTGGCCTGTGTCTGATAGACACATACGGCGTTGAACTACATGCAGAATAAAACTACTGCAGCCACCACACACACACAGAGCATATATTTGGAATTTTTCGCATTTTGTTTGGGTTTTGTCTGGGAGTACTTGCTACATTTAATATCCTTGTTATTGCAGTACATATTATTCCAGTAGCACTTACAAATTAATTTCTTAGATAAAAAGTTCGTTGCTCTAAAAACTAGTTGCATATACATATGTATGTACATATATACGTATATGTAGGGAAGATGTAATTATTTATATTTGCAAAATTATCGCAGGTCTTTAACCTAGAATATGATTAATAAATCTACATCTACTACCATACTGCGGCGCCATTTATTCCTGTTCCAGTCTGAAACTTACGGTAGACAGAAAGGCTCAATTAAGCTTAAGCTTATTAGAATTAATCGCAATCCAAAGTGAGACGGAGAATAAATGTCCCTATAATTTAAGTGACCATAATAAGCATTATTGTCAGCTGTCAACATTTCTTATCATTAGGATGTTCTATGCCTGGGATTATATCTTCCTTGGTTTAGCACTCAGTATTAAGTGGGTATTTTTTTTAATATGTAGTATCACTGGATCTCACTATGAAAAACAGGACAGAGTCCTGCATCCAAAAATATCAATAATTTAAATACAAAAATATTTTCGGGTCGGCCCCCATTTTGTTTTCCCAAAAATAGTTAAAAACAAAATAAAGCCATTTATTTTAAGTTTAGGTCTCGAGGATGCGATTTTTTCTGGTATAGAACCCTGGGATTACTTGTTTCATAAAGAAATTCAGATCTAAATTTTTGGTGTCGCATAAATCCTAAAGTTGTCCAAAATTTAGTTTATAACTTTTTTAAAATTAATTTTTTGAAAAATTCTAAGGCTATATTCTGAAAAAGTATGAAATTTTACGTTGGAATTGACCTGATAATATTTTCAGTACCGATAACATTGAAAATAAGCTGGCTGTTAATTAATATGGAAGGTACCTAAATGTTAAAAATGTTGAAAATAGTATGTTAAAAAAAATAACCATTGAATTTTACCACAGCGAAAATTATTAATTTAAAATTGCTTTATAATTATTTTAAAACTGAAACATCTGGAAAACCGTTCAGTTTAGAGATAGATAATGATTGTTGAAGCGGTATTAAATTTACATATAGGGAGGATTCAAATACGATAAAAATATATAACGTGCCATTTAAAATAAGGAAGTTAATGTTCACTTCCGGAATAGCCGGATATGACAGAACGAATTATTTTAGTTTAGTTGAACATTCCTTAGAACCACGTGGTACACATTTTCAGCTCAATTTTATTTTTGATTTTCCTAAAATGGTTAATAGGCAATCGTGAAGCACCCTGTATTTAATATGCAGTGAATCACACATTTCAATTTACATTTATATCAACAATTCATATTTATCTTTTTTATCAATTGTAACAATATTTTGATAACATTGATGAAAACTTTCTTCCAAACATCTTTCCATGTTCCACATTGATTTTTGAAAAATACAGAATGCATTTACATACATGAAAAAGAAACATCTGTGAAAGAATTAGAGAATTTATATTCACCACATATTACTTATTATAATTTTGTTTTTGTTTGTTTGTTTTTTTTTTTTAATAAGTTCCATATGTCATCTAATCTAGATTACAACGAGGAATTTTTTTCGCTGATATTAAACATTTTTTTTACAAAACTTAAAAATCTATGTTTCAAATTGACTGTCGTATTAGATCTAAGAGTACATATGTGAAGATTTAATTATAGGATGCTAAAAATTCAAAGTTATGGAAATGATCTTAAACAAGATATTGAACATTAAAATAATCTCAGTGTATATTTCTGAAATACATAATGTATTAAAAAACGTTTTTTTACCAGACTTTATAACTCTGCAAGTTCATAAGAATTGTAAATATCTGACGTATATTATTTTTAGCTATTTAAACTATCGTGTTATTTACTTGCACTCGTGTTTTTGAGGCAAACAAGATTATCATTGTTACGTATTATCTTATTATTATCTTACAGATATTACTTTGTTGTTAATATGGATAACATTTCAGAAATTAATTATGAGCGGTTAAATTTAGCTGCTATAATCAAATATATACATACCTTTACGAATTTCTAATAGTTACATGAATTGCAAATTTTGTGATGGGCTATCTGTAACACTTTATATGTGTATATGGAATAAACTGCTCGTCTAAAATTTATTAACAATCTTTTAACTACGCCACATAACTTATTTAACGCACAACCAAAAGTTTTCCTCAAAATTTATATTGTGTATTTCTGAACGTTTTTTTTTAAGAATATCACTGTCTTTACTGTTATATTTAAAAAAAGTAATTTTAATAAAATACCGGGTGTTATAAAGATGTTACGTTTGTTTTTTTTAGAAAATACAAAACACTATGGAGTATACTAGCCATTGCAAGCTATTGCAATTATAGCCTCATGTTTTCTTTATATTTTCTTTTTTATTCATTTGTCCATTGCTGTTACCTACTTCATAAAATTCACAAATTTTAGATCAACGTGTTCTTTATATATAAAAACACGTCAAAATCATCGAATTGCGTTAATTCACGCAACAAAAATAAACAAATAAAAAAACACAATTTGACACAAAAACACGAACTGAAAACCCAAATTTTCTTAATAAGATTTTATTTACCGATGAGGCGACATGAGGTTGACAATTGAGGAAAAATCATTTGTGGGATTCCAAGAATCCACATGCTGTAAAAAGAAAGACATTTTCAATCTGAGTTTAAGGAGAATATTTGGTGTGGTGTAATTTCTAATTTTGTCATTGAACGTTTTGAATTGTCACCTAATTTAAGTAGACCTCGGTACTTAAACTTTCTTCAACATCATTTAAACGGGCTCCTAAAAAATGTACCACTCACATTAAGAGAAAACATGTGGTATACGCACGACAGAGCGACGACACATTTTGCCTTACAAGTACGCCAATATTTACTTGAGCATTTTCCTCATTGGTGAATTGGCCGTGGAAGGGAATTTCTTTGGCCACCGAGATTTCCAGACCTAAACCCTCTGGACTTATCTGTGTGACATAGTGAAATTTTGTTTAACATTCAGACATTTAAGAAGGTGTAAGTTTGTCATTATCACTATTACCAATAATTGTTATTGTTATTTACTCTTGCTTTGATTGCTTCTCCGTATCTTTCTGTCTTTTGAGAATAAAAAAATCATAGCAAAATGCATTTAACCCTTTAGACGTAAATAACTTAAAAACCAATAGATTTAGACGACCTAAACAAGAGTACCTTTTCTTTGTAGAATTTGAGCGTCCTTTTAGATTTTTTTTAGACTTGTTTTAGGCATATGTTTTAATTTACCTAAATAATGCGGTGAAACTAGCGCCCTCTAGGAGCAACAAAAATAAGCTTAAAAATCGTAATTCTCACACCAAAAAACATAAAGCTACCAAGTTTCAGATTGATACTATCAAAACTTTCTCATTTATTGAGAAATTTCAGAATAAAATGTCAACTTTGAACAGGCTGTATCTCTTAAACCAGCGACAGTGGTATAAGGCATGTTGAGCTCAATCATAATATTTCGGTGTCTAGTATCTCCTGTTTAGTGTTGACCCAATAGTATTAGTTCAAATTATATCTGTCACATGTTTTTTATTTATATGCATATAGGTTACATTATTTTAGGTGATGACTTATACTCAATAGATGAACTGTGTATTTGGTTCACTGCTTTTAAGAATATTTGTTTTACATCCAAATTCAATACTTCTCGGTAAATCGTTATCCATCTTTTATTAGATTACTACTAATTTACACACAAGTTCTACCATTGCTCGAAAGGAAATTAAATATTATTTTATATACCTAGGTCATAAAAATATTTGCACGGCTATAAACACGGTGCTATTTCCTAATTCTCGTTATCCATTCCAATTTTGTCGACTTAATTGGTATGAGAGTTGGGAATAAATAGTATTTATAAAAATAACCTAATTTTTTTGTTACAGGTATGTTTTCGTGACACAGTGTAACAGTCAGTGGTGAGTGATGCATTCCACTTCCTCGTCAAGTCAAGTAAACTAAGAAAATTATCCTTCCGCATGTCCCAACAGTAAAACACTTTGTGTGTTCTATATAACATTTGTTGTACACAACAACATTGACTCACTTCGGCATTTTTAAAACTTGAGTAAGTTTTAAATACTTGGGTTTACGCAAAAGTAATTAAGGTGCGTTAAGCTACACCCCGCTATGGGTGTAAATGTTGTTGGGAAAAGGGAAATGTTTCTAGGAATGTGACTTCTAGTGGGTCTTAAAGCACATAAAAAGCACATAATTCCTGACTACTTAATTTGTAAAATATGTCTATTCTTAAGGGAGCGGGGTGCGCCTTAACTTTTAAGCACAAATTTTTTTGTTCCGGTACATAAAAAGCACATAATTTTAAATTTATTAAAATTAAAAACATATGTTTAAATATTGGTGCAATGTTATTTTTGAATTGCCATTTAAACAGTTGTAACTTTCAAAATCATATCAACTAAGTTTATTTGATACTATATTTGATACTATGTGGCGTTCGCAATTCGTCAACAATACTTTTATTGTTGATAAACTGATATTTATTGCAACAATAACCAAGAATTATAAAGTTATCGTCATTCTTTTGGTCCAATTCATATGCGACTGGGCTTATATCCATGTAGGTCTGGACTAGGCTTGATGTATAAGTCCTTCTAATTTTAATTGAAAATGATAAATACGCCTGGGGAACAAAAAAAGCGGTGCAACTTTATGATTCCATGGGCGTGCATATATCTTTTATAAATTCGAAAATTGTGAAATAATTGTTTTCATTCAAATCAATATAGGAGATTAAAATTAGCCTGCATACAAAACTCTTAATATTTGTAATATAATTTGCTGTAAATAATGCTCATTTAGCCAGACAATCTTAAAAAATTGTCTGTGTTAATAAACATAGCTGAAATACACGTCACTGGCGCCTTAAACACGTAGAATTTCTAAAGTCGTAAATCATTTTAACGACGTCGTAAAAATTTTATGGCACAGTGGACCGAATAAGTATTTGGATGTATTACATATAAAGCAATCCTATAGTACATATAATGGTCGGCATTTGCTGGTGCATTCGCGGCTGCCGGCAGCTCAAGCGTTGCCAGCTCTTCAAAATTTTCTTAATTATAGTAATATACATAAAGTTGTTTTAATTTATAATTATTTTTTTCCAGCAATTTTAAACGCTTTATTTTAATGCTAACTAATAAATTTATATCTATGTATTTTTTTTTAAATATTTCCAAACTAGCTTTCTAAGAATGTCACGAACTAACAGTTTACTGAAGTATGAAGTATACTTGTATAGTGAGCTTAGCAATTTTAGAAAATATATCTGACAACCTTGATTTTTTTCTACCTCTTTTCAATTTAGAATGGAGAAATAGAATACCGGTTCTATTACTTCAGAGGCGAACGTTCTGCCGTTAGACGCGTATTATGGAAGTCGCGAATAAGACAGTTTATTTATTTATAAACTTCAAGATCCCACGTCCCGGCCGACTTTCTTAGCTTAATTTATTAATGCCCCCCACATATCTACTCGTTTTAGAGCCCAATTAATTTCGCAGAAAGTTTATTTATTTTGCGCTTACTTGGTAAGGAAGCCGCTTTCATAACTCTGCAACTTTCGCGAAAAGGTTAGAAATTTTAACATTAACATTTTAAATTTTACTTTTAGCAATAAAAATGGTGAACGTCGTGTCTTAATGAAAAAATGGGTATTTTTAGACCGGCATGTTATGTTATAGCGTTACATTATGAATCTATAATTAGATTTACATTCTAATGAGTATTGGTACGACCGTATATTGGCATAAAAGCGTTTGCATTGTAGTCCAATCAACGAGCGAAAACCCCCATGTAAATTGGTCACTATAGAGAAAAAAATTCCAAGAAAGATAGCGTTTTTTGCGACTCGAGTTTTAATGGCGAACATAACCAAAAAAATTCGCAAAGTAAAAAAAAACGTTTTTTTTGCAAATAAAAAAAAAGCTTCAAGTCCTACACAAGAAAGTTAAATCAGAAAGTTGTAGGTCTTAAAAATGCACGTCGAATGAAATTTAAACGAAAAAAATCGGTTCATAAACATTTGAGAAAAATTAAAAAAAAAACGTCAAAAATCGCGTTTTCGTATTTTTGCTGTATAAATTCCAATTTTGTTTGAACAGACTTCTTGTTGACTACAAATATAGCCCAAGACAAGCGGAAAATGATCCTTTTTTTTCAGAAATTTAAAAAAAGTTTTTTTTCGAGTTATAACGATTTAAAAAAAAAAGCGTTTTTAAAAATCAGCTTTTACAGAGGCAAAAATGATCGTACATAAACGATCATGGGCTCATTTTATTCACGAAGACTTGTACTTTCATGCTATTAAAAAAACAAATCGCTTTTATTTAATTTTTGCATAAAAAAAATGTGTTGTAAAATTGTATCATTTTTTTCGAACCGGTTTTTTTCGAATAACTTTCTTAATTTGGGTTTTACATTTTTGTCCGTTGCATATTTGAAAACTGGCATTCAAAACACGCATTTAAAAAAAAATGAAAAAATGGTCGTAAACATACTTCGGAAATGACATATCTGGTCGTACATTCTTGAAAAACACTAATTCTTCCATTTTTGGTCTGGTTTTCACCCTAAATTCTCATTCTATAGGAAATGGAAGGGTCTAACACAAATTTTGACAACGGGATCGTATTCAACGCTTAAAAATAGTTCGGTATTTCTTCATTACAAATGAAGTAATGTGTGGTTAAGAAGTGATAAATCTTCTTAAATAAATAGAGTTAAAATTTCGGTTTCAGCACAAAAAAAATACTTCGGATTTGATAGGTTTAGTTCCTGTAGAAAAAAACAATTTTTTGTAGACCTGTATAATTTTCCGAATACTTTTTTTTCAAAATCAAAAAGTGGTAAGTATTACCAGTAAGTTCAAAGCAAAAATGTCATTGTTGATTTTGATAATTACTCGGGAAATAGTGAACGTTCAGAAAATTCAAGTAGGGTGTTGAAAACTACGAAGTATCTTAGTTGTGACTGTTTTTTTTCAAAAAAATTTTTTTCGAAACGAAATTGTTCATTGAAAAAGAGGTAAAAAATTTCATAATTAGGGATATTTGCACAACTTGGCATAACTTTGCAAATAATGGATAGATTAAGGATATTGACTGCTTTTTCAACCTTAAAGTACCCCAAAGAAACCCTGATAGGTTCAAAGCGCTGCGGTTTTTCTTTTAGTGCTCGGAATGATTGAAATTGTAGTTTGTACTAAAAAATCAATATATGGATCGATTTTTTTCACTTTTGATGAACATACGGAAAAAATTATTGAGGTCCGTAGACCCTTTAAAAGACAAGCAAACATTTCGAAAACATTTTTTTTCGATGGTTTTCTTGTGATTACTCAACAACAGTTGACGCTAAAAAAATTTAAGGTCAAGATCCAAAAACTAGAAATTGGGAGCTTCAATTTCCTTTTTTCTTTCTTTTCCCTACGACCATTTTTCTCCAAGTTACAGCTCTTTGAAAAACACCTAAAAATTTGGGATTTTTTTTTTATATCCCTTAATGCCTGCCCCTAGTGTATTATCCAGCTGGTATTTATATTAAACCAAGAATGGTGGCTGGAAGCTTTCGGCTAGTTTGTAAATTATCTTTTGGATTTGGATAAAACATAAACGTAATAACATAAAGTAACTGTTTGATTAGCTAATTTATAAAGTAACTAATATGTTCCTTGGTTATTTACCTGTTACACACTATTTAACATTTTTTTACATTACATACACAGCTACAGATACAGACCTAAGTACAGCGGTACTGAACTAAACAAAAACAATTCGTAGAAGGATTTTTATTCTATCCTAAGAGAAATTAAATAACACAAAAGAAAACACAGGAAAATATTACTTGTTTAAACAAGTTACACCATTGTGGCATATATTGTTGCAAGTGTAACTCAGTGCAAGGCAGCTGCACTTTTTATTTGTACAACTTCTTTTGGACTGGCAATGTTCAGTGTGAGTTATGAAAATCCCAATCCCGTTTTTCTCCGTTAGTTAGCTAGTTTAGAGACGATTTTTTTTCGGGATACAGTTATTTTTTCTGAAATTTCAGAATATGCTGTCACTCCATAAAAGATAATGCATAATTTGCTATTACATACATATCTATTTTTTTATTAAGTTTTTTTGTTATTCGTTTATGCAGTTTCATCAGCGTGCCTAACGATCTTCAGTAGCTAATCTTACTAAATAAATTATCAGTAATGTCTGATGGAAAGTTTTCGAAATATATTATTTATTTGATGTCGTGACATCACTTATAAATAAATTAATTAATGCAATGAGATTTTAAACCCATCATGCCACGCTTTAGATTACTTTCGAATTTCAAGGAATGGAACTGAAGACAATTTTATGCAGACATCTTATGCAACTTTACACACGAGTTACATGCAGTATTGTAAATTAACTAGTACGTAAAAGTACAAGTGCGTAAAATGTTATTAGTCCAGTAGGCAGAGACTTTTATGTGTTCTTGAAACATATTTTACGTACTATAGTATAGCAAAAACGTATTTTACGTACTATAGCAGGGACTTTAAATACATCTACGTGTGTGCCTCTATTTAAAAAATATAATATTTTAACCTTACCGAGTTTATATATTTTTTTCTCGTTGTATTTATGTTTTTTGCAAATAAAAACAAATTTACATATAGCTACGATATTCACAACAAAATCACCAGGAATATGAATATGTTTTGAATACCATTTACAAAATTAGAATGTGTAAAAAAGTCACCTGATTATTTTGGTCTTAAGCTGTATAATCAGTTACCTAATGATATAAGACAATGTGATAATATTAGTAGCTTTAAGGAAAAATTAAAATCTTTTTTTATTATTTAAATGTTTCTACTCTGTGTCTGAATTTTTACAATAAGAATGTCTTTTGTGTCTCTACTTTTGTATATTCTAGTTTTAAATCATTTATGGACTATTCCTATACAATTATTGATTAGTGTCAAAGAAGGAAAATAAATTATCTATCTATCTACATAGGGCTTTATTTGACGGTTATCCTATGTATTTTTTTGCGCAACACAATGCGCGGGGTTCGTAGAGCTAAAACCGTCCGCTAATTTTTTAAATTAACAATTTGTGAAAAAAAAACGTATTTTTTCACATTTTCGCTTATATATCCGTTCCTTGGCATATTTTATATAGCATATGCAGCATTTAAGAAGTAGCCTATTGAATTTCCAAAATTTTAAGCCCAACCCGAAGTCTCCAAGTGCTATTCATACTACAAACAACAGTCCCTCCAAGAAATTTCGTGATCATAGTCGCCCTACTTTCGAAGTAAAAAAATGGTGAAGAAAAGCACTTTTTCAACTTCAGAAGTCGTTTGCAAATTAACAATAGCACTTGGAGACTTCGAGTTGGGCTTAAAATTTTGGAAATTCAATAGGCTACAACTTCTTAAATGCATATGCTATATAAGATATGCCCAGAAACGGAGATATAAGCGAAAATGTGAAAAAGGACGTTTTTTTTTTCACAAATTGTTAATTTAAAAAATTAGCGGACGATTTCAGTTCTACGGACCCCGCGCATTGTGTTCTACGCAGTACCTGTGCCGGTGTGAACGATGTCCAGCTTACTCCTATTTACATATACGGTGTGTGTAAAGCCAACATCGGCCGGTGGTGAAAAAGGACAAATAGTACACTTCTCTTTTTAACGACTAGCGCAGATGGTGACAGAGCCCATCTTATTCCCTCACACTAGCTTCGATGCGTGTGCGGTTGCTTCTTATCTGTCATCTCACTTCTGTTTGTCCTTCTTCATAACTGGCCGATGTCGGCTTTACACACACGGTATACCCTTCAGGTATCATACAGCAAATAGACAGACAGACAGGCAGTCTAATACTTTGACAGCTTGCTAACGCTGTCATTAATTCAAAATTAATTTTTGACTTCGGATTTGTATTCAGCGACCTAAAAAAAAAGTAGGAATATTTAAGATCAACTTTTTACTTTTCAGTTAAATTTGGCAGCTTGTTGACAGCTGTCATTAAGTCGAAATTTATTCTTGACTTCGGATTCGTGATCAGCGACCCAAAAAACCAAAATATAGGTAATAACAAATAATTACAGAAATGTTCTCAAAAAATTTCCTCTATTAGAGTTTATAGGGGTTATATGGGGGTGGAGAGAAAAATTGATGCGGTAGAAATTTTGTTTCAATGCATCAAAATACATAGGAAATGATGGGTTTGATTGCAAAGACAGAACATTTTTTTGTAGACCTGTATAATTAGCAATGCATGAAACCAAAAGAAATTAAGTACCAAAAGTTCTATAATTGTCCTCTTATTTACGCACTAGAGTACTAGTCTAGAGCATATTTTTTACGCACTAGTGCAACAAAACAAAATTTTACAAGCTGTGAAGTGTGCATAAAAGTAGTAGGTACTTTGAGACCGTTTAAAAAATATGTATGGAACATTTGATAGTCTTGAAGTATAGATTCCTGTAAACTTGTTATTGTTGGATTTGCAGAATAATATTTGCTACAAAAATTACTCGTACACGAGGAGTGTCAGCGAGGCCATCTTTGGACTGTATGTAAATTGTGGTCACTATCAACTCGTTTCGTTTGTTACACAAACAGATAGATGCTAAGAAAGAGACACCTTTTGTCGTAAACGTACCACACAACTTAGAACCAAAACAAAGGACTAATTAAATTCATTTCATCTACCTTAGTAATACCTAGCGGTTTTTACCAGTTTTTTTTTTGATAAATATTAGACTTTCAACATGATAACGCTTACAGGTATACGGTCTTTAAAGATATACATTTTATTTCCGATATGTCAAAGTTTAAATAAACATGTTTACGTCTTGTCATACATTATTTATACATGCGTATATTAATTATAAACGATAAAACCGAGATATTTTCTCGCGGTCAGTTTCTGAATCAGTTTTTTTCAACTGCATATCACGAATAATTAATATTTTATGTATGTATTCCAATCAATATTTACATATCATTGTATGTACTTTAAAATATGATATATGCACAGTTCATCCTGATCATGGCTGGAAGGGTAAATGCAAAACAAAAAAAGTCTTACTCAACGGACTTTGACAACTGTTTGTTTAACATACCTACTACATTTCTGAGACTAACTCGTAAACCAGCTCATTAATAAACTTGTTGATGTATTCTTAATTTAATACATACATCAATAACAGGATTAATAAGTAACATTTATTTCGTAGCATAACATTGTTTTCGGATTTTATCACTATCAGTGATACATTTTAAGAAAACGTCATTTGCAAATTATTTTTAATAATTGATAAAGCAACTATCTATATTTATTAAGGAATGCCTTATATTTTTATTAAGGAATATATAATACCTACATTTTATATGTTTATATGTTGATAACAATCTGAAACAATACGATCTACAGGGACCGGCAGGGAGGTATGGAATATTTTAAGAGACTGATACAGTCTTATTTTTCAACAAAATTCAAATTTTATTTTTGTAATGCATAGCTGAAATGTTGCCATTAAACGATGCATAGTGGAATATAAGAAAAAAGCAATCAGATGCTAAAAATTTACGTCAATTAGGTGGTGCAAGTTTTTGTCTAGGCACTCCTGTAGACTGCGCGAGAAATTGTCCATATTCCTTTGAAGCATTTCACGTGGAACCCTTCGATTTTCTCGGGTGTTTGTTTCTGAAAGGACTTCAAGTGTACGTGGTTTGTTTATGTATACTCGAGATTTAAGGTAGCCCCATAAAAAATCACAAGGTGACAGGTCTGGGGACCAAAGAGACTACTTCACATCTACACGCAACGAATTCAAACGTCCTGGGAAATGTACCCTTAAAAAAGCCATTGCTGCTCTGGATGTATGGCAAGTTGCTCCATCTTGTTGAAACCATACAGCATTGAGATTAATGCGTCGTTTTCTCAATTGCGGCATAAAAAAATCATACAACATCGCGAGGTGGCGATCTGTATTTACAGTAACTGTGCGTCCGTTTTCACGGAAAAAGTAAGGGTCAATAATAAAGTTTCGGCTAATGCATTCGAAACCGTCACTGTGTTTGAATCACAGAACGGCCCGTTTCAATGAAGGTGTTGTACGCGATGAGCTGTAGTCCACGGCTCCATGGTAACTGAAATGGCATCTGCCAACGAGTAGATACTATCTATTCGGAAAACATTAGCTTCACCCCTCCTTCAAAAATTCCATACCTCCCTGCCGGACCCTGTACATACATTTCTGAGAACTCACTCGTAAGCTTGATGTAGTCTTAATTTAGTGCATCAATTAATAACACAGGATTAATAAGTAACATTTATTTCGTAGCACAATATTATTTTCGGATTTTATCACTATCAGTGATAAATTAAGAAATTGTCATTTGTATTTTTTTTTTCATTCATTCTAAACATTGAAAAAACAATGATCTATTTTTATTACGGAATGCCTTAAATTTGTATTAAGGAATATATCTACATTTTTATATGTTTTTATAACAATCTGTAACAATACGATCTATTATGCCAAATTTCCCATGATGAGGAATTTATAAAAATTTGAAGTGCCCCTGAGTGGTGTTCTGTGTTATTTTATTTAGGCGTAATTGAAGAAGCCAAGAGAATATTCATACGTCCATAAAGTTAGCATTACCATTACGACAATTTCGTATGCCACGCACGACAAATTCCTAAAAAAGAATTCCTTCGAAAAAACCACCCCCCTGCTGATTTCGACCTGTAGTAGTGCTGGGAATGAGGAAAAAATCTGACTTTTCTTATTTTTGCAAAATGTACCTTCGCGACAAATTATTTTCCGTCACGACAAATTCGTATGCCATGCACGACAAATTCCTAGAAAAGAAACACCCCCCTGCTGATTTTGACCTACTCGGAGAGAAAGATATACTAAAAAGTAGCAATTTAGTATTTAATATTTTTATGAGGAATGTAGCGAGAAGAACTATGACGCAATGGCAGCAGTCTACTCTGATATTACGAGGTTCCGGGGTTCGATCCCCTACTTGGCGAATTGGCGTTTTTTTTCTGAATTGGCATTGTTTATCATAAGTTAGCATGCAATTAATAATATATACTAACATTATGTACCAACAGTTTCAATTGTTTGCTAGAATTAATCAAGTTAACCTCCAAAATCATTACCACATACACTCGAAACAAATCACGTAGATTCGTAAATTTTGCAGATTCGGAATAGAGAATAAAAATTGGTATTTAAAAATTGGAAAAATTAACATTCTAAAAATGCTAAATTTTAGTATGTTCCACAAAAAGGTTTGATTTTGATAGCAAAAATGCTACTTTTTAGTATATTTTTCTCTCCGTGTAGGTCAAAATCAGCAGGGGGTGTTTCTTTTCTAGGAATTTGTCGTGCATGGCTTACGAATTTGTCGTGCCGGAAAATAATTTGTCGCGAAGGTACATTTCGCAAAAATAAGAAGTCAGCTATTTTCCTCATTCCCAGCACTACTACAGGTCGAAATCAGCAGGGGGGTGGTTTTTTCGAAGGGATTCTTTTTTTAGGAATTTGTCGTGCGTGGCATACGAAATTGTCGTGCCTGAAAATAATTTGTCGTGAAATTGCATTTTATAGTGATACGAGAAATGTAATGTTTGTCTTCGAACATAACGCTACCTCCCCTGTAATTCATCAAGGAGTGATTTTTTAGAACTTATTTGTTCACGACAAATTATTATCATACTCTGAACGCTTTCTCCCACGAAATCAGTCGGTTTAGGAATGAGGTAATGCTAACTTGACAGTAAAGGTGGCATTACCATGTTTTTTTTTAAATAAAGTGCGACAAATTTTATCATTTTACGACAAAAAAATGACACTTAATCCATGTATTGTCATTGCAAAATTGTGAAATGGTAGTGCTAACTTTATGGACGTAATAATCATCGCTACGGTGCGTATTTCAGGGCGCTACTCCTCCCTTAAGTAAAAAACTTTGGAAAAAAAAGGATAATCTACATGTGAAACATTTATGGCACAAATTATTGTTTTTTTACAAATTAAAAATTTTAATTTCTGTCTTCCCCCAGATTTTTTTTTATAATTTCTAATTTTTTTTATAATCTAGTCGTTTAGATTGGGCACAAGTATCTGGATTTATGTATTTATATAAGATACTTGTGTATTTACCAAATCGTGATACAAGTCCTCATACTCTCACACATTCATTTTGTGTACACTGATATTATAGTTTCATTGTTCTCATACATAAACGTCGCTTACCGATGACAAATATATGTACAAATATCTGACATTGGCTTGTACGACATTTCGCTGTCAAATTAATAAGCATTAAAATACTCTTGTAATTTGCAGTTTTGCTTTGACATCGACATCAGATCCTCTTTTTATACCATAAAAGATACGGTACGGATGTTCAAATATTTCTTCCACGTTCTAAAAGTCCATACAAAGATACTTATGTAATAAATTGTGGCAGTATGGCAGTAAATAATTTAAATACGTACATTCATCAATTCCCAGTCAAACAAACACTTTGTGGGGGCGAACATTTTTAAGGCTTAAGGTCTGGCGACTGAGCTGGCCATTTTAACACTTAAGTTTATTTTATCGAGCCATTTTAACACTTAAGGCATGTATGCCTTAGCTGTTTCAAGGTGTGTTTTGGGTCGTTAACATGTTCGAACGACTACAATAATGGCACGTTCGCATCACAGTAGGGTAATATAACATTCTTCAGAATGTCAACATAAAGATGTTTCTCGTATCCAAGGCATAGGCCCTGGGCCATGCCACTTTTGGAGCACCTTACATGTTGATAGGATCCATCAGGCCCCAACAAATTAATTTTTGATTCTTCGCTCCGGACGATGTTCCTCCATTTTTGTGATGGCCATGCAACATGATCTTTGACAAATTCTAGTCCTTGGCAAACATGTCTTCTTTTTAACAATGGTACCCTTCTGGACGTTCTCGCAGGCACCTTATATTCTTGTAGTCTTCGTCTTATTATAAGAGAATTATGTACATTTAGCTGTAGCTCCTGTTTAATCGCTGTTGATGTGACAAATGGCTTTCGTTTCATAATTTGGACTATTCGTCTGTCTGTTCTCAGTGAAGTCTTGCGAAGTCTACCCCGGTTTTCTGAGTGTACGCGTAATTTCAAAACATTTGTGACCTAATTTTGTAAGCATCCTCATATTTCCGCAAGAAAAATGTTTGATGTATTGGTTAAAATATTACTTACACAATTTATTTTGCACACCGCTGTACGTGCTTATCGTATGATTAGGGGAGGGGAGGGTACAACAAAAACTACTACTTTTTTTATTGTTAATAAAGTTACCAATACTCATATCTGATAGTGACTTATGTGATGTAATGTCACGTACATATGGCCACGCCTAGATTAGAGAATTCCCATGACAATTTGTTCACTCACTTTCATAATTTGTTAAAATCAAGAGAAACTATAGGTACGTATAGTCCTTCTAATTTTCTAATTGAAAATGATGAATACGCCTGGGGAACAAAAAAAGCGGTGCAACTTTATGATTCCATGGGCGTGCATATATCTTTTATAAATTCAAAAATTGTGAAATAATTTTTTTCATTCAAATCAATATAGGAGCTTAAAATTAGCCTGCATACAAAACTCGTAATATTTGTAATATAATTTGCTGTAAATAATGCTCATTTAGCCAGACAATCTCAAAAAATTGTCTGTGTTAATAAACCTAGCTGAAATACACGTCACTGGCGCCTTAAAAACCGTGGAATTTCTAAAGTCGTAAATCATTTTAACGACGTCGTAAAAATTTTATGGCACAGTGGACCGAATGAGTATTTGGATGTATTACATATAAAGCAATCCTATAGTACATATGGTCGGCATTTGCTGGTGCATTCGCGGCTGCCGGCAGCTCAAGCGTTGCCAGCTTTTCAAAATTTTCTTAAGTATAGTAATATACATAAATTTGTTTTAATTTATAATTATTTTTTTCCAGCAATTTTAAACGCTTTATTTTAATGCTAACTAATACATTTATATCTATGTATTTTTTTTTTTTTAATATTTCCAACCTAGCTTTCTAAGAACGTCACGAACTAACAGTTTACTGAAGTATGAAGTATACTTGTATAGTGAGCTTAGCAATTTTAGAAAATATATCTGACAACCTTGCTTTTTTTCTACCTATTTTCAATTTAAAATGGAAATAGAGTACCTATTCGTCGTCAAAGTCGGACGCCATTGAGACAAAATAGCGACGAGATGAGACGCAGACTGTGGAACACGTGCATTGTTATTCGGAATCCCTACACGAGCAGAAGCTGGCTCCGCTGGCGGGCACTCAACAGGTTGCCTATTTTCAATGCCGATCCCAGACGGTTAAGGGCATTGTTGTCCCCGACCCACGGTTAAATTAGGACGACACCGTCAAGGGCGTCTCTGATCTCCGGCCTTTACGGCCGCCTTTTACGCGCGGTTCGCGCTGTCGACTTATCGCACGCATGTACCTAAGTTTTGTTTAATATTCCTCTATACATTGGATGTTGGTCCATAAGTGCTGTGGAATGTGAAAAATCACGGCACTGACCACCAATATACCATGTATAGTCCATCTATTCTGAATTGAAAATGATAAATACGCCTGGGGAACAAAAAAAGCGGTGCAACTGTATGATGCCATGGGCGTGCTCGAATAATAACTTTTAGGGATAGGTAATAATAAGTAATTAACGTCGCTTTTATATCATGACTTTTTTTATTTACATACATACATACACCCTAGGAAATTGCACCTTTACATATTGGCGATACATGTGTAGAAGAGAATAAGTTAAAAGACACCAGTAAGGACAGACAAAGGCAGTTAGATGTACCAGTGTTTCACGCTTGTGTACGTATTAGAAACGTATGATGTAAAACGTTACCTTCGCGTAATAGAAACTGGAATGTGGAGTAGAGAGACACCGCCCATCACCTACCGCATTTGAGTGAGTGAGACTCAGTACTTCTTCGCAGCTATGAGGGTGTACAGTGTACATCGACTTAGCTATATGAAACGAAATTCTTACGTAATTATGACTTACAATTATCCCATATATTTAAAAGAAGTGTACGAACATAATTGTATTTATTTTCACATTTTTGTATTCCTTAACTAACCGGTCTGCAAGAAAATAAAATTGTTCTATAAAAAATTCTAGTATAAGTTCTATAAAAAAAATAAAAATAAAAATATAAATCAACCCGGTTATAAGACGAAAGAAAGAAAAAATTACTATTGAATAAGTGGTTCAAAAATGTCGCCCCTTTGTGCTTTGCAAAAACCTAGTCTATCGTAAAACTCGGTTCTTACGCGTTCTAACACTTCAGGGGAAATATTATTTAGGACTTGTACAATTCTGGCCCGTAAATCATTTAAATTTCGTGGTCTTTCATGTTCATGTCCTTAAACAGTTTGTTTTATTTGTTAAATATTTGTTGGCAGTTAAGGAACCGTTTATAAGAAATGACCCAACGATGGAATCGCCTAAAATACCAACCCAAACATTTAACTTCTGGGGATACTGCGTACGCACAGGAATACTCTAGTGCTTATTTTCCGTAGTAAAATAAGCACTTGAGATTAAATAACGATATAATAATTCAATTCACACGTGCGTATTATAATTTATGGGCGGGGCGTCCCGCCTACATATTTTATTGCTACCCTATCACGAAAGACGGAGAATAACGCTCATAAAAGTTTTAAAATGACATTTCAGTCTATGGATATAATATTCAACTATGGATATAATATTTCTCTGTCAGTTCCTCTATCTGTCAGAGTTTATTCTTTTCTTATCTTTTAATGCTCGTCTTTGAAATCTTGGACGTTCCAACCCTGTATAATGTATATGTAAGTCTTTATTTTAAAATTCAACGTACTCGACCGTTTCGACATTTTCGCTGGTTATATCTGAAGCTACGTTATTTTCATCCGTTTCGAAAGGCCTCCAGAAAGCCATGTTTATGAAAGAGGTATTAATTAAAAATATCGATTTTTTAATGATTGAATTATGACGCAAATAAAATAAAAGTTTGTATAATTTAAACCTTTTAAAACCCCACTTCGTCGTTATTGTACGCGCACAGAAGGCATCAAAACACTCACAAAAACGACGTTTTTTTGTATACAGTCGGTCAAATATAGCGTGGTTATAACCCGTGTTTTACCGCCAACGTAATCAACTGGGTCGACTGCATGCACTGTCTCGTGACACATTTCCCCCTACCAGAGTAGCGACAATGACCAATGAAGTGTAGATTCCGCCCACTTCTTACGTGACAGGCGCTCGTCATGACAACGTGGACTACGATACGGCCTATACGGGTAAAAATACTGTTTATATTTTAATTATCTTAAAGTTGTGCCGACCCTGCGTTATGACACACATTTCCAGACCCTACTTATTACCTTATTTTCGTTTCTGTTTCTTCTTTTTCTTCACAATTTTGAAGATGACAAACGTATAATTATAATTATTGGAGTCGAATCAATAGAAACCGAAGTCGTATTTGTGTGTCTAATTTTGGAGTATTTTTAGACTTTACTCTTAGTACTTTTTTATGCCGACTTCCCTACCGCCCGCTAGCCTGGATAATTCGCTCAGTAATTCATCACCAGGGAGGGAACAGTTGCCTGCATTCACATCATAGACATCAATATACCCCTTCTACTGTGTATCCATGGTATCCGCCAAACTATAACTTAAAGAGCGTGTGGCTTACTATCTAGCGATTCAAAAGCCCCACGACCGATGTCTGGAGCTCTTCTATACGCAAAGATTATAGTGGGTGTTATAGATACTGTGTGGGATGATAGGGTGATTTTGAATCGCGAGCTGATACACCAAACGAAAATAAACTATACACTGTGTTTTAATTCATTTTATTTTTCGTCCAATAATACATTTGTTATACAGGTATATACTTAAAGGGTGTATACAACTGTAGAGGTCGAAAGATAAAGCAAGCTTTAGGATTTTTTTATAAAGAAACTAAACAACATATCGAAATTCGGTAAAAAGGTCTTTATTTTATTGAAGTACGAGGAGGTACCTAAAAAGTACCTAGAGTTATTTCTTAAAAGCTATATATTTTAAACTTTTTTACAAAACAACCTTCTCCCCTTCAAAATACTCTCCATTAATAATAATAATAATAATAAATCGTATATATTCATCATTTTCGACACAAAAGAAAGAGTATATACAAAACTGAAATTTATTGTATGAGATAATGATGAAAGGGCGTAGTTCAGCGGCAATGCTGCTTTTCGACTTAACCAGAACTTAACAATTTGGGAAAGAAAGCAAAAATAACACATACAATACAAAAGTAACATAATGTCTACAATTTATCAATTTGTCATTTGAACATTTACATCGCTATTATCAGAATCAAGAACAATTATTATGTATACCATAAATCAAAACCTATTAAACATAACATAATTCGTAGCCAAGAGTTTTACTACTCGAAAAATAAGGATTTCAACTTTTTTTTTAAATTAACAAGACTATAATGTCTAAATTCATTTGGAAGGGAATTGTATGCTTTGGAGGCGGTGTATGAATAACTTCTTGTGAAAATTGTTTTGGAGTGTTTAGGTATAACTAGTACATGCTTATTACGAGTGGATAAATTATTGTATGTTTTAAAAAATGTCAATTTGTTGTATAGATATTTCGGTTCTTTGTTTTTTATTACTTTGTGTGTGAGAATAAGTAAATGAATCCTGCGAAGTGTATCTAATTTGAGCCAACCACTATCTTGAAAACCTGCGCTAATATGATCATATTTTTGAATTCCATATGCAAAACGAATACAAGAGTTTTGTACACGTTGTAGTCGGTTGGCGTATACTTTCAATAACGCAGGCCCATAAACAGTGTCACAATATGACAGTTTGGAGGTAATGAGACTTTCACAGAGTTTTAATTTCAATTTGGTATAAAGGATATATCTGCTTGGAAATAACTGCTTTAGAGTGAAAAACGAGGATTGGCATAAGGAACTAATATGTCTGGAAAATCGTAAATCCGAATCCATCCAAAGCCCTAAATTTTTACATTCGTTTACAATGTGAAGAGATTCCCCAGTCATTGTTATATTTAAGTTGTAGCCTGTTATATATAAGTTGTAGCCATTACAACTAATACATTTGTCCCACCGGTGTAAAACACGGATCTATTATTAACCTCCGAGCTCTGCTATGACTTACTTGATACTAATGTAAATGAGTTCTCTCAAATGATGACAAACGATGGTGATGACGGAAGTGAACATGAAACTGAACTACTAGAAGGACACCAAGACAAAAAAAGTTACCTACATGACCGTCACACGCAGAAGCATTTTAAGCTCTCAAATAATCTATTATCCACCACCATTGCCAGCAATTCGTCCGGATAATCGACGTTCTGCTGTATATTTTTTAAAAATGCCTCATTAAGTAAGCAAAGTCTAATCGACGACTACTTCCACGTCCTTATTAGTTTGCGAAATACTTTCGTTTGGTTCCCAACTTTTTCGACGCTCTGGAAATTGTTAAAATTGAGATCATATTGGAAATGTAGCTACAAACTCCGTTATATTTTTCACGCACAAGTTACCTTTCCAGATCAGTTTGATAATAATTTTTATTCCAAAAAGACCTTTGTCAGTGACATGCAAAGAAACTTTTGTTGTTACTGAGAAGCGGGGGGCTTTCTAACTTTTAAATTCGAGGTATACAATGTCTATTGATATTTTGTTTTCCTTTGGTATTTCGTGTGACTGTGATATTTTTGTGGCTATTTCGCTCGTGTATAGTTCCATCCAATCAATCAGCCGTACCGATATGTTTTAATGTGACAAAATACACCATTTTACAGTTTTTTTTTTTCGAACCTATTCAACCAAGGAAATACGGTACTTCCCGAAGAAGTTCGAATCCCTGTGAATTTCGACGAGCCTGAAAATGTTCGTAGTAATATCATGGTTTATTAATAGGCCTAATTATTTATTTAATTCGCAAGGAAAAAAAACGTTAAAAACCAGAGTTGCATTCAAGTGGAAAAATGGTCCTCGAATGCGCAAAAGCTCTTACTTTGTCTATTGTTATTGCACACCAACTTATCTGTATTGTCTATTGCATTGCAAGATAAGTATGTCTGGAGGCTTAAAAGGATTCGTCGTTATCGTAAACAAGATGTAGAATAAGTAGAGCTCGGAGGTTTTAAATGTGTACTTTGCCAGGGGCGGCTCCAGAATACGACTATCAGTAGCGTTACGAAATGTTAAACAGGTCTTACTTTACGCATGTGATGGTGATTGTTCTAGCCCAACTAATCGGCAAAGGAACCATAATCATAAGACATAGAACTTGCATATATACGGTAATCGACTTTATAACTTGTCCGTAATGCCACTCGAGTTTCCACAAATTATCAATAACTCTTCCGTATATTCAGGAGTTAAGCTCTGGTGCCAGTCACTTAAAATACATAGCTGCCTGTACCCATGTGCCCCAACGAGTCACAATAGGCTCTAACTTTTTCCTTCTGGATGGTATTTTCATAAATACTTCCCTCACATTCGCTATAAAGCTGTCAATATTAGGATAACAGTTTCGACAATTCGAATTGGTTTGGGAATTGGAGTCCATGTGCCAAACCATATAACATAGATTAAATTAGTATACATCCTTGAAGCTATCCTTGACTTCCATGACTTTTGCCTCATCCAGTCCCCCAACCACTACGTTATCTGTCCTTTAACATCCGTTGTTTCGTCAATACCAAGCCATATCGTTTTTACCAAGGTTTATCGTGCAATTCCAAGACGATATTTTTTATATCCTTTCACAGTGGTGCTATATATAATCGTCTAACAATTTTTTCTGCAAGCAGACTAACTTCGCCGTACTTTCCACTCGCAGCGTTGTGGACAAATTTAGTTCAGACTCATGGTGATTTGGCGAATGGAATATTACACGCTACCATCATTTTAGCTAAATCCAAGTTAAATTGTCCCTGGCTATCTCGCGCACTCACACTACCACTTACGCGAGCTTTATGTTTGTCTGCAGCAACATGCTGCAAAACAGCTGTTTTTACGTGCCACGTCAGTACACTGTCACATACAGTAAAACGAAGTTCACTAGTTACATAACTAGAAATTTTTATGTCTAAGAAAAATGTTCCCAAAGTAACAGTTAGAGACATATATACTCTGAAGATTTCCCTTTAATATGAGTCTAAGGACTTTGAAAAGGATTTAATATTTTCGTTATATTTATTTATATTTAAGTTCGATCGCGTTTTTTTTAAAACAGCGCATATTTACTTTTTTTGATATCTTTTCACATAATCGACGCATCTATCTTGATCGACCATTTACTTGAACTTATTAGACGCAGAATTTTACAAACTGTAAATTATATTAGAAGCAAAAAAAATCAATACTGTAGTATAAAATTATCAGAATTTAAGCAACCTTGAAAAAGCGGGCGTGTGAATCGCTGTTGACTTTGTACGGTAAGAAAATTAATAATTTACTTTTTCACCACAATTCGTCAATTTTAATTTTTCTGGAATCTCGATATACATACATATTACGTGTTATTTTAGTAATCCCTAATTGTGACGTCATTGACAATTTTTTTTATTGTAAGTCGCACTTTTTCAGTAGAAAATAAAAACTATATTTTAGAGTATAACCATATAATATTTATTGTGTGTGATATAATTGTAGTCTCATCAAGGCTACAGTGAGTATATTTGTTCCACATTGTGTACGTGCATATTTTATATTTATTTCCACATGTTCTTTTTTAAATGCCACAATTTACCTACAAAAAATGAGGAAATAAAACCACTATTTCACTTCCCGTTTTAGGTTAAATGATGATATACAACATTACATACCTACATACCAGTGGCGACCGGTGAAATTTGACATGTTCGTATTTTCGTAAGAAGGCATGGGACCCACACCATAATTTAGGGGTGGTTACTAGACTCAAGTAGAAGGTTATAATGGCAAATAATCTTCAGGGAAAACTTGCGAAACTTTTTTTTCCAAAAATAGCTGCCTCTGGGCAGATATTCGAAACGGCTTTCAAAATATTTGCGAAATATTTTTTTTCATAATCATTGAGTAAATACGAAATCTTTTTGTACTTATGATTTGTTGACATTTGGAGATCTGTAAAAGTTACGGTAATTTGAATTTTTTATTTCATCCCAACATTTCGTCTGTGAGATTTTACAAGTTGTATCTTTACGCAAAATAAGAATTTTGCAAAAATCACAAGTATAAAGAAACTGTACTCAGAGATTATGAAAAAAAAAATATTTCGCAAGTATTTTGCGTCGTTTTCAAAAAAAATTTCGCAAGTTTTCCCTGAAGATTTTTTGCCATTATAGCCTTCTACTTCGGTTTAGTAACCACCCCCTATTATATGGTGTAGGTCCCATGTAGGGTTGCCACCTCTCCGGGCCTCGCCCGGAGTTTCCGGGCCTTGGAGACGATCTTCGGGTCTCCGGCCTTACGCAAATTTCTCCGGGCCAAGGGGATTTACAGATATTTTCTTTACTTGTACTTAAACATTTTTTTCGGGAAATAAAAAAATGACACAATGCCGAACCTTTGATGTTACATTCCTGTAGAGTAAACATAGGTTTACATGTTTACATGATTTACCGCCATCTACCAGCCTGCTGCTCAACGTTCGACGTCAGTCGTTCTTTATTATTTTAAAGGGACGAACCAAAGAGACGACAACCTCTTCACATCACAAAAAAGAGAACCACTGTCAGGCGTGTGGCAGAAAAAATCTTAGTTCTCTCGAATATTTTACTGAAAGTGCAGTATACCTTTTTTCAATGGAACCGTCTGCAAAGAAAAAAAATCTTACCTCTGTAGTCTTCATGACAGATGGTTACAGGATCCTAATAAGTCGTGGTTAACCAAAACTGACAATCATGTATCATTTGACGCTATTTATAACAGCGCTGTTATAATTCTTATCCAATCAGGAACTGGCTTTTTAAATAAATCCGATTTCCGATTGGCTGGAGCTGCTAACATCACTGTTATAAATAACGCCAAATGATACATCATAGACGTGAATATTACGGGATCATGCACGAAATATAGTGTTACATTTACAGTCAAACATGACGGTGAAAAAGCAGTTAAGAAACATTCAAATAGTGAGAATCATAAAAAAACAGGAAAAACCATTGCATCAAACAAACTCCCCCCCCCTCATTGCCCTCTGACAAAATCTCCGGGCAAGACATAGGTCCGAGGTGGCAACCCTAGTCCCATGCCTCCTTACGGAAATACGAGCATGTCAAATTCCACCGGCCGCCACTGATACATATGTACATATAACCTGTATGATTATATAATGTATAGGAAATATGTACGTGTTCACTGGGCATGCTATTTTAATACTATTAAATCAATAATTATTTACCCAAATGTTCACTCGATCAAAGTTCTTATGACTGTTCGCAAACATATACAAAATAATAATCCGTAGTAAAGTTTCATGCAACTGTTGCCAAAATCAAATATAAAACGCCCGTAAATATAATAACCTTAACTAAATCGCATGAGATCTCTGCCAAGAAAAAAAAAACATCGAAAAACCGGTTTACACCAGCTACATTGGAAATTGTTAGCCTATATATTTTGACAAATAAACGGCAGTGTTGTGATCTAGTTTTTGTCGCATACCGAACCCCTGATAAAGAAGTAGCACAATAGGAGAATAAATAGGATTTGTGGAAATATTTTAGTAACTTCAGAATTTTATGTAAAAGTATATTAGTTGTAATATAGTTTGTCTACAAGGGCGTGTACGATATATTTTGCGGGAAAACGTGTTTATTGCTTTTTTCATTAATCGGACATCAATGGTGTCTTCTTGAATGCAAACTTATATTAATAGGTCGTCGCCGATGTCGGCTGTATTCCAAAGTGCAGATTTATTCTTAAGATGGAACTTGTAAGCCTACATATTTTCGATAGCTAGGGTTCGCATTGGGTGACTCGGACAACCAATCCAACGTGACTATGCCATTTTGCGCCTAATTGTCCTCCTGCATACCATAAGGTACTAAACTAACTGACGTACGACCCGGGATATCGTCGTTCGCTTTACGATTCCGAATATCATTGCACCCACTTGCTAACGAACGACTTTGACTTTCTCTTGTGCTCCGCGGCTGCAGCGTAAGCCATTTTTGGTCACTTGAGATGCTATTTCTTGTACATAATGCATTTTCATCAAAGACTCCCTCTACTCTCACATAAAAAAAGTAAATAGCTGTAATCTAATTTTTATCGCATACTGAACCCCTTACGAAAGAAATAGCACATGAATAGGATTTGTGAAAAAGGGTCTCACCGGGTTTCCATATGAAATCTGCACTGGCGTCTTTGTTGATATTGGTGCCTTTATTATATTGTTAGTTGTTGAAAATAATTTTTGGTCAATTATCAAACCCCTAACTTAATTCTTTTTTGGAAAATGGGGGTTGGAACCCCTAACTTCTAAATTATTTTTCTATGAAACTATGATAGATATTTGAATGAAGCTAAAGCGACATGAAATCTCCTAATTAGCTTTACATTACATATTTTTTTTATAATTTTCCAAATAATTATAAGGCTGCAAAATATTATTGAAAAAAAATAGGGATGGTTTTTAGTGGCTATTTCTTGCGGTACACCGACCAAAACAAACACGTATAATCAGTACGTATCCAACTATAATTCGTAAGAATTACATAGATGTGTGATGGGTGGAACATATTAAAAAAAATCCTTGTAAGCGGGTATATAGTATATTGTAGCTAATCTAATAAAAGTAACTAAAAATAAAAAAGCATTTTTCATAAAATATTAATATCTTTTATTTTCTATATAAAAATATTGAAATAATTTAATCTTCGTCACTATTTTCTTCTATAGTTGTAGTAATATTTGTAACATCAGATATATGTGTTAATATTTCAGCGTGCTTGATAATTTTCGATTCGTAACGGCCATATGACAAATAATAAATTATTAATGCTACATGTGAGCAACAACCTATAGTCCTATTTCCATTAGCACAATCACAGATGTACCTCTTTATGCCCTTATAGTTGTTCATATTTGGTTCGTATTTAATAAAACATTGATATGTCTGTTATTGATGTGTCGAGAACGAACATTGATCCTTATTATATTATCATTTTCTTTTACTCAATACTAATATAATGAAGGACTCAATATTAATATTGAGTACTTAAAAGAAAATGATAATATAATAAGGATGAAAGTTCGTTCTCGATACATCAATAGCAAGACATCAATGTTTTATTGAATACGAACCAAATATGAACAACTCTAAGGGTATAAAGAGATACACCTGTGATTGTGCTAATGGAAATAGGACTATAGGTTGTTGCTCACATAAAGCATTAATAATTTATTATTTGTCACATGGCCGTTACGAATCGAAAATCATCAAGCCCGCTGAAATATTAACACATATATTTGATGTTACAAATGTTACTACAACTATAGAAGAAAATAGTGACGAAGATTAAATTATTTCAATATTTTTATATAGAAAATAAAAAATATAAATATTTTATGAAAAATGCTGTTTTTATTTTAATTAAAGTTACTTTTATTGGATTAGCTACAATATACTATGTACCCGCTTACATAGTTTTTTTTTTAATATGTTCCACCCATCACACATCTATGTAATTCTTACGAATTATAGTTGGATACGTACTGATTATACCTACGTGTTTGTTTTGGTCGGTGTACCTCAAGAAATAGCCACTAAGAACCACCCCAATTTTTTTCAATATTTCTTTGCAGCCTTATAATTATTTGGAAAATTATAAAAAAAAATGTAATGTAAAGCTAATTAGGAGCTTTCATGTCGCTTTGGTTTCCTTCAAATATCTGTCATAGTTTCATAGAAAAATAATTTCAAAGTTAGAGGTTTTAACCCCCATTTTCCAAAAACGAAGTTAGGGGTTTGATAATTGGCCAAAAACTAGCAATATAATAAAGGCACCAATGTCAACAAAGACGCAAGTGCAGATTTCATATGGAAACCCGGTGAGACCCTTTGTGTGAATTTTAGGAACTTTTTATTGTAGATTGTGGATGTTTTTTTGTGTGTGGAATTTGATGTAAACGTAGTTTTTTTAGTATTTATGAACTCATCCAACTAATTAAAGATAGTTACATACAAACGGGTCACTACATTAACAAATACCAATCCCACCGCAGTGGGGCAGCGTGTGTTTTTGAGTAGGCTTCTTTTTAAATCGATTTTGTCGTAACAAAAGGAGTGTAATTGCTAGAGTGTATTGAAATTTCGATGTCTGTTTAAGTTATGGGAATTCTAATTTTTATTTCACACCAGCATTTCTATTTCTTATATTTTATAATAGGCTTAAATCGTGTAAGTTTTTATATTTCGCCCGGTAATTGTGGAAAAGAAAATTTGCAAATATTTTACAAGCCGTCACCAAGATTTTCAACCATTTTTGGAATTAATTTGAAGTTTCTTTGATATCACAGCCTTCTATTTGGATGTAATAATCACTGCCCAATAGATGATATGAGCCCCATTTTTTTTTTTTACGAAAATACGGGAATTCTAAATTCTTCCAACTGTCACTGCTACTGACTCTTCCTCATTACAATTCTGTCAGAGTCCGTTATTCCTCGACTCTGGTAATTGTAAACCTTCGCAAACGATCGCGAACTAAATCACACACAAACAAATTTTCAAAACTTGGGCGCCAGCTTCATGAAGAATTTCAAGTTTCGTGACTAGTTTATGTTCTTTTTTGAGATAGACACATCCTCATAGTGGTCTAAATTAAGAACTACGTCCAGTTTTTGGAAAATGGGCCACAATAGAGACAGATAAAAACCTAGCTAGAATTAAAGAGCATTAAGAGAGGATTAAGAAACTCCAGGTTTCAACATTCAAATTCGGGTCCCTTAGATTTTTGAGCGTTCCAAAGTTATCTCCAGTTATCGCGTTAGATGTTATCTCCATTTTATACGGATGAAAATCATTTAATATGCATAATATGCAGTTATTTTTTTTTGATGGTGTCATTCCCACAACTTGAGAAATTCGCTAATCTTCAAAGCCTGAAAAAATGTGGTCGATAAGCCCAACATTATTTTTCCTAGCTTGAGCACTCTTAGCCTTCTACTGATGTGCATTCCATGTTTTTAAAGATAAAGGCCGCGTTGTATTTGTTATTTTAAAGGACTGCTATATTTTTCATTTACGTTTTTACATAATACGTAAAACACTTGGGAACCTGTGTTTGGATCATTCAGGTAATATTTGTTTTGTCTGTATTTTTATTTTGATTATAATAGGACCAATAGTACATAAATAAGAACAAGTAGTACGATAAATGTCATATAGATATGAAAATAAAAATAAGATAATGTGTGTGGAGTGTTATTTTACAGGAGAAAAACAGGTGCTGTACTTTTAGAAGGAGTGCTAGAAACCTGTTAGATAAATGTCTAACTTCCGTCAAAAAAATCAATATTTCAGTCAAATATTCGATTGTCTCGTTTTGCTGAGCGTTCTATCAAGCATAAAAGTAGTAAAACTGACTTATCTCGCTTTTCTCCTGTAGCCTTCATTTGATGCCGTCATGGCAGAAAAATTCTGATATTGTTATCATGACAGCGATGCCTCTGAGATCCTGGGGGCAAGACCAACGAACGGAGGATGTTATGGCGATCGTATGGTACCTGGGGTATGGGAAACACCTACAAGAAGACGTGCGAGCACCTGCAGAGTCAGCCGAAAATATACACTTGGTATTAGAAGTTCTGATGAAGAACAAGAAGTTGAAGTATAATAACGCACTTTCCTATATGCCCAATAGACCCACGTGATGCCTTTAGACTCAGTGTCCCCCTAATCCATGACATATTTAAGCATTATGTCTCCATTGGGGCCCAAACTGGGCATAGTTCTTTATTATCAAAACGGCGCTATCCCTATCCATGCGGCCGCAACTCGTATCGCACTAAAAATGATGTAGGTCTAGGTATATAAATTAATCTATTAAATCCTCTGACGTCACTAGTCATTGAATAATACAAAACGTTGTGAAAGCACAGCGGACCGAAACGCGCCGTTTTATTCTCACGAGAACCAGACCGATAACATCGTTTAAATTGTCGGAGGTCATATAGAACCGAATCGATTTTCTATAGTTATCCAATTACCTACTACATGTGCGGAGAGTGGCATTTCTAAATTATGGAGTTAATCCAATTTCCCCGCGGATCGCACACAGTTGCGGTAGGCCGTAGATACACTATTTTTATAGCTAACCGGTCCTGTTTCGGTGGTGACGTTATTTTGATCCGCGCCAGTTAATTTGTGGAACTGCACATTATCGACGCCGTCGTCGTGGTCTGTGAGTATAAAGAGCATTTTTTTTTATTAAATTTGTGGAATAGTTATGCTATATCAGTATAATGGGTACCTGCCTCAAATTTATTTACGTAACGAACAGTTTATATGACGAGTTAAACATCGACGTATGTTTTTAGTAGATACATGAATGTAGGTCAAACTCTCACAAGAGTTAAAGTGAAAATATTCTATTTCGCGTAACTTTTACCATCTGTGTCACACAATACCAACATTATTTTTGTTGTTAAACTTTTTTGGGGATTTTTTTAATGATTGAGTTGAACAATCAAAATAGAATTTTCAGGGTTTGTTAAACATATCAAAAGGTGCATAAAAAAAGTTTTTATTTCATTTTTTCTTCCAAAATGATGAGAATACAGACGTCTGAAGCAGCATGTCTTTTTTTAGGTCTGCGGTCTCTCGAATAAAACTTTTCCATTTGCACCTAGGACAAAAAAATTCATATTCTATATTAAATTTATTAGCAGATAAGAAAACACGATTATAAAAAAAATAATTTTTCGCAAATTGACGTGAATTTGAACTACTTTTTTGTTTTTTAACACAAAATTGATATTTAAACGTTTGTAAAAAACGTAATTGTTAGTCAATCTTAATAATCGTGTGTATTTCTCTTTAAAATCTATCTAAGAAGCTACAGTTAAAATTTCAAGTGAAAATTACAGTACAAAGTTATTTAGAAGGCCGTTTTGAAAAACATGGTTTTGAGATAATCGCGTTTAAAGTTTTGAAAGGTATAAAGGTTATGCAGATATAGACTGACCACTCGATTAAATTTGAGTACACCTGTACCAGCACCATCTATACTTAGTATGAGTAACACTTTATAAAAGTACTGATTGAGCTAAGCGCCTCCAGATTGCTACTACAAACGCGCCAAGCGTTCAAAAGCGTTTCAGAGCATCAGAAGTTAATCAGAAATTTAGCTCCAAGAGTCATTTAACAAATTTTTGGACCATGGTTGTTATTTGATATCATTTTTGGGTTGTTTTTACTTCATTTAATCCAAAATGAAGAAGAAAAAAAATCGAAAGAAAAAAGCATTCAAATAGGTGTAACCCCTTAAGAAATATGGTTTTCTTTTTTTGTATAATATACTATTTTCGAGATTGTAATTCAAATAGTAATAGGAATTTTTTCGCCTATAGTGTGATCAAACTAAAACTAAGTGCAGAAAGACATTGGATGTAATATGTGCTTTCAAAAATTGAATATATCATATTTATGTTTCTGTAATTTTCGTTATCTAAATTGTTACTTGTGAAAGTATATTTTGCAGCCTAGGGCAGTTTAGTCTATTAGGGATTTCTCAACGTTTCTGTTATTTTTTCCGTCAAGTTGGTCGCGTTTCACCAAGACGCGCTCAAGGAACACCTCTGCTTTTTATGTAAATTCATGGTAGATGAGTTTATAAGAAGCACAATTTCACATTAAGCGCCTCTAAATGAATAATAAATGAGAAATTAACCACGGATACCACGAATACTGCACTAAAATATAGGCTTTATTTAAAATTATTTACATACATATGTACATACACATACATATAAATCAATAGAAAAAAATCTAGATGGGTGTCACAACAATTCTAGAAGATTAAAAAGAAAGACAGACGTTTTATGTACCCGTTTCTTTCAGAATTCTATACCTATGGGACATTCCATGTCAAGTCGGACAACACAATTTTAGATTTGGCCCAGAATTTGTGTGTAGGTAGCTTTTCGAAAGAAAATACGATTCCCAAAATTTTGGACCCCTAAGGTCAAAAGGTGTAGTTTGGCGAAGGTCCAAAGTTTGGTATGTTAGAAAAAAAATTATTGGTTATATGTGATAACACTTGCCGAGTACAATACACCTATATATTTTTCACATTTTTTGGGTTTTTTTTTATACCCATCATTAGGGGCAAATAATTTTAAAATAAAAAAAATCGGTCAATACACCTTTTTTTTTGTTTTTGTTTTTCTTAAAAAAAAAAGCATTCATTTTACTACCGATCCCTCCTAGTCCGATAATGGGCCCGAAGTAAGTTCAAGGAGAAAAATTTTCTTTAAATTATGGTAGTTTAAAAAAAAACTATTTTTTAAAGGCTTTTAAAATTGTTTTATTCATATTCGATGTTTTGCGTAATTTACAATTATTGATTCGATTTAGTGATGTCAGAGTTATAATTTTAAACTTTTTTCATTTAAAAAATTGTAATTATTTTCTTCATCTTCTATAAGTTTATAAGTAAAAATTGTAATTAGTTATTTCTATTTTGTTGCCGTAGTATTCAAGTTTTGTAATAAAAAAGAAAAACTAAAATAGTTAAGCAAAATTTTATTGTATATAATTATTTTAAAATAATTTATAATCTTCGTATGTTTTGGATTCTGAATGCGTTGTTGCTCGTATACAGTATGTGTAAAGCAGACATCGGCCAGTTATGAAAAAGGACAAACAGAAGTGAAATGACATGTGAGACGCAACCATCTTTACGCATCGAAGGTAGTGGGAAAATAAGACCGGCCCTTCACCACCTACCGCTAGTTAGTACGAATCAATTTATAGAGAGTTAGTACGCTAGTTAGTACGAATATTTGAAGAGAAGGGATAATATTGTTTTAGTGTAAAATTTTGTTGTTATACACGCGTGAACATCCATTAGTAAGCACAATAGCAGAAAATAAATAGCTAAAATAAACTATAATGGCTAAGTAGTCTGATATCTTATGATTTCTAAATATTTATTAATTATAAAACAAAATGCAGGCACACGTTCGACACCGACACCAGAGTAGCGGCCGAGTCCTCTCACACGTGGCCGAAGGTATCCCAACCCGATCATCGCCCGCCGCGCCGGGACAAAATGCTGTACGAATAAGATTATGCGCAATATTTTGGATGTCTAGTGTTTGTAGAAAGTGTTGGTCTATTTGGAAACATACAGTCAGAATCAAAAGTGAGTACACACTTAAAAAAGAATAAAACACTTTTTATTAAATATTAAACGAAAGCAGATATACAAAAAACTATACCCATACTATAACAATAGGCAACTGTCAAAACGAACACTGGTATTTATAACTTAATATATAAACTGCTTGTAATTTGTAGGGAAAAAACAAAAAATGCTTGTGAAATTACAAGTCATAAATGAGTACACAGTAACTAATTTGTCATCGTAATTAAATTAAAATAAGTTTTAATACTTGGTGGGTCTACCTTTTGCTTTGATCACAGCTTCCAATCTCCGAGTCATGGAAGAAACAAGTGGTTGTGTCAGGGTAACTGGAATTTTAACCCATTCTTCTGTCAATGCATCTTTGAGGGAACTCGCACTTGTAATTACTCTGGAGCGTACTTTAGTGTCTAAAAAAATCACACAAATGCTCAATCGGATTGAGATCTGGGGATTGAGGTGGATGATTTAATTGTTTCGGTGTATTATATAACAGCCAGTGTTTGACAACTTTAGCTGTATGCTTGGGGTCGTTGTCTTGTTGGAACACCCATGACCCCTGTAATCCCAGTTTAGCGACACTGTTACGTGAATTCGTCTTGAGAATATTCAAATACACGTCTTTGGTCATAGTGCTGTAGATAAAGCTTAACTGTCCCACTTCAGAGGCTGCCATGGAACCCCAAACCATAACAGAACCTCCTCCATGTTTCACAGTACTTACAATATTTTGTGGTTCAAGTTCTGAATGTTTAGTTCGCCACACTTTTATTTTCTTTTTCACTCCAAATATCTCAAACTTGCTCTCGTCTGTAAATAGAACATTTTTCCAAAATTCTGAAGACGTGAAGAACTGCTGCTTTGCAAATTCGAACCTGCGTAGTCTGTTTTTTTGCACTAATTGCTGGCTTTTTTGCGTGGAGTGCGACCGTGATGACCTTGAGAATTAAGTGCCCTTCGAATAGTACTTGCACTTATAGAAGTTTGCTTTTGCTGCGAAAGTTCTACCCCTAGTTTAACCGCACTTATAGTGGGATCCTTTTTAACTTCTCGTACAATTGCACGGTTGTCCATTGCTGTTAATTTTCGTGGACATCCAGAACGAGGCTTATTACGCACACTGCCTGTTGCTTCATACTTACCAACAATTTTCTTAATAGTTCTATAATGTCTTTTAACTAGTTTCCCAATTTCTCTGAATGATTTACCCTCGCTTCGTAGGGTTATTATAACTTTACGTAAATCTTCCGATGTTTCGTACGTCTGTTACTCATTTTGCCTTTTTATGTATGTTTTTTCTCTGTTTAATATTTATTACTGTATATTAAATAAGATACATAGAAATACATCTATTTTACAGTAACGACCGGCTCCGTTCCTTGCCTAATATGAACTG
Organism: Aromia moschata; assembly: GCA_029963805.1. Taxonomy (NCBI): domain Eukaryota; kingdom Metazoa; phylum Arthropoda; class Insecta; order Coleoptera; family Cerambycidae; genus Aromia; species Aromia moschata. The sequence continues at coordinate 393,762 of JAPWTK010000298.1, read as the reverse complement.
ATGTGTACTCACTTTTGCCTCGTGTAAAGTGCATGACATTAGGTTATTCCCCGATAGAACCCGTGAAACAGGGTTGACAACTTTACGGTAAATAACGGATACTCACATATGTATGGGCTTGCTACTGTAGCCATAGTGTTAACATATTGTTCCGATATACTCGAGAATTCTGAAATGATATTTAAAATTTTACGTGTGTACTCATTTATGACTCTGACTGTATGTTAGCAAATGAATCTTGTAATTCACATTCAGAATTTCTGTTGTGATGCCATGCTATACGACATTCTGATATTTTTCTTCGCGTGAATAAACCATTTCAATATATTTTTTTAACAAGAATACTGTTTATTTCAAGTACACCTCGCTCTGTCTAGTGGCAGGTGGTGAGTGGGCCGGTCTTATTCTCTCACTACCTTCGATGCGTATGAGGTTGTTTCTTATCTGTCCTCTCACTTTGTTTGTCCTTTTTCAAAAGTGGCCGATGTTGGTTTTACACAAACTGTATAAATTGTATCGTTTTTTTTTTTATTACAAAACCTGAATATGTGTCTTCGTTTAGTTTTTAACAGCAACCTACACACAGACGAAGTTCGTCTCTTCCCTCCTACTAACGCCTGCGAAAGTGTGACAACAATACGCGTTGTGTACTACGAAGTCGACATGCTTTGTGCGCGTTTTTATTTTCTGATACGAAAAACAACGTTTGCTCAATTTTCTTTATTTACGCGGCATTCATAAACAGAAGCCATATCAATAATTTTTTTAACGTGTAAAAATATACCACCTATTTGTAGCCCGGTAAAATTAAAGCAGGGTAGCCAAATATCCAAATTTTTATGTCTTCAGTTATTTGTCTAGTTACTAACACAAACTCTGGGCTAATTTCTGAAAAGGGAGAAAAGACATATTGACAAAATATCAAGAATGGCACACATTTAACATGTTTCTGTTTTAAGAATTACATCATAATATTAGCTACATACATACGTACATATGTACGTGAGGTCGAGCATTATCGCAATTCAATTTCCACTTGACGAGAAAATTTTCGACAATGACATGGGTCGCTTTTTGAGGATATGATCTTAATTACCGTAAAACTTGTTTATAATAATTCGCAGTTACACTAATAACAAATGGAAGTGTGGGTATACACGATGGCCATCCATCATTTCTTCTTGAACACATTTTTCACACCCATTTAAATGGTACCATATTCGTTTTCTCGTGACGTAACAACAAAAACGGAATGTTTAAACGGAATATTGACAGCGAACACAAACTAGATGTTTAAATGTTTGTGCAGAAAGGTAAAATACTTATTAAACACTTACCGATAGATATTTCAAGGATGTTAGAGGATTGCAGGATATTATAATGTGGATGTGTCTGAATAATTATTGCTCATATAGTTAAGTATTATCCAATAAATTCAATGTTAGTCTTTGTCGAAGACTATTCGTAGATATTTCATAAGTGTTCTAAACAAACTTGGACTAAAATCGATTACACAGAACACAGGACAGGGTTGAGCCAAACTTGACTTTCATTAAGAAAAATCAACAATCTCTGATTGAAATAAAGAATCATGATTTTTATGATCTTTTTTTCTTAGTGCACAGAATACATTTATAATGTCAACATTCATGTTCTACCCTATTTTTGTTATAACGTCAACATTCATGTCCATTTTCTGCCCTATTTTTTGTAGTGTTTCATGTATTTAACATTATAGAATTAAAATTTTGTATAAGAATTCAGTCAATTGAGTTGACATAGAGCACTTAAAAATGCCTTAACTTTCAGGATGTTGCGTGTCGATCGACATGTAGTTGAAAAAGCAGGAAAATATTTTTATTTAAGTATTATAATGAAAATAAAATTAAGTGTGTTAAAGTTAACGTAAAAATAAACTATGTATTTATATTTTAAAATTTAGTTTTTAGTAGGTTTTTCTAAACAAACAATTTTTCCAATAATTTATTTCAAAATACCAGTAGATAACCAAAGTCGTGTCGACAGCGTCGCTTCTATATACTTTGAATGGGATTTTCCATGATCTGAAAACAGCAGTTTTCAACATTTTATTTTTTAGTGGTGATTCTAGTCATTTAAAGGTATTTGAATATGGGAAACCGAAACTAGGATGTCTCGTTAATTGATTTCATAAAAGAACCGAGAAACCAACCTGCATATATTTAAATATTCACGTTGCGATACGATATAAATCATGATTTTAGAAAAATCAGTTGATTTGAATCATAATTTTTATCTTCGTTTAAATTAGCCCAACTTTGTCACATATACCGCCAAATATTAACCAGAAATTATTAAACCAGAAACCAGACTTTCCCGAAAGGTGTTTGTGTGCTGAATACGAATCTAACCTCAGGTTTTCCTAACACTAACCTAAAAGTACAAAAACGCAGTATTTTCACTATTGGATTCGCTCAGTACGAATATTCAATCGGTTAAATATCAACCATGATGTCAGTATGTCAGGTATGTAGTAGCATACCTACATACCTGACATGGTTTGTCCCTAACCTCAAAAAATAATCATGTAATTATCTTTTAAAAATGGTTTTGGGTTTTGAGAATATTGACAAATACGCCAAACTAAAGAAATTCAACGGCAATTTCTCGGAATAAATCTCAGAATAAAGATACATATTCTTACGGGATTTTGAAGGAGAATGGTACTTTCAAGTGCCACAATAAGTTTTTTGGAGAAAAATGAGTTCATGGTATAATACAACTTTAAATATAACAAAAAAAAAAACATGTTTTTCATACTTTCAAGTTAGGATATCTTGAAAACCTGATGTGATGATGCAGTTCTAAGGTCTGATTCGGATTCAGCGCATCAGAAACATTCGGGTGTAAGACATACACATTTATTTATATACGTAGTTTTCATACAACATAAATTTGCTTACATAGGGACTTGCGACCGGCCCAGAATAGTCATCGCGTGAATGTTTTGGTTTAGATATGAGCGTGGACCATTTGAGACGCTATGATTTTATAAACATCGCGGGCTCAGGTTTAAAAGACCCCAGTCTACTAATTATTAGTGTGGTGACTTTCTGTGTGTGTTGAGGTTCTTGTGTGTGCAAGCCAGCTATTTTAAATAAGACAATAATAAGGTGAGTTTACTCACGGGTAATCATTTTACTTACTGTACGCATATTTAGGTATATTTTCTGTATAGCCTGATCTCATAAGCGCAGTACTGATGCTATCAATTAGTTTGTAATGCACTCTTAAAGCATCATTGTTAGTTTACGTTCATCTGAGCTACCACAGCACTGTCGCGTGATTCTGCCCCTCAGTGTCTGTTAACTGTTCGTAGATGAGTACTTCGCGAGATTCTGCCCTTAGTACTCATGGCACATCTGGAACAGGTGCTTCGCGTGATTCTGCCCTTAGCACTATTTACTGCTTAGTGGACAGCTAGCAAATGATGCACACATACAAATGAAACTATAAATTCTCATAATTCATAAATTACTGTTTAGGCATAATTAATTCAGAATGTTTATACAAACGGTACTTAAGTGAATTGGTTACTCAGACTTTCGTTCTCTTTCTTTACAGATGTGTCACCTCGCCCCAACCGCCTGCATTAAACATTAATTTAATCGTATTACCTTACACAAATAATAATGATATTGTAAGTAACATTAAAAATTTTGTTTTACATTATTAATAGCTTTCTCTCTCTCTTTCGTTTATTTGTTTCTCATACAGAAATAAAGCTCACACGGGAAAGTATAATATTGTCTCTGCTTTAGAAGTACAGTCAATTTTGTGGGCCTGTGCATTTTTCACATTTCAACTGTAGTTTTTATTTACCCGAATTTCGCCTATTTTGACCGGCCTATCGGAACTTCCCATCGAAAGAAACGGCGCAGTTTGATCTTGGCCGTGTTTGTCGCTCCGCGCTCTCATTACCTTGGATACAGAGTCGATATTGTGCCCGCCAAGTACGCACTCGCATTTATGCCATCGTTTCGCCATCGTTACCAATCGTTATTGGTTGTTTACGGGACATATTGACTAGAGTTGGGAAGAACGATTCATTATCCGGAACGTTCCGAACATTCTCGTTCCAATAAAATACCGTTCCAAAAGAACGGTATATCGGAACATCGTTCCATGGTCAAGTTTTATGGTATTTACTAGCTGACCCGGCAAACGTTGTTCTGCCATATTGAAAATTTGGGTTTATAGGTATTTTTTGATGCCAAATAAAAAAAATACAAAAACATTTTTTGTCAAAAAAATAGAAAAAAAATTTCTGGATAGGGACACCCTAATCACCTAGCGGTATGAAATATACTTTACGACCTATTCTCATACCTACCAAATATACATAAAGAATTTCATAAAAATCGGTCGAGCCGTTTCGGAGAAGTGCGACCACAAACACCGTGACACGAGATTTTTATATATATGTACATATAAGATTTGCCAAAAGTTCTGATTCTCCATAATCCTACGACACTACCACAGCATTATGCTGTGACACTACCCTGTCAAAATTTACAGAATTAAAATATGATATTATAGTTAGTAAACTAAATAGTAAACTTTGACCGTGTTATGTAGTTATCGACTCCTTTGCTTATCATTTTTGTTTTCAAATCATTTCTTTAAATCAGAATTCTTCTGTACGGGTCGCCGGGTCGCGTTATTACTTATAACTCATGATTGCAAAAAACGGCTTGCGAAAATCACCTACACATTTTTATACAACGAAAACGGTTTGATTCATAAAAGTTTATAATTTCGCGAAAATCTATAAGGAACGATTACACAGTATATTTTTGATTTAAAAGAATAATCAAAAAACAGTTTTGACGTTTGACCAATACACATTCCACATTCCACACTAGAAATCGAGATCCAACTATCACCGGCCCCAGCTGAACATAACTCGAACCCACATTCATCCAAATGTGCCAAACTGAACGACGAACGGACGAACGTCCCGTCCCCGTGCGTTCAATCGTGATCGTGATATTGTACGTGGTACGTCGCCGATCCATTCCGACCCAAGTTCCGTCTGTTCCGTCGGAACGGGAGTAGACACTCCCGTTCCGAAATAATGCGTTCCGCGAGAAATGAATACCGTTCCGAGTCGTTCCAACAAAATACCGTTCCAAAAGAACGTTCCGAACGGAACGACACACCACTAATATTGACACAGTGTTTTGTTTCACACAACCGAATTTCGTCGGGCCACAGAGACGATCGTTTAAGGACGCAGAGGAAAATTATCCCTTATATCAGTAGCACGCAATTTAATTATAGCTTATTATTAGTATTACTCATACAATTATTGAATCGACACTACATCCAAGTAATTTACTGCTAGGGTAATAAATATTTCTATTTATAATATTAGAAATGTTATTTTCTTTAGAATAAACAACAGCGGCGGCTGGTGATTTGCTGATTTACGCAACCTCCAAAAAATCATCAAAAAATGGCCATTTTAATTTTTAAATTTCAATCATAATGAATACATTGTTCATTTGTGACAACATAGGTGTTTATTGCTACGTATACGTGTATGTACCTGCATAGTATGTACATAACGAGGTGTGACTATTAAATAACCGAACTGCTGTCATTAACACTCTTTATTCGTTACCAATTACAGTAGCAACTTTTTCGCCTTCAATATACCCCCCTTGGCGATCTCTTCTACACTGCTCCACACGACTTTTCCATTGTTGAAATGGTGCTGAAAGTCCGCTGATATCAGCTGGTTCAGACCCTCCATCACTTTTGCTTTAACTGCTTCCACACTTTCGAATCTTGTCCCCTTCAGCGCCGATTTGACCGTGGGAAATAAAAAAAAGTCGCAGGAGGCAAGGTCGGGCGAGTATGGTGGATGTTCCAACACAATAATGCCGTATTTTGCAAAAAAAAAAAACGCCTTCCCAGACACAGCAGAATGGGCCGGTGCATTGTCTTGATGAATCTTCCATGATTTGGTCTTCCACAAATCTGGTCTTCGTCTTCTCACACGCTCACGAAGAGCCGTCAGAACCTCGATGTAATAATGTTGATTGAGTGTCTGACCATCAGGGACCCAGTGAACGTAAACAATACCTCGAATATCAAAAAAGACGATCGTCAGCGCTTTGAATTTGGATTTGCTCATCCTGGCCTTTTTTCCTTGACGAATTCAGGCTCTTCCAATTCGGGCTCTTCGGGACTGGCGCTTTGTTTCGGGATCGTAAGTAAACAACCACGATTCCTAACAAGTAACCACCGTGTCTAACAAGCCTGGATCAGTGTCAATGTTGTCTAAAATTTCAGCGCAAATGTTCATTCTTGATTCCTTTTGCTCGGGAGTGAGGAGTTTTGGCACCATTTTGCGCAAATTTTCCGCATGATGAACCATTCATGCAAAATCTGGCGAACGCATTCTTTGTCGATTCCTGTTACATTTCAGCAAACCCTTGTATGCTTAGACGACGATCTTCCCTGATTAATTTACCACTTTTTTCAATGTTTTTGTCCGTTTTTAAAGTTGAGGGCCGTCCGGGACGCGGATCGTCTTCGATCGTTTCACGTCCCTCTTTAAATCGTTTAAACCATTCATAAATTTGTGTGCGGGATAAACATTCATTCCCGTACACTTTTAACATTGCATAAGCTTCTGTAAAAGTTTTTCCGAATTTAACAAGAAACTTGAGATTAACCCGTTGCTCCATCTGAACACATTTTTTTGACGTGTCACTGGTGTATAGACTAATTCAAAAGACTGTTACAGTCAAACTGAGCGACCCACTGGCTTATCCAGCGAGCTCATGGTGGGGAAAGTATCACCAGACACAGTTCTGTTCAAACTTGTCGCGACACGCTCGCAGCGCGCTAGTCATCACTTCGGTTATTTAATAGCCACACCTCGTATATCGTAACTAACAACACCAGTGACTACTATTCCACCTGCTTAGTAATCAACAGACGTGACATTATTGTATTCGAAAATTTGCACATTGGAAAGCAAAGTACGTTTTACATATACAGCGTATTTCCATCGTTCAGAATTTGGTGGAAAGTTTAATAAAGTGACCAGATTTTGATCTTGCCAAAGACGGACATGTTCAGCTGGTTCACATTGACGAAGCTAGAGTTAATATTTCGCGCCGTGAGGCGCGAGCCAAATAAAGCCGCAGACGAAAATTTTTAAAACTCAAGGTCACGCGATTTCCTGGCACTTTCAAAATGAAAAATACATTTACATAAAAATATAAACTTTCACAAGGATACTTTTTGGAATTTGATGCCTTTTTGAAATACTAATATTTAATCACGATCGATACGATACGTCGATACGTCTTCAGATTAACCTAGAAGATGTAATTACGGACATTTTAATAAAACAATTTCAATGATGGACAGATTGACGGACTGCTCTTGAAGACGGATAAGCTTTCTGAATGACGGACTGTCCGTCCTAATGACGGACGTCTGGTCACTTTAAAGTTTAATAGCACAATCATTCTGTAGCCGATCTTTGTCAGACGAAGATGGAACGAAAATATTTGGGGTCCTATAGTTGACGTAATGTTACAATAATTACAATGTTCAATGTGTGCCAAGAAGAAATTTGTAAAGAAATAAAAGCAGCCGACTCTATTTATAATTGCAGATGAAACAAAAATCGTCATCTCACTTTCTCTTCCAAAAAGGTAATAATACGCTTTCTACTATAACATTGTTAGAAATAACAGGATAACAAGAAAGATTAGAAAGTACATAGGTATAAATATTATGTTTTATATCTTCAAATTCGATCTTGAATGAAATATGTACGTATACAGAGTAGAGTACCAACTTGGACCTTGGAGCCATTTTTTTCACTAATTGAAGTAAACTTTATAACATAATGGCAAATTTAGCAGCAGACAGTACTTTCAGCCTGTAAATTTGCCTAGTGTGAGTGAGCCTTATTGCCAGCAAATAATTATGTGCAGAAGTCCGAAATGCACTAGAGCAGTCTTTCTAATTTCCGCGCATATTTCCATCACAAACAAATACATATGTATGTAGTTATCTCTGAATTCTTTTAATTGTAATGCTGTTGTTTTCGTATAGCCGTCTGAAAAACAAAGTGGGCCGGTTGCATCTCAAGGATAACCTATCAAATCGCCGTAGGCGGGGGAAAAAGGTCCAGTCCATAGTTCTCTTTCTGACCGCGATGAGGCGGCACGGCGATTGTGTTTTGATTCGTTTACACATAATTTTCCTCCCACCGCACCGAGCCGCCGGCCGTTTCCCGCTTACATCATCGTTTGTTTGTCGGTTTTACACAAACAGAAGTCCTATTTACGAGATAAAAATATACACCGTCAATAAACAATTTAAGCGTATTCCCTGTTCGGGACTGCTGCGTTCCCTCTGTGAGGCTGTTGCGATAATAAAATTAATAACAAAGAAATTAAACATGTTTTGCTGCGAGTTTGCCCTTGTTTATGACTAGGGTCCGGAAAGTGTGTCACAACGCAGGGTCGGCGCTATACAAGTCTGTGATCATTAAAGTAGATATAAACCGTATTTTTAAGCGCCTTGTAAATAATGTAAGCGTGGATTTCTTGCCCGTGCATACGTACGCCACCGACCGTGCCTAGTAACGCGTACTGGAACTCTCCCGTGGGGGGATTTCGAGATAGTTGTAATCAGTTTAGCCTCGCTGCGTGCGACGATTCCGTAGTATTTTACGTTAACTCGATGCGAACGGATGGACGGGACGGGAAAACTCTGACGTTTTCAAAAAACCGTCCAAGCTCCGAAAATATTAAATTATTTTCAGTTTTTGAACTCATATTAAACGGAAATTTTCTATCTATAGTATCTATCTGATTAACTGAGCCGTTTTGGAAAAATTTTTTCTTAGACATGAAAAATTTCTAAAATTGAACAAAAAACGTCATAAAAATTCAAAACTTATAACTCTAATTTTCGTAAAAATCATCGCTCATGAAATTTTAATAAAACACAACGAGTTCTAGAGCGATATTAATCCATTTATTTGAGATATGTGTGGCGTATTTTTTTAATTTTTAACAACCAATTGACAGTAGGGATGGCAAAAGTAGCGGTTCTTGCGGTTCGGAACCGGTTCCGGAGCGGTTCCACCAGTAGAGAACCGCTTCCAAAAGTGGAACCGCTTCCAAAAGTGGAACCGGTTCCGTCCCGGAACCGTTTTTTTAGAGTACAAGAACCGTTTGCTTTGGAAGCGATTCCGCTATTTCGGGAATTTTCGAACCGGTTCCAAAACCGCTCCTTTTCTAAACGGTAATGGGATGATTTCGTAAGAACCGGTACGAATACCGGTTCCGTACCGGTTCCTGGGGTATTTTTTTCTTCTTACTGGTTTAACCATTAGGGGCTGTCCGTAAATTACGTTACACTATATACTGTAGAACACTTTTTAACCTCCCTCCCCCCCTCACGTAATAGGATGTTATATCAAAAAGCGATATACCCGGGAGAACGTTATATTCGGGATGCGTTATGTCCGAGTTTTACTGTACTTACAAAAAATAGGAGAAAATATCGAATATATTATCTGGGCCAAGTATGGTCACATTTTTGGCACAAAAAAATCAATTAAATTAAGGAGCTTCAGAGTGGTTTTTTCTACCCCGAAAAATTTAACGTTACAATTCGGGCTTCCGTTGATCAGATGAAGCAAACTAAAAGTCATTTAGTTGATTATAATTTTTATTAATTATCACTTTTATGTTCAATATCGAACGTGGAATGTGAAAATAAAAATATTAACATAATCAAAAATACTAACAAAAATAAACAATAATCATTTTAGGATCACAACAATCCAAAACGTTACACAACCAACCTAGAGGGATGCACACACTTTCGGTACGATTGTGATCTGTAAGGAAGGGAAAACTAACTATTCATGACGTGATTTACGTCTCACCCCTAAACGGTGCAATCTTCTCAAAATCTAACCAAATTTTGACTGGCGATCGAAATGATTCGTTTATTCCTTCATAAAAAGCATGTTTAACCTTACAAAAGGAGTTCTTTAATATCGCCGGGTACTGCGTTTCGACCGACAATAACGACGTGTGTGTGCAGATTTTGAAGCCGTAACTAAGTTTAACCAGTGTAGGTACTCCATTAAGAACTTTCTGTAATTTTTTTTAAAACCTCATTTCGCGATCCCTGATCCCTGATTCTGCCGATATAGCCGTTAGTCTAATAATACCGCCTCTTCTTAAAATTCTGTATTATAAATTGCACAAAGAACCGGTTCCTATCTAAGAACCGCTTCCAGAACCGGTTCCAAACGAGAACCGGTAAAATATTTTTTTGGACCGGTTCCATCTTTTTTAAAAACGGGAACGCTTCCAATACCGCACAAAAATGTTAACCGGTCCTGATTCCAGAACCGCTTCCAAAATAAAACCCCTGAACCGCTCTTAGAAGGGGTTCCTTTTGTGACAAAGTGGAAGCGGTTCTGGAAGCGGAACCGTACCGCTTTTGAAGAACCGGTTCTGTTGCCATATCTTTATTGCCGCTTGGCCATAGGTGTGGATAAGGATATTTTTGCCTTTATAACCCCTCATGATATTGCCCCGCAGGCATATCTTGGTTGTATGAATTTCATCTTGGAATACAGTGGTAAATTTCCCCAGTGATTCCGATCCACTTTGGAAACATATTTTGGAACTCCTGTTCTGTAGTTAGTCTTAGACCCGTCAGTGAAACACAACGTTTCCAACTGACAAATGATTGCTACCTTTCCATTCATATTTGTAACCAAATTTTTGATACTGGCATGCCCTAGAGTTTATTCTCCAGAGCCCCAATTTTCATTGCATTCTGGCTTCTCTCCTCCTAATATACATATGTATATACCAAGAGGCGGGAGGTGTATTATGGTTTCATTGATTTTCGTAGCTCTGTCGGAATGCTTCTCATGGCTCCCGTTGTACAAAGATAGATTGGGCTAGTCTCTGGAGTTTTGTTAGCTCCAGTCCTGCCATTCTTTTATTGGGTTTAGGCCACCAGACATAGGTTAACATGATGTCACCATGGCAGTATGCACCCAGTGTACAATGCATGGTACAGGTTATGACATATGTGATTATATGGTGAAAATATGTCATCAGTTTTTCACATACAATATGTATTTCTTTATACAGTGTCCACCATAATGTTTTGGGAAAAATCTTTATTGTTGACTATTGAGATACTATAAACATTTTTTAGCTGATTTTTTCAATTACTGTTTGCAACAGCACTTCTCCGACCACGATGTAACCAGTGGAATGGTCTTCCTCATAGTGTTGTCTCTGCTCCTTCTTGTAACTCGTTTAAAGGATGTTTAGATTAGTATTTTGAAAATTCTATGTAATTCTTATTTTTTAGTATGTTGTAACTCTTACTTGAACTGTAAGTTCATATAATTTTTTCGGTGTTTCACTTTAATTGTAGTACGTTTTTGCTCATTTCTCTTTTATAATAGAAACATAAGTAAACATATTACGCCGGCTAGTATTTCATCTGACCCTTCTCCTTAATATTTGTCTTTCTCCCTAATATTTGGTCGAAATATGTATAGTAGGTAAGCTATTATTAAGCACATCTACTCTGCTGACTAACTCGAATGCCTTGTCACGTTTATGCCGCACTTAAGTGATTACGTGATAAGAAATTAAACAAAAATCGGATAAAGCCGTTTTATTAACAAACCCGTCATATTGCACCTCCTCGTTGTCTAGACACTTTTTGCGCCACGCTAAATCCCGGTATTTGTTTTTATCAAAGTGATTCACAGAATTCAGTTCATATTTTTTTGGATCAGTATGTTAATGTCTCACATTTAGACGGCGATACGCGGATGCAAACAGATTGTACCTATACGATGTCTTAATTATTTATTTTTATTGTCTCTTATTTCTTTTAGAAATGTAATTTTGAAATGCTACTCAATTTTGCAGTACCTATAAATATACTATTTTGAATTGGTAACAGTGATCTTAACTAACGAAAATATGTAGGTATTCGTTTACCACACAACACTAAAATGCATACACAAATCACAGGACTTGTAACGGTTCAAAATTTTTAAAATAATTTACTAATTCTATTTTAACCTCAGAAGTATTTTATATTTGTATTATGGATTAAATTCTAACTTTTAAAGAAAATAAGCCTTGGTATTCTGTAGTAAAAAGAAAAGTATTACATACATATAAATTTGTGCATACTGTACAAAAGTACATACATCTGTTTAAAGAAAGTATAAGTGCGTTAAACCCGTTTATCGCGAGTGACTTTTCCGTCTTTCGAGTTCTGGAACGAGCTAACTTTCCAAAATTATGCTGGCATCATAGATTCCTGCGGTTAATGAATACTAAATAAACTAAATTCATGGTAAACGCCGACACCTACATTGGCCCTGTCGCCCGCCCGTGAGCTACGCTTCGCAATGTGGATAAAATGCACGTCTTTACCCATACGTGCTTAAGGTGCTTTCGTATTAAGTCGGCATTATCACGTTACTAACTTGCGTTGCCGATCCTGACGTTGCTTCATCAATAACGCAACATCGTTAAGAGACAATTGAACGAATCAGTTTAATCGTTGCTAATTTAATTTTAATACTACGCCTAATGCAGTATTCCTTTATGCGAAAAGTTCCACTACCTATAATGAAAAAAACTTAATATTATGTCGGAAGTAGGTATTAGATAAGGGAAATCAGGTAGACCTTATCTGCACTGATTTCTAGAAGCATTTAATTGTTTATTTTGCGACACGTTGGTAAATAAGAAAGATCAGTTTAATATACGTTTACCCTTATTACAGTTTGTTTTTCGTCCCATTTTAGAAAGTTTTCTTGAACCACTGGAATTCCCCAAAGTTAGAAGTTAGACTTCCCCTAGGTTTCCTTTTTGAATTTTCGTGACTAGGCTAAATGTTTTGATGTAATTTCTTACTCTATGCAGATGACCTCAGACGTTTTATCGAAATTAAGTATGTGTCTGATTAAAACTCAAAGTAATTTTAGACAGATTAAATAGGTACTTGATGCAAGGCCAATCATTTGGCTTCAAACGTAAGAATATAGATATATCATTATTAACTGATACAAAAAGCTATGATTGCATAGAACAGCATTAAATGGATTTATGTGCATTTACGGAATGCACATTTTACGTTGTCACATTCATTGAGTAAGGATTTACTTTTCGCAGAGCAGATTAATTAGTTATTTTCATCAAATAAGGTCTGAAGGAGTCTAAAGCTGTGACGAAAATTTAAAACCGACTAGACAGAAAACAGACTTACAATAGAGAGTAACTGCTTTATAATACTAAATTCTATTGATCAATTATAAAACGGTCCACTACGAATACCTGCAACTTGCGTTATGTTGTGCTGTTGTGCTGTCGTGCTGTATTGTGCTGTCAACTTCTTTTATGAGCGGAATTAAAATTCAATATATGTATTAGTACTGAAAGTAGTTATAGTATGTTAGTATCATCTGAAAATGGTTCATTTAGGTGTTATTCTAATAACAGTGACATGGGAACTGAATGACTAAGTATTTCTTATAAATAATAGATGTTTACGACCAATAATTGTCTTATTACACATGCGTATTGTACACACGTCTTGTGTTGGTCAATTGTGTTGAACATTGAACAGTAAATTGCAACTTAAAATGTGCAGACTAAGCATACATAAACAACACCGATAGAACTAGTGATTTTTGTGGGTCCATAAACAATAAACGTACTACTATTTACTGTTTGGGTACTGTTAATGTACCCAAAATATTGTAAATACCAACAATATAATTTTCAATCTACCTACACATGTTCCACATCTAGAACATACCCCATGATGGAGCTGGTTTGTTTATAAAGAGTGTCCCAAAATTTACGCCATAAAGTACATAGTGTAGGGTTCTGTAGGGAATAGCACATCGGGCAAATGGCCTCCACGGCTTTGCTGACACATACGCACTCTTTTGTCGAAATTTGCCATGACCATTTTGCATAAATGTAGCTGAATTTCGTTGATACAGCGTTGAATCTCCTTGAATGCACGGGTGGATGTGGGTTTGTTGACATAGACCTTTGACTTCAAATAACATAACCCCATAGAAAGAAATCTAATGGTGTTAAATCACATGATCTGGGGTCAATTCTGATCACCGAAACGAGAATACTAAATAGACTAAATTATCTCATGCTGTAATTAGATTGTTTCCTGGGCTATATGGCATGTCGCACCATCTTGTTGAAACCACATATTGTCCACATCGATATCATCCAATTTAGACAGAAATAACTCGGTTATCATGTCGCGATATCTGGCACCAGTAACAGTAACTTCTTGACCAGCCTCATTTTCGAAGAACTATGGTCCAATGACGCCTCCAGCCCAAAATCCACACCAAAGAGTGACACGTTGTAGATGCATTTGTTTTTCAACAATCACATGTGGATTCTCTGAACCTCAAACGCGGCAATTTTGACGATTAACGAAGCCATCAAGGTGAAAATGAGCTTCATCGCTTAGGATGATTTTGCTCAAAAAATCAGCATTCACTTGTCCAATCCATCCAACGAACTCTATTCGCTGTGCATGGTCATCAGGCTACAGTTTTTGTGTCAATTGAACTTTGTAAGCATGGAGACGCAAATCTTTGGTGAGTATACGCTCTCGTTGGTCATACGTATCCGAGGTGCCGTAAACCTAGAAATATCTTTTTGTTATGGATGTGGTTTCCTTAATGTTACGAAACCCAAATGTAGACGATGCCAGTCTAATGAATTCAGAAAGTACAGACAGACAGAGCCAAAGTCCAAGTCAAAATGTATCGTCAATACAAACCTCTAGTTCCGAATGGAATAGTTGGTTGCATACCGTTAAAACCTTTATGCGTTCGAGGCCACAATCAAAAGTTTGTAATACCAGGGGAACCTACCAACACCCACTGAAATTGGGTGAAGGTGTTGTTGTTGGTATGTTCCCCTGGTATTAAAAACTTTTGATTGTGGCTTCGAACGCATAAAGGTTTTAACGGTATGGAACCAACTATTCCATTCTGAACTGAAGGGAAGGTGAAGGGGTTGTTTTCGTGTTTTTCATGTGTGTTGTTGAACCTACCCCTTGACCGCTGTGCTGCCGGAGCTACGATCAATAGTTTTCCTGTCTGCTTTGCCAATTGAGCAAAGGAAAAGTATTACACAGAATTGGCTTCTTGAAATTTGCAATCCTTGTCCACGACGCCAAATCGACGTTCCTGGACTGTCACCCACACTCTCACGCACTGCCTCGTTATTATCATTTGAACGGCTTATTATTGGACGGCCAGTGTGTTTAGCATCACCAATTGATCCAGTCTCCCTGAATTTTTCAATTATCTACTCTCTTCACAGTTGACGAAGTTATTATAAATCAATATTCCAAGCATATTTTATACGAAATTTGCGAACTTGTAGCAGACAAAATTTTTGAAATATTGTTCAACAATGAAAACGCGTTGTTCTTTCCTGTAGTGCTCCATTTTTACTAACCCTAAACTGTCAAACTGTTTTCTTTTTTTGGTTGCTACTACTGTTTTCCATCGGATCCTAGTGAAAACAGTATGTCCGACGCCCGCCGAAATGTGAATATAATCCGAACTATACAACCATAACGTTAAAACACGGAGGCGGAAATGTCGTCATCTTGGGTTGCTTTTCCTGGAGAGGTGTAGGCTCCATACATCGCGTAAAGGGAATCATGGACCAGTATGTGTATATTAACATATTGGAAAATATTCTGCAACCATACGCTGGCGAGTTTATGCCTGTTACGTGGAAGCTTGTTCAAGACAATGATCCCAGACGTACTGCGAAATCTGTAAAACAGTGGTTAATTAACAACTCCGTATATATTATTGACTGACCATCTTGTAGCTCTGACCTCAACCCCATAGAAAATCTATGGGGTGAAGCAGTGGCGGTGCGTGATATTTCAGTTAGCCATATCTTGAAAACGACGCATGGGACCCACTTCACTTTTTAAGTGATGACTATACACCTCTTACAGAAAAGGATTTATAGTGAAAAAATCGTCAGCAAAGTTTGCGAAAAAAATTTTCAAAAACACTGGAGCACTCCCTGGGTTCTCAGTAACGCTCTGTGGGATATTTGCAGTATATTTTTTTTCATAATCTAGAAACAAATATAAGGAGACTTTTTCGATTTGTTGCAAAATATTTTTTTTTCAAAAAAGTTATGGTCATTTTAAAGTTAATTTTATAGGAACATTTTGTTTCCCAAAATTAAAATGGCCATAACTTTTTGAAACAAAAAATATTTTGTAACCAATCGAAAAACGTCTCCTTATATTTGTTTCTAGATTATGAAAAAAAAATATACTGCAAATATTCCACAGAGCGTTACTGAGAACCCAGGGAGTGCTCCAGTGTTTTTGAAAATTTTTTTTCGCAAACCTTGCTGACGGTTTTTTCACTATAAATCCTTTCTGTAAGAGGTGTATAGTCATCACCTAAAAAAGTGAAGTGGGTCCCATGCGTCGTTTTCAAGATATGGCTAACTGAAATATCACGCACCGCCACTGGGGTGAAGTAAAACAGCGAGTTTGTCAGCATCAGTTTAAAAATTTTTATGAATTGTATGAAGCTGTTAGAGAGGCCTGGTACTCGATACCTGTAGAGTTATGTCAAACTTTGATAAGCTCTATGGGTAGGAGATACACAGAAGTAATAAAGAACCATGACTATCCAACAAAATATTAATGTATGTTACATAGTTTCTTGAATAATGAACATTTTTCTATATCGTTTCTAATTATGTGTCCTTCGAAAAATGGTAGGTAAATGGCATTTATAAATATAAAAGTTGAACTGAGACGGATGGAGCACAAAATAAGTTACGAATTGATTCGCTTTAGAACGCATGTTTATTGTATATATAATTGTTGGGACGGGTTAAAAACTAAATGATATAATGTGCATAAGTTATGCTAAAACAATTCCGTTTCTAATGATGTAACCGCCACTGTATGTAATTTTACTTAGTAGCTGGAAATTATGAGTTACGAACCTGGAATTAAACACTAAACTGGAACACAAGTGAATCTTCTTTTATAGCAAGCCGCACCCTAAATGCTTTTTGTATATTTTCCAGTACTCACATTAATCATATAATTGATTAAACGTCCGACGTCACCTCTCTAAATTATTCGAAGGACAGATATGTTAAAAGTTATCGCATAAACAAGATATTAATAGAACTGCATTACATTAGAATTGCATTCGTTGCACACGGCTTTTGCTTCCACGGCAATAATACTTAGTAAATCAACGGTGCAATAAAATAAAACGATGTTGTGTCTACCAGTTTTAAAAAAATACTTTGTTATAAAATGTTTTGTAAAAAAAGGTGGTCCATTCCTGGTCAGAAAGAATTAAAGTTTTGTTTTTATTATGTAGGCGGATAATATGTGACAATAAACATATCAGTGGCGGCACGTAATAATTTTATTTGAGAAGTAAGAACTTACTCTGAACTCACTGGTATTTTATTAACCCTAGTAAGGTAGACATTTTTCAGTTTACAAAATTTACCCACACATAATAAATCTCATTTTTTGGGATCAGACTGATTTTTTCATGTTTAAATGTTTTTATTGCTAAATAAGACTTTTTTTACAATCTCTTTAAGAACAAACTTAAAAATTCACAAAAAACACGTGACCTAGGTGTACTCATCGAGGTTTATAAACTCTCACAATAAAATACTGGGAAAATAACATATGACAGACATCGCCACTTGCAGACGAAGAGGCACCACAATCTGTCACGACTGGATGACGAAGCACACACCCCCTCCCTCCAACCAGTCAGCTATGGTCTCCCGCCAACGAAATCCTCTGGTAAAAAATTCCCAGGTCTACCTAACTAGAATTAAAAATTCAACTACAAATATTACTAGAACATTTTTCGTCTTACAAATATAGCCAAAAATTTTCTTGACTTTTTGAGATCTTCAAAAGTCGGTAATTTGAATTTTTATTTCATACCCACATTTCGTCTGTGAGATTTTACAATAGTTGTATGTTTACGCAAAATAAGAATTTAGCTAGAATCACAAGTATAAAAAAATTGTTTTTACTCGGTGATTATGAAAAAAAATATTTCACAAATATTTTGCAAAACGTTTCCAAGATCTGCCCGGAAAAATTTCATTTTTGGAAAAAAAAATTCGCAAGTTTTCCCTGAAGATTTTTTGCCATTATATTATAGCCTTCTACTTAGGTCTAGTAACCGCCCTCTAAAATATGGTGTGGGTCCCATGCCTCCTTACGTAAATACGAACATGTCAAATTCCACCGACCGCCACTGGCTATTTCAGTATATGAGTTCCAGCACTGCTATGAGGAATAGAAGAACCGTCTCCAGCGCTGTATGGCTTCCCAAGGAAGTTATTTTGAAGGAAACAATACTGAATTGTAATTCTATTAAAAAAAAATAAAAAAATCAGTCTCATTATTTACTTAATTTGCACACCTCATAGTTGGCTAGAATTGCAGCTACCGAATGTACTGTCCTGTTAAGCATAGTTTTTGTAACGTCCGTTTTTACACAAAAATCGTTCAAACAATAATTTAATGAAAAGATAATTGGTGAATAAGACCTGCACTGTTCCTTAATGTACCATACTGTATATGATTCTGTTGATCTGCTTTTAAGTTCGTCCACTTGTCGTGTCGTCATGTGGGCGCTTAAGTCAATATTTTTCTCGATTATTATGGAAAATTGTTTCGGAGAATCAACTCTGCTTCGGGCGTATTATATATGTATTAATTATTTATTTATTGCTCATAGGTACACACGTATGGGATTTTTTAATAAGGCGATTTTGTTCGTCAGTGTAATTATGGTAATAATAGTCGTTAGATGTTAAAAGAATAAATTGCTTACCACTAATACAAAAAACAAATGTAGAAATCTCAACATTATTAGTCTCGTAAACTAGAAAGAAGAAAATAAATCAGTGTTTCACGGAAAACATAAACAAACATTCTATATGTAGAGTATAACACACACATATTTGACAATTTAATCGATCATTGGATTTACACATATAGGTATGTATATGTTCTAAGTACCTATCTCTTAAAAATGTGTGATAAATATTACTTGGAAAGGGATATAATTTATATGTATTTCTCAATGCCTATCTGTTGTATCGACAATACTAATTACAAAACAATGTATGTATGTATTTAATTATGTACAGGCAGCAGCAAAAGTATTCACACGCCCACTTTTTCAAGGTTGCTAAAATTCTGGTAATTTTTGTACTACAGCATTGATTTATGATAGGACTACAACTTGTGAAATTCTATGTCTAATATGTCCAAGTTGAAGGTGATATATCGAGAGTGTGAAAATATATTATTAACAAATTTAAATTGCGATATTTTCAAAAAACACTGAATAACTCCGAAAATAATAAATCATTCCTAAAGTTCTTGGACTAACATTAAAAGGAAATCTTCATAGTATCTATCTGACTAACTAAATCATTTTTCTAATATTCTCGCAGACATGAAAAATTTTTAAATTGAACCAAATACATAAAAATTCAAAACTGTACCATCCATGTATAGTTTTCGTAAAAATCATTGTTCACGAAATTTTAATAAAACAGCGAGTAGTAAAGGGTTATCCGTTATTTTTTTTTTTAGTTACTTATGTATGGCGTATAGGGTTTTTTTAATTTTTTGTGATATTTGTTTTTTCAACTTTAGAAATTTTTTCATGTCTAGGATTTTTTCCGAAATGATTCAGTTAGTCAGATTAATAGGTACTCTGAATATTTCCCTTTAATAATCCGGTCAAGTTAGCTAGAAAATTAGTGGTCATCGCAATATCTCAGAAATAGTAATTCTTAGAAAAAAAAGTATGAAGCAATTTTTATAGATAATTTTATGGTCTACATTTTTTTTTCTGACCTATTTTTTTGATATAACTTACCGTTTACGAGAAAAAATCCAAAAAACCGAAAGTTTTTACCTTTGACCTTGAACAACTTTTTTTAGCAGACATGGGATCGATGGGGACTTTTGGTATTTTATTTGTAATGGTGTACCCAAGGTCTCTAGCAAAATTCAGTTCTGTGCTAATTTTTGTTATTTGAAATGTTTATATTGACCGGACTATAATATGAGCAAGAACTTTGAAAAGGATATAATATTTTCGGTTATTCACGGTTTTTGAAAATATCATCAACAGTTACTTTTTTAACGATATTTTTTAAGCTGCAATACTATCGGAAGCAAAAAAAATACTGTAGAACAAAAATTACCAGGAATTCAAGCAACCTTCAAAAACTGGATGTGTGAGTACATTTACTGCTGATTGTATACTTATTACTTATTTTTGACAGTTATTCTGGCCAGTACTTATATTAATATTATATATTTTTGTTGCAGGTAAGGCTTAAACATTTTACATAGGTGAGTGCGTTATTTACATACAGGATGTCAACGAATGCGGTTTACAATAATGTATGCGGTATGATGGACAAAAAATGTAATTTTTCGACAAAAAGCAAAAAGTCATTGCTCATAAAAGCTTTTGCTTGTCAAAGAAATACGATTCACAATGTAAAAGAAACATTTTTATTTCTTACCAAAATTACGGTTACAGATTTTTTATTCTGGCGGGGTAAGACTACACTAATATGTTACATTTAGATGACTTTGGTGATTCGAAACTTTTAAACGAAAGACAAAGGTATGTGTGTTTTAGCAAACCTCTTTGGCAAACTTTGGAAAATTTTATTATTTTTCAAACACCCTGTATAATACAGTAATTTATTTTTCTCATCGCAAATAAACTTTTTGTCCATTATACTCATTGTGAACAGCATCCCTGGATATACTTGAACTGTTTTTGTTTTATTAATTTTCAACAAAAAAAAAAACATATCAATTTTATTTATAGGCGTTTATCTACCAAAAAAATACCCTTCAGGTCAGATTGTATACCCTTTGGCAAGACTTTTCAGTTGCTTTTGATACATAAGGTATGTTCCAAAAAAGTCGATTTAAAAATTCAGAACTTATAGTATTCCAAGAATAAGTGCAGTCTTACGAACTGATTCTGAATAGCTCTTAAAGTTCCAGGACTTTACAAGAATTTTTAATTCTGAATCAGTTTATCTAACCTCACTTATTTGTTATTGTTATAAATTAAATTTGTAATGGAAGGCGATAACGATTTACTTACCTTAAAAATCCGTCTATGTTGTAGAATATTCTTACTCGTATATCTTAATATATAAAACAAAGTCGTGTTAGTTACACCATTTATAACTCAAGAACGGCTGGACCGATTTTTATGATCTTTGATCTGTTGGATTCGTCTCCGCCCCGAATAGCAGAATAACTATTAAAATTCACGGAAAAAAATTATACAGAAAATTAATTGTTAATTGATGTCCACTGCAATCGACTGTGATCGATGATCGTGTAACTTTTGAACGACTTGGCCGATTGAGGTGGTATTTACTTGAACTGTCGAGACAATGGTTCATAGCTATGCTAAGATTCGATAAGTAGCGCCATAGTCATAGAATTCATTAAATTGTATATTAAAAGGGCCGAACAACGTCTGCCGGGACAACTAGTTGTAGAATAAAAGGACTACTACTACTACTACTATAAGTTCACGCATGGATTCTAAGTTGTTCTGAATCACGTTCTGAACGCTTGTGAATTTTCTGTTGGAATAAAGCTTTAGTAAAACAGCAGAAGGCGCTGTTGAAATAAACGATATTGCATTTATAAAGAAATGCAGCTCTGAAACTGCATATTGCATCTTTACTTAAAATATTTTACTTTCAAATTTGGCATGTATAAGAATGTTTAGCTGGTGACAAGTGAAAAGTTATCCGCTGTTATGTTTTTAGCTTAAACCGGCCAAATGTTATCACACGCAGATTAATCGAGTCAATAATAAGGTGACCGTATGTTGAGCTTCTCCATCGGCACTTTTTCGTCCTTTTTATTTATTATAAAACGTAAATTATATTAGGTTCTTTTTGAATATTCAGTATAGCGTATGTAAAATATAAAACCAGGAGACCCTTCTAAAACTTTTATTCATTGCTAGATTATCACTATTTTTTTTATATACACAAAAACCAGGCCTACTCTTTTATGCCTTAAATTACTTTTTTATACTCCTTTTTTATGACTTAAATTCATGAAATCATAGCGATTTTTGTACAGAATAAAGATCCCCTAAGTGGTCTGTACGAACCCCCAGGGATCGATTTCGACTTACAGGTCCATGTCAACGAGAAAAAAAATTGGTCATCATCAACATTTTTCAACAGCACTGTGTCAACTGCCAAAAACACATTTTGAGTTAAATTTAGGAAAACTCAGGATTAGGCGGGCAAGGGTTTTGCGAAAAACGTTTAGAGGTCTACGAGGCAAAAAAAGTTTGGGAACCTCTGAACTGAATAAACTACTGAATTGAGCATCCCCTAACATGTGTATGTACCAAGTATTACATCTTAATTCGTTAATCATTTACCCTAATTGAAGTCAAGTAGCCGATACATTATACTGAAAAGCGATTGAAGAATTGTTTTAACTTACAGAAGTAATCTAAAAATGTTAAATACATGGAATAACAACTATTTGATTCAAAAATAACAAGAAAATTAAAATAAGATTAAATACAAACATAAACTAATAACATAATAACAGTTTCAATACACAGTTTTTTTTTTCACATTTTCGCCACCTGCTGCTTTTATGTAACTACCTGGATGCTCAAATTGCTTGATTGTCTTTGATCAAATTATGCACAAGTGTCTCTTATTCTCTCTCGAAGCTTTTAGCCTTCTAAGATTGTCCACCTTTTATTTCAGAGTACCAAAGAAAAAATTAATGGAGTTAAATTTGGCGAGAATTTTGAAGTGTTAAATTATTCAGCGCTTCGGATAATTCGTTTCTTGATAATCCTAAAAAGTGGCGTGCATTTGTAGTCCAATCAATAAAGGCAGTATTTACCCAAAACTTAAAAAAAAGGTAAACATAAACGAAAATTTGGATCTAGGTAATTAGGTACCTACTATCCAGAGAGCGATTCTTTTGCTTTTGCAAGCTGCGAGACCTATATTTCGAAAAAAAATTAAAAAAAACTTTTTTTCCTTTTTTTGCTATAATTTTTCAAAAAAAAGGAGATAGAGAATAATATTTCAAATACAGTTCGTAGTTCGTATCTTGTTCTACAAAAAAAAACTGATCTACACATTTTTTATAGCTTTTGCTTAGATATCCGCGAAGTTCTAATTACAGAAATCGGATTGACATTAAAAAAGGATCACATTAAAAAAAGTCCGATGAAAATATAAATAAATGTGCAATAGAGTAAATTGTTTTATGTTTTAGAAGGCTGTTCAGATTTTTAATATGTCACAGTGTAAGTATCTTTTGTGTAAGTCATCTTCATATTATGTTTATGAATTTTCTTTCTTTTAAACATTCTGTAATATAGACGGAAAAAGAAATTAAAACTGAAATATTGTTCCTCCATTTATTAGTAAAAGATCAAGGGCGTTACCATTATTGATAGCTATTTAAATTCTCTCTCTGTAGTCAGTTTACTTTGAAATTATTATTACATATTTACAAATCTCAATTCCATCCTTTTTCACACATAAGTATCGTTTTTGACCAGCCCAAACGAAATAAAAAAAAGTACTTGTGTGTTTTAATCATTAATGGACTATAAAAAAAATTAATCACCTTCTATATGTCGTTTTTATCCAACTTTGTCATTTTGTTATTTTCATTTTAATCGGCTTTTACCTAATCATGCAAATTAATTCGAAGCTGGTCGAATTTTTTAATTAGTAACGTTGGAACTGTCAGCCGGCACTGTTGTGCATACATATGTATGTAATATGTTGAATAGTGTGATATAATTTCATAATAAACTATGGCAAACGTGCAGAAGGTTACTAGTTACTTTCGTGTATTAAACTTGTGATGCGTACGCCTCTGTTATTAGTTTATTAAAACGGTTTAAATATAAAAAAATATAAAGATGCAAAAACAATCCAACAGTTGTTTTTAATTGACGTCTCAGTCTATATTGTATAATATTCAGCTCAGCTCAGCTTTTTTTTTCTTTTTTTTGCAGTCAGTTGTCTCCTCCGTTTTTTTATTAAAAAAACTCGCCGCGAAATAAACGTACATTTCTGCAAGTGATAAAACTACTAAATACAAAAATTACTTATTGTCAAGTTGCAAAAGGATTACACAAATAAATGAAATAGAAATTAATTCATGAATGGTTCGACATATGATACAGGGTACTACTAGGTATCAATGCCGAATAGCAAGACAGCAACCTTTTAATATCCAAGGTCAATCAGAAAAAAATATACTTAAATATATTAAATTTACTCTCTTCAGACCCTAATACAGTCTACTAAAAATCCATATTTTTATTTAGATGCGATTCTATGAAGTCAAGATTTATTTAAGACAAGGATTATGTCTACTATAAAAAATCATTACGAATCATCACTATGAAATAGTTAACTGAATTCATACTTTTGTCCATGACTGTATCACCTTCACAAAGTGGGTGTATGAATACTTTTGCTGCTGACTGTACATAATTCAAAATAATTATGCATTATTCTGTTATTCCATTAGTAAGCTACAGTGGCAGCACAGAGTAAAGATCTTTAGATCTATTATCTACCAACTGCAAGGCATTTGGTGATATAATAAAAACCACTTGTCCGCCATTACGCATTGTTTTATATTTATAAGTTTATTTACATTTTTTGCCCACGCATTAGTATGTGGGTCAAAAGTGTATATTTATAGAGATGTTTAAAGCAGTCATCTGGATATATTTTTTTATCTGTAAAATAAACATCTCAAATCTGGCAGATTTAGTAGCACTATCAAATATAACACTTACATTCTGCCCACTTCCTTTTCGCAAGTTTCACTTAAAAGGCAAACGATTTATCAAACTAGAAATAAAATTGTATGTCCGTCAAAAATTACAAACCGAAAAGATAATGAAATCATCTAGGCAGTAGAGATTGTTAATGTTGATGTTTATGGTCCATTATTCTATAATCATCAGGACTGCAGTCGCTAGTGAAATCCTACTTAATTAACAAGAAGCTATAATTCCGCATTAAGTCAAAATTAATGTAATTTCCTGAACTGAAATTCTTATTACGTTTTTTACGAATCGAAAACAATTGCAAAATGATTCATAATAGAAAAATTTTAAGCAAAACGTTAACCCATAAAATACGAAAATATTAAAAGCGTGCACTTTAAATATTAAATACATTAAAATGTACTGAATGTATTAAAATGTAAACTGTGTGGTGTTTATTAACCGAATATGGACAAGAAAGGAATAAATTAAGCAATTACTATTTGCGCCATTTGAATAGAATGGTAGTTTTAGAAAGTGTATGGCACATATTAAAGTGGATCCTATTGGAATATTATTTTTGGATATAAATGAAAATTGTTTAATTATAGAAACCGGATTTAATATACATTATTACATACAGGTACATATGAAACATTCCACGCCAACTTCGCCACAAAAAAAATTGATTTCTCTGAAACTTTGTATATAAGTAGTATGTGATAAGAAAAGTTGATATCTAAAATTTTAGAGCTCAAGTCACATTACGCTCTCGTCACAAACGGTCACAAAATTAGAGCTTTTTAGACAATCTTAAATTCGCGACTGTTGTACAATGAGCGCGAATAAAAAAAATTTGAAAAAAATAGTAAAAACATCGCATGTTTTCCGTAGATTGCGATAAAAAATTTTCTTGAAGTTTCTAGTTTTTGGATCTTGAGTTTAAAATTTATTAGCATCAACAGTTTTTGAGTGATCATAAGAAAACCATCGAAAAAAATGTTTCAAATTTTTGCATGTCTTTTAAAAGGTCCATGGACCTCAATAATTTTTTTTCGATATGATCATAAAAGTCTTTTAGATAATTTAACTCTCTTTAATTTCACCTGTTAATGAGCCCTGTACGATGACTTTTCGTTGAGTTATCGCCGTTGAAAGCAAAAATGTCATTATTGACTTTGATAAATCAATTACTCGGGAAATAATGAACGTACAGAAAATTCAAGTAGGGTTTTGAAAACTGCAGAGTATCCTTTACAAGTGGTAGTGATTAGTTTTTTATAAAAAAAAAAAAATCGAAACAAAATTGTTGATTGAAAAGGAGGTAAAAAATTGCATAATTGGCAATTGCAAATATTGGATTAATGATAGTTTTAAAACTGATAGTTTTAAAACGCTGCGGTTTTTCTTTCATAGTGTTCGAAATGACTTTATCCAAAAAAGATCCAAAAACTAGAAACTTTGAGCTTCAATTTCCTTTTTCTTTTTTTCTTTTCCCTACGTGGATTTTTTTTATTGATTTTTTTTATATCCGTTAATATCTGCACCTAATGTATTGTATGTACAAAAACTTACTATCATATTGTAAGTGGTCTTGGTTACAAATGCGGTTTTTTGCGAATTATAATTAAATAATTTTTACATGAAAAAAACAATTTTTTAAATCAGAAAAATCCGACCGACGAAAAATGGCGACCGCCAGAACATCGTAAATTGAAGGCCGCGAAAATTTCGTGTTTTTTTTGCAATTTTTTTTTCTACAAAAAAAATTAATTAAAATTTTTTAAATGTTTTTATCGAAAAACCGGCTCGTCAGACCCTGGAGAAATGTTTTTTACGCATTCGTGCAAAATTTCAAGTCGATAGCTTAATTACAGTGGCCGCTAGAATGTCAGCCATTTTTAAAAACGTGATTCTGGGAAAAACGCGATTAAAGTTTAAAATGTGAATTATTCAAAGGGGCTTATATTTACCGTCAGTCTGCAATGCCTGGTACGTAAAGACATCCCTCTCCTGACACACAAAAATGAAAAAAAAAAATCGATTTTTTCAAATGTATCAAGGTAGAAGTCTTTAACCCCTAAGTCCGAACCCCTTAATTATTGCTTCGAAATTTATTACATTTTGACGAGATATTTGGAAAAAGCAAATAAAGGAAATAACTCGTCTGTTTTATGGTAAAATATTTAGTTCTTCGTCATGGTTCCTGACTACTGTTCTGATTCTCCTAACGCTCTTTGACTCCCTTTTTACTATTAAATCTCATACTTTAAATTCGGTTAAATTTAAATAATTGTACTTTTTAAATCGGGCAGAAAATTTGTTGGAGAAGAGTAAAAATGTCGAATGTGTTCCATTAAAATACATTTGTTTCATTTTTTAACTTTTCGATGTTCGTTATAACACCCTGTCTACGTTAGTATGTAGGTAGGTTGGTGATATTTTTACTATTTTTTTTATTCCCACATGTGAAACTTCGAGGTCTTTGTTAAAGCACGTACATATTTCTTATAATCAATAAACATTTAAGAAATCCGCCGGTTTATTTCAGGTACATACATAGATTCCTTCTTACCCATCTGCAAATGCGATTTTGTTATTTTCCAGACTAATTTTAGTCTTCAGACGGCGACGTACGGCAAATTTGTACGGTGATTATTTTGTAGTTCTGTCTTGATTATGTGCCAGCTAAATTGTAGACATTTTATTATTTTAGTGTGACAGAAATAATAGTATTACTGTCAGCGAGAGGATGATAAATTAATCTTTTTATTTTGTTTAAATTATGGTTTACATGTACGTGCGATTAGAGTTAAATAAAGTATGTGGGTAGGTGGTATACGTATCTACATTGTTTTCTTTGGGAACAGATTTGATGTAACCCGCCAACAGAAATGTATAACTAGTTATACAGAAGAAAAAATCTAAAATGTGAATTATGTAGGTACAATGTATCCTCCCAAGATATAATTCCTGGCTTAAGACACAATAAATCCTTGCGACAATTGAAATTTTCAAAAACCATGTAAAATTGTATGTTCTGGACATATCCCAGCCACTATACAAAACCTTGGTTAAAATACAAAATAGCTACGAAAAGAACAGGAGTAGACTCTAGACTTTACCTTAATATTTTAAACTGTCTTAACCATGAGTAAGGTAATCCCTCACTGTATTGATGTCTAGCATACTAAAAATCAATTATGGAAGAAATTGAGTCTGAAAAAGGAACAATAATTATTATTTAAAATAAAAAGATGTATCCTAACTCTTTCTCCATAATGTAGGATTGAAATATAATTGGTACCCTCAATCACTCCTTATTTTATGTAACTGGAAAAACAGTCGGTCTAACCTTGTTTGGATTATTGGAGATAGGTTCTAAATAAATTGGTAATGGTTTCAATCATAAGAACGACTGAATTAAGCTGAGAAAGGAAGTCGTTATTTCATTTGGTAATTGAAACAGTTTCTCTTGCGCGAATAAGGAGAAATCGAAAATTTCTGTTAGAGGACATATCGCTTGCTTTTAGAAATTGGTTTTATCGCTTTTGAACATATGTATGTACGTATTGTATTTGTAAGTATTACTGTTCTACAATGTACCCATACATATGTATGTATGTATGACTTTTATCTTGAACTGAAAAACTATTATTTTCAAAACAATCAGTGTTGTAGTTGTCAGACTTCCGTCTGCGAAATGTCAAAACAGTTAAACAGCTACTGCCGAGAGTTGGTAGCACCTTTGATACGCTATTTTGATGAGATAATAATAGTCCATTGATACCCGTAACAGCTGTTAGAAAGGTAATTTAAATATAAAATTAAAATATTAATTAAAACTACAGTACATTATATTGTTTTAGCGTATATCAGCAGCCCTAAACTTGTATGTTTCTATGGTTAATTATATTTAACAAAAAGCAAAAAACAATAAACTTTTAAAATCACCTAGAAAGCGTAATCCTACCAAGAGGGTTATAAATACTGTAGCATTGAATACAAGTGCTATTCGTAACATTTAAAATAATTGATATTTTGTGTACAAAAGAACCACACAGCACTATTTGTAACCGAATGGTGTTTGTAAGAAAATCTTTGGTTGTTTTTATGTTTTTTTTATTCTCTGTGTACCTTTTTCTACTAATTTTTCCTCCCATTAAAAAAACATATTTACTAACTTTTACTGACAACTTTCGTCATCTTTTTGTACTTGCATATTTATGCAACAACCAATGTTTTAAAATATATGAATTTATAAAATTATTTGCCTTTTTTAATAAAAAAATGCTGTTATTTAACAATAAACGAACACAAAGAATTCATACATATGCTAGTCAAAATTATTTCTAAATACCGAATAATTTTATAACAATCTGGCATCAGTGCGCTCTAAAACTGCCCAAAATTTTCAAAATATTTCAAATATCTACGAATCCAGTAAACTTTAAAAAAAAATAGGCGTACTGTAGCTTAATTTTTCCGAGTATTCTAAATCCGAGGTCAAAATATTAGAATTACGAACGAAATAAATTCACATTTTTCGATTTTTCAAGTACATCCCGACGTTATGTTGTTTTTCTGAAAACGACAAATTGTCAAGTAACGGAACTTTTGTTTCTAAACTTTTATTTCCCTCATCATGTATTTAAGAAAATATCCGCTGTAGAACGGATATTTTCTTAAATACATGATATTATTAAATCAAACACGCTGTATATACATAAAGATAAAAAGTTTGAGAACCGCTTCGTTAAACGTTTGCAGAACAATTCACCTATCTCGTCAGTCACCCACAACCGCTAAAAATGCCTATAAGCGGTTATTTTTACTTTTACCCACGTAACACCGGCCGTGTCCGCAAAATGGCTATGAAAAAAATCCAATATCCTACACGGCCCGTATTCCTTGTAACAAATAACGTAACCTGCACCTTTCACTCATTATTTATTTATTATCGTTCTCCTGCATCGTAATTTATTGTGCGAGGACATTAAAAATCTCAATGGTCGGGCGGAATGTTCAGCAGTATTACCGGATATACATAATTTGTACAGTGGCTCAAAAAAGTCTGCGTACAATAACTTTCTTTCAAAATCCAATATGTATTTTGAATTTTGTCAGGTGAATAGCAAAATTTTGAACTGTAATTTTAATATGTGTGTGTATATATATACAACTAAATGTTGTTCGGGAAAAAAATGTCTTAAGGTTTGCGATATAAACACCAGAAATATAATTTTTATTATTGCAAGCGTCCCAGGCGCGAGTCAAGAAAGTCTGCGTACATAGTAGGAAACACCGCGAAACATAAGATTACGTCAGTTCGTGGGGTTAGTTGTATGCATAATATCACAGTCTGTGCATAATACTCAAGAAGGCAGGGTGTGTAGTGTAACTCCGAAATAATCGTAAATTATTACATTTAAAAATGTCGCAAAAACGACCTGAAATCAAAGGAAAGGGATGTGAACTTTCTCCAGACTGGACGAATGAGCCATGTGTTCTTTAAATCTAGTCAATATAGATCTTTTTGTTTGCACAATATACTTTTGATCACAATTATTTGTCATCAAAAGTGAAATATGGCAGAACAGAAAAATCTTGTGTTGCCCAACACGCTTTTGACAACAACCATAGGATAGATATAAATAAATTAAAATTAATTAGAAATATACCAAACAGTAGACAGTTGGATGCTTTTGAAAGTTTAGAAATCATTAAGTGTAACAATAGTATGAATAAGGACAACGGTCCGATACCCACCAGTCCACTGTTTGCTCTGATAAACAAAGACAGTTACGGTTCAGTGAACCGTGGCAACAAATTTGGTATAAATATTGCAAGTGTGTACGCTAAAATTTGGTTTTAATATTCTCCTGAAGATGCCAACTTGGTTGGCGAAACGCGCGTCGAGAAAAGTGTAGTAGTTCGGTGTTTCGTGGAAAACGTCCAGTTTTTTTATCCTAATGAACGTCATATTATTCGTCAAATTAAGAAAAATCCCAAGATTAGTGCTGTAAAATTGGCAGCTAATATGGAGGCATTGACACAAAAAAAGTTCTGTGTTGAAACGGTCCGAAATGTGTTACGCAGAGCGCATTATCACGGACGTGTTGCGAGAAGAAAACCATTGATCTCACAGGTCAATAAAACTAAACGATTAAAATCGCTAATGAATACTTAAATAAATCTGACGACTATTGTGCAAAAGTAATATTCAGCGACGAAAGCAAGTATAACGTTTTTGGTTCCGATGGACGCACTACAGTTAGAAATTTAAAGCCAACGGTCAAGCACGGTGGTAAAAGTGTTATGGTCTGGGGGTGTATGGCTGCTAATGGTGTGGGCAATTTAAAGTTTATTGAATGCACGATGACCAAATATTGATATTTAAATATTTTAAAAGAAAACCTGCAAAGCAGCGCTGCAAAACTGGGTCTTCAACACGATTATATATTCCAGCATGATTGTGATCCAAAGCACACTGCCTATATTGTGCGCCAATGGTTGCTGTACAACGTTCCCCATCAGCTCCATACACCCCTCCCAGTCCCCCGATTTAAACGCTATAGAGCATATTTGGGAGTTACTGGAACGACGAATTCGCCAGCATAATATAACATCAACTACTATGCTAAAAGAAAATTTACAAGAAGAGTGGAACAACATAACTCCAGAGGAAACATCCAAATTGGTATTTTCAATGAAAAGGCGTTTACAAGCAGTAATACATAGCAAGGGACACCCTACAAAATTCTAACTATTGTTTTTTTTTTAATTATTCGATGTTTTCGTATGTGTACGCAGACTTTTTTGATTTGTTATTCTGCTATTGGCAGATTCTATTTTTAGTATTTTATATTATATTTTTAGATACCGTTTTGAGATATCCTATGTATGTAGTAGTATGTATAATGTATAAATATACGAAACATTAATAAAGCTTATTTGTAAATGTTTTGTAAATGTTTCTTGTTCAATTTATTGAATGAACTACTTGTACGCAGACTTTTTTGATGCACTGTATATAAGTATCAACCAATTAGTTGCTTTCGTGGGCAGCAATCGACATTTTTATTAGCTTGGGAATTTTTATTATCTCTTTCGCTCCCGGTGGTGTCAGTTTGGGGGAATGTCATCAAGCACTAGTGAATGCAACCAACCCTAATCAGTGCAAAGACAAAGCTGAATTTGGCTCAGAGAGCGGCAAGCCTAAGAATCTTTGGACAATGGTACTCTGCCTCAATGATACAAATGATCAAAGGAATCACCTACGAGAAATTCAGGAAGGTGTAGGATGAAATAACCACGGTCTACCTACCAAGCAACCTTGTTAGTGGTTAGGCGAAAATTTTAAATTTATTCACGATAATGAAATTGCCAATTTGATTCGACTTTTACCTCTCATTCATAGGTTATAAGCAAACACTGTAATAACAAACTGGACTTTCAACATTAGAATCGTGACATATACGAGGTGTGTAAATTCAGTAATGACACTGACTTTTTTAAACTTTTTTATTCGAATAGAATTATAATTCAGCATTGTCTCCTTCAAAATAACTTTCTTGGGAAGCCACGCAGCGCTGGAGGCGGTTCTTCCATTCCTCATAGCAGTGCTGGAACTCATATACTGGAATAGCCTTCAGCTATGAATAATTTCTATGGCCCTAAAATGACGTCCCTTGTGATTTTTCAATCTCGAGAAGAGAAAAAAGCCACTAAGACTCAAGTCAGGCGAATAAGGAAGCTTAGGAGCCACAGGAATGTTTTTACTGGCTAAAAACTCGTTTACTGAAATGGTTGTGTGACAAGACGCATTGTCGTGATGCAACATCCAGTTATTCTTAATGCTTGGTCTCGCACGCATGACTCTTTTTCGAAGTTTTTCAAGAACCAATATGTAAAAGTATTGATTTACTGTTGGGTTTGGAAGCACAAACTCTTTGTGGATAATTCCCTGGCTATTAAAAAAGCAAATCAGCATGCATTTGATCTTCAACTTGCTCATTCTTACTTTTTTGTGTCTTAGAGAGCTTGAAGTGTGCCATTCCATGCTTTGGCGCTTGGCTTTCGGGTCGTATTCAAACACCCAAGTCTCATCACCAATTCCATAAAATGGGGATAATTTTCAATCGAATCCAAAAAGTCAAGACACCTTTCTTTCCTGATGCCCTTTTGTTCCTGTGAAAGGTTTTTTGGTACCATTTTTGCTCAGATTTTTCTCATCCCCAATTCATTAGTCAAAATCTGATGAACAGTGCTGTGATTCAAATGTAACTCTTCCCCGATCATTCTTGTCGTCAACCGACGATCTGATCCCGTATTTTATCGACATTTTCATCTGTTCTTGAAGATGAAGATGCGTGATTCATCTTCAATCGACTCTCCTTCTTCGAGAGAATCGAGGCCTTAAACCACAGAAAAACCTAGGCTCTTGAAAAATTAATCCCCCCCCCCCCACCGTCCAGGTCTCGTATCCGCAGTGTTGCTAGATCGGGCACTACGTTGCCAGTCTCATTACTTAATTTACACACCTCGTAATTCCTGCCATATGTTTTAAAAGGAATAACATTGTCAATAATGATCAAAGTCCTTGGCACAAAAATGATATCTTTTGTTGTTTTTTTCAAAGAAGTGAAATTTCCATGGCTCTTTCAGGTTCTTCAGTGATGGAAACCCCATTTAATCTACTTGGAAAAATTAATTACTTTTTCATGGAGGTCATCAATTCAGATTTTCAGTTTTCTATTGTATGGCGTTGGTTTTTTATATGCATATATGCGTACGAATTAAATAATGCTATTTAATTGTCGGAAACAATGTGTACTCTTCCACACAGGTACAGAAAACAATCATTTTGAGATATTAAATTAACAGCTGAAAGATTCAGTGTGGAAGGGTATAGGCCACGCCTTAAGCCACCTGTGATCTGTGACTAGTGCAGTTAATGTTGCCCAGTTTGAGACGATGAACGAAAAATATTTAGGGAGGAGTGTTTAAAGATGACTCTTCAACCCTGTATACCTACAGTTGACGTAGATAGGCATAGCGAAACCGAAAAGCCGTAAAAGAAAAAAAACAAATTTTGCTCTAACGAAACAGACGACTGACCTTCACACGGGCCTTGTCGCTCAATTCAATAATGAACACAATATTTTGGTTACTCAACGTCGTATAACTAAAATCGCCGTCTGAGTTCGAGAAAAATGGCTGAAAGGAAGTCTGGAAAACAAGGAAGATTATCGAAACAATTACATAATATAACGAGGCGCCTCGCTAATTGCCAATTACCTCTTTTCTAATTGGCACACGCTGCCAAAGGAATAACTACAACAGTTGTAAAATATAGCCATCCGGTTTTCCTTAAATGATTCTACGATCAATGCTAGCATATCAATAGCACACTGTTTATGGAATATTTCGTAATCCTGTTTTATGTTTGTTGCTCCCGGTTTGCAGCACTAAAAATATGTTTAAAGATACACGTCACTTATATTTTTTTTTTATTTCTGTGTATAAGTGCATTATTTATGGTGCATGTATGGTTTCGCAGAACGTGGAAGTTGATCAAATAAATGTTTTTTAATGGTTTGAACATGTGGATCATGAAACGCATGAATTTTATTATAAATTCATTTCATGAGGTAGCTGGAAAGAGCATTATTCAAATAAGCTGTTACTGGAATAATACTCTTTCCATTACATTTTAATATGATTCAAACAATCAGCCACATTTTCTTCCGAATATTCATTTTTTGCATCAGCAGATTAGAACTACGAGAACTACTAGACGAGAGTTTCAAAAATGAATCCACGAAATTAAAAATTTGATATTTTAACAATTTGAAGAAGAGTGGGAACATACAGAGCATGACAAAACAAGTGACGATGAAGACGACTTTTTGCGTGGTATGCATCTGTTTTAATAAAAACAATATTTTATGAAAGGATCGGAGAAAAGGTGACGATGGCAAAGAAGTAGGTACATATATTCACAAGACAAAAAATTTTTTGAGAGACGAAAATTAAGTTTTGTTCAATTTAAGAACATCACACGAATGGATACATCCACCTTTGAAATCCTAATTGAAATTATTATTCCTAAAATTGCCAAAAACCCTACGAACTATTCAGTTTATTACTGAATCCGCTAAATTACGTCTGAGCATGTTTTGCTCAGTGTTGATCAACAATGTTTGGTTCGTCTGTCGTCATAAGATGCATTCCAGTAGATAACAGAATCAGATTAGCCAGAAGAAAGTCAGTTCCAGCAGAAATGACTTTTTGGACGAATTGTAATTTTCTAATAAGTGAAAATTACAATCTTTAATTCTGGCGTAAGAGACTAATATTTTATATTTAGATGAGTAGGGGACACCGGGGCGGAACGATGTACCGGGGTAGAACGGGGTGGGTTTTATATTTCCCGCTGCAGACGCCAGATACTACTAGCGTCCTCTGTCATTATTTACTAGAACCCCACGGATCAGCTGGTAACAATAAACGGGTTGCTTCAAACAGTTCGACCAAACGTGCTACAATTGTGTGTGTTGGTACAACTTTTCGACATTTTAAACACAAGTTAAGTTAATTATCTATTTGTTTTGGAGATTCTTGTTTATTTTACTGTATACGTTTTTTTTATTTTTTTTTAGGCTTTTTTAAGGCCAAGATATTGATAAAGCCTGTTTAGCCAAAGGATAGTTTGTTCTGTCAAGTATCTTTAGACATTGATAGGCCCCCATTCCGCCAGATATTGATAAAGCCTGTTTAGGCCAGAACGTGGAGTAAAATATGTGGTTATATTGTAAGCTCAACTGAATTCATGCATTCGAAAGATATGTAAAAAAAAGTGGGCTCATAAATTCTGAAGAAAAAAAAAAAAAAAAAAAAAAAAAAGGGGGAAAAAAAAAAAAAAAAGGGGGGGGGGGGGGGGGGGAAAAAAAAGGGAAAGGAAAAGAGATTATTTGATTGACTGAACCAATAGAAAGGACAAACAAAAGTGGGGGGGGGGGGGGAAAAAAAAAAGGGAAAAAGGACCGGGGGGGAAAAAAAAAAAAAGAGAGCAAAAAAGCAAAAGATAATATAAGAAGTGAAGAAAGTGGGGGCTTGATTCGTCTGAGGGAGGAAGACGACGCGTTATGGTTATATTGTAACGCTTCAACTGAGATTCATTGGGGTTTGGGGGGAAAAAGTGGGCTCATAATTCTTGTGCGAGATAGACAGTGACGATGATGAATTAGTACTTGATTGTGAAATATATAAGCCTGAGAATCGCCAGTACCCCATCCTGCCCCGTAGGCGGGGCAGAATGGAGTGAAGGAGACGTTGTTTTTTTAAGTTAAAAATGAAACCAAAAACTATTAGTCTTAGTTTTATGCATTTTGTTTCTTGTTTACAATACCTAAATTAAGCCTACTATTTTTTTTAAATCTATTTAACGTCATTTACCCTATCAAAAATAAATCTAAACGTTATTATCCCCATTCCGCCCCGGCTTCCCTAAGGTAATTCTAAACATTTAGTAATAGCAAAAATCGCAGGCAGTTACGTACCTCTTAACATTTTTTTTTTTCGGACACCCTGTATATAAAAAAATATTTTTCTCATTTTGAATCATATTTTGAAAAGCAAAAGCTTTTATGAAGAGACATGTCGAAAAATGTTTTTTTTTCCATTACTGTAAATTTATCCATGAACATACTGTATGTAGTAGATTGTCGATTGGTTTTATAAATAGACTATATTTTAAACCATTCTTTTAAAGTGATTAAGAAGATGATCATCACATTATAGATATCTATACACATACATACATACTGTGCGTGGAATAAATACAATGTACATATTATGTAGAACCAGAATATTCAAAATTCTTTTCATTCCCTCAGAACCAGATGCGGAAAAGGAACATTTTAAATGTTTGATTGTATTTTAGATGAGTAATCTAAATATTTAGAGCAAATCTACTTAAGACAATGATCGAAACGTCTCGAAACGAAAATTTTGCCTTTTAAAACCTCAACAAAAGGCGGGGTTATATGTATAAAACTTCTGATTGTTATCGCCAAAGTTGACCTATTAATTTATAATTAAATAAAAACACCTAAAGTATGTAGATCGCGGTAGAAGGATTCAAAAGTTATTAAACGCGGAAGTCGAGTTCATTATGGGAGAGTGGTATTTGTCAACACAAACCATTATTTTATAACTTCGAAGAGCCTTGACTTTTAAGCAGGCATTCGTACTTGGTTAAATTAATTTTTGCCTAGACAGTCGCATACAATGGATCGGCAACTGCTATCATTGTCGACAAAAATTATTTCAGGCTACTCATCGTTGTACAGTGATGTCATAAAGTTGTTTTAAGACATTCTTCAATAAATTCCATTTAGAAATCCTGTTGTTTTCGAGCTATGACGTCATCGGTAATTTTTGTAAATGACAACCCTAATATTTTTCAACGAACTCCAAAAAAGAGGTCGATTTTATTCCAAACTTTACGACATCACTTGTAACAGTTGATGTGCGATATGCAGTTATTACTAGAATTTCGATTATTTGAAATAAAAAATGGTATTTCAATATTCTCAGTTAAAATCAGAAAAAAATCAGAAACGGTAAATAACACAGCCCCACAAAAAAACATTGGAACTGCTATCGAGACAACTGTATCCCTATGTAATTTTCGACGATGAATCCGAATCCGAAGTCAAAAAAAATGTATACCCCCAAAATCAACCCCTAGTGCTAAAACACACTCCCTAAACAGGGTACAAATGACTTAACGCTTCACGAATAGTCTTAAATCTCAATAATTCTAATTAAATATAAACATAAACGCATAAATACAGAGTTAACACTACTTTCCATTGAAAATCACCCCCCATGAGTGGGTGAAAACTACCCCTCATACAACAGGAAACTTGCAAAAAATATGCAGTGATTGCAAAAAAAAGCTTACGATGCCCAGTTTTTTTTTTTGGAAAAAGTGAGTAACTGCATGAGTTCCGATACGATGCTCAAAATCTACCCCCACAGAGTGGTGGAAACCACCTCTAAATTTAAATTACAGTTGCTTAGATTTTGAGCATCGTAAGTAAAAACTGGGGATCGTAAGCTTTTTTTTTTGCAATCACTGCATTTTTTTTGCAAGTTTCCTGTTGTATGAGGGGTAGTTTTCACCCACTCATGGAGGTGAGTTTCAATGAAAAGTAGTGTTAACTCTGTATTTATGCGTTATATACTTGAATGTTTACATTTATAATTATTGAGATTTAAGACTATTCGTAAAGCGTTAAGTCATTTTTACCCTGTTTAGGTAAGTGTTTTTTAACGCTAAGGGTTGATTTTGGGGGTGTACGAATTTTTTTTGACTTCGGATTCGGATTTAGCGTCGAAAATTACATAGAGATACAGTTGTCGCGATAGCTGTTCCAATTTTTTTTGTGGGGCTGTGTAATTATTGGGGTGGAGGACAGCACAAAATAGACAAGTTTATATATATTTTAAAATGTCGACGTTTCAACGTTTTATTGATTCATTTCGTCTTTTTCAAGGTTATTTAAGTCGAACAAGTTGCGTAGTATGCTTTTTTGATAATAATTATGTTCTAAGTACACATATTGTCTCGGGGCATATACATACATTTACAAATAATTATTGAGTCACCCTCTAGGTAGGGTTGACTCAATAATTATTTGTGAATGTACATTAGGGTGGACCTTAATTTTTTTTTTCGTTTTTTCTCAGCGGGCCGGGTGAAAATCAGTTCTGGGTACCTAAAAACTTGTGCGGAAACCAAAACTGCCGCGATCGGAACCTTTTTTCCCGTGCCGCAAAGCGCCGGAAGTTTCTTATGGGATTTACATGGTAAAAATCACTGAAAACGTTCGATGCGCTCAAAAAACTATGAAAAACGTCAAATCTGATAGTCGCAAGGACATATTTCCATGTATTTTTTCCTCCTGAATCAGATGGAATCCTCAGATTTCGTTTATTCGTTGAGTGAAAAAAATTATGAGCGAAAAATTGCGAAAAAACACCAAATTAAACAAAAAAAATTTGAAAAAAGACGAAATAATTTATTATGGGGATTGTACCTGACTCTGAGGAGTATTAAGCATATCATGATTCAAAAGTAGAGGTAAAAAACCTACAATTTGACGTCCGGTTGAAGGTCTGTAGGTGGCTCTGAACCGGAATTACGATCATTTCAAGTTGTACGCAAAATTCAGAAGCGTATATGGGCGGGAAGGCGATTTTTCTGTTTTTTTAATCCTGATTCTCAAACGATAGATTCTCCTGCATCGACTTGCATAATTTAACGGTAGTATGAAATGATCAATATCATACGAATAATTCAGCATCTTAATATAATATTACCTTTAACTTGAAGTCATTTTTCATTGATTATAAGAGAATTTCGGATTGGAACATACTATAGTATCCGACGTTCGTACACGTACTTGTAACGTTGGCATCATACTTTGGAGTTGGAGAGCTATCGTGGTATAATCGGGTAGTAAATCGGGTAGTGCTTGTTTCTCAACAGTCGAGTAATTTAAGGGTTATTCAAGCTTAACTACCTTAAATACCCCTAACTACCGTTAAGTCGATGCAGGAGAATCTATCGTTTGAGAATCAGGATTGAAAAAACAGAAAAATCGCCTTCCGCCATATACGCTTCTGAATTTTGCGTACAACTTGAAATGATCGTAATTCCGTTCAGAGGCACCTACAGACTTCAACCGGACGTCAAATTGTGGGTTTTTACCTCTAATTTTGAATCATGATATGCTTAATACTCCTCAGAGTCAGGT
This sequence comes from Aromia moschata, assembly GCA_029963805.1. Lineage (NCBI taxonomy): Eukaryota > Metazoa > Arthropoda > Insecta > Coleoptera > Cerambycidae > Aromia > Aromia moschata. The sequence goes on along the minus strand of JAPWTK010000298.1, from coordinate 353,904 downwards.
ACAATCACCATAATAAATTATTTCGTCTTTTTTCAAATTTTTTAATTGAATTTGGTGTTTTTTCGTAATTTTTCGCCCATATTTTTTTCACTCAACAAATAAACGAAATCTGACGATTCCATCTGATTCAGGAGGAAAAATACATGGAAATATATCCTTGGACTATAGATTTATATTTTCATAGTTTTTGAGCGCATCGAACGTTTTCAGTGATTTTTACCATGTAAATCCTATAAGAAACTTCAGGCGCTTTTCAATGGAAAGAAGGTCCGATCGCGGCAGTTTTGGTCTCCGCACAAGTTTTTAGGTACCCAGAACTGATTTTCACCCGGCCCCCAAAAATAATTAAGGTCTACCCTAAGTACATAATATGCCCGAGACAACAAGGACAATAACATTACTAATAGAAGACAGAATCTGAAAGGCTTTTTCCCAATACTTTTTGGCTTCTTAGGCTGCATTTCCTTGCTAATACCTGTATTTTCAAACGACTAAATAATGTAAAGTTTTGTTCACATAGGGTTCGTTCGGTGTGAAAAACTTTTAACTAATACAATTTATTTAAATAAATACAAATACAAATTAAGCACTAAATTAACAAACACTCATTTGTTTATGTACATTTTATATTCGAATGTTTTACGAAGCTCCCGGCACAGTAAATTTATGACAAACTCCAACTACCCATTGCCATGTCGGTATGCCTTTATATCCTCTGTTAGGGGTTATACGCGTATATTCGGGAATTCGTCTGGATGGCTGCTCGAAAAAACTTGAAGCTTGAGAGGCTTTCGCAACGCGGTGAGGTGTCGCCGAGTAACCCTTCCTTTGCTGTACGGCGATTTCGCCACAATAATTTGATTAGTGGAGCCGCGGTAATAATATAATAACAGCCACAGACAAAATTAACGAATTAATAAAATATAATCTATGGGCAACTTCGACAATATGATATATTCTGTAGTTTTTATACATACCTACAAGCTACTTTATGCAATTTAAAACAACAGTTCTGTGATTATTTTCCCAAAGATATTCAAACCGGTCGTGACAATTACAAATAGATACTGACGCTTTGGACAATTTCTTCTGGATTTTCTGGAAAAACTTGAAATATCAGGTGATGGGACGTTGAAACTAGAATTTCCCAGAATCCGGATCACATTTGAACCAAAAGAATGTGAATACCCTGAACTAGCGAACGAGGGTCCTAAATGTTTGGTCCCATTTGCAACATTTATGCGAGTTGAGTTTGTCTTCTATTAATATTTAAAAAATTAATATAAAAAAATTTAAAAATAATATAAAAAAATATAAAACAGCGCTTAGAACTACACTTTGGGAAACACTGTGAATATAATATAACGCAGCACCAGCTTTCAAGGAAGCGGCTAGGTCATCCTGTGTTCTAATCGACCTCGAGAAAAAAATCTAAACAAATAAAAAAAAGTACGTTTACCAATAGATTATCTGTGTAAATTCCAATCGCACAGTAGTTGTTTTAATACATCGTTAATATAGATAAACGAATGCTATTTCTGTAGACGGATCAATATAAAAAAATGCCATTAAATCGGACCTAGTTAATGTTTCAGGATTGTTTTTTTATTATTATTAGACTTACGCTCTTGACAATTCGTCGGCGCACAAACAGCGCGCTACAAAATTCGTTGGCATCTGGTAGATGATAAGTTGAATCAAGGACGCGGAGCGTCCAATAGAAACGTATTATGGAACATATTTACCCGAATGAGGCAATCATTAGTTAGATATGGTGACGGATGCGTAAACATGTATTGAAAGTTGTAAACAGATTTGCCGATTCGTCGTTAATCGTTACAAAACGAGCGCTATTGTGATGGGATGCATCTGCGGTAAGACTCGACTTATTCTATGAACCCAAGCGTGCCAGTTTTATCTGTTGCAAATCCTCGTGAGAGCAAACGGATTCGTTAAGGTTCAGAAGCTGTGTGAATCTTGGTGATCTAACACTGTACTATTATACATATGTATGTATATCGTTTGTCGGAGAACTTCAGGGTAGCTGCGTTCTCTAATTACAGTGTTCTGCAATTTGAAATTTTTTGTCGCACCCTGACATTTTTTTTTGGGTTTTTGGTGTCTACTGTAATGTGGTGAATTCAAATATGGGCTCGATTTTTACTTATCACTCATAGGTTTTTAAAGAAGGGAAGAAGAGCATAAAATATGAGAAACCCAAACCATAAGCAGATTGCTTATGGTTTGGGTTAAGCTTTGCCTCCGCGCGAATTTCCGTCTCAAATAAAGGGAAAGCATTTTCTTCTGGCTTTGACAAAAAATTTATACGCCATAGTTTTATGTGCAGAGGAGGTAAATACATTTTCTGCTGCTCTACTAAGGGTTCATTAAGGACGTTTTTCAGACCAGCCACAATGTTTTCACGTAACAGCTATTCTTTAACGACATAATATTGGTTCCTGGCTCTGCTATCCCATTCGCATAAAAAACAACAATATTTGGTGTAGCCACTCTGCAGTCCTGTAAGTAGTGCAACAACTTTTAAATCTCAATAAATCAAAACATGTTGTGATGTTCTTTAGATTTTGATGTATGGTACGACAATTTACAGGTCAGTGTAAGGTAGGTAGAAATTATCGAAATAACACATTAGCTTGGCTGGGAGAATTTTCATGCAGAACCATCTAAAAATATTATGTTAGGAATACAGAAAACAGGTAAAATGTGAAAAATATCTGACATACAAATTAAAAAAGTCTGCATACAAGTTATATACATACCTTCCAATAAGTCAGAAAAAAAAGAGAAAATAGTGCGAACTGTCTATAGCAACTCGTAATATCATAATTAAGCTAATAGTAGAGGATCCGCACTAGAAACGACCTTCACCGATCTGTTTAATGGATGAAAAGTATTTTATATCAAATTTAAAATAGAAAATATATCTCGGGTGGGTTGGCTAAAAAATTCCTGGCCAGACTATGGTTAATTAAAAATTGAAAAATGACTTTTTATTAAATATTGCACTTCGTGAAAGATGGCGATACATTAGTACATACTGAGTATTATTTTGGTGTGGTTAATAACCTAAAATATTGAGAACACGTGTTACTACGTATCGTTGTTTATTGACAATATATTGTAATAAAAAATAATGACTAAGTGTTTTTTGTGTGACTCGGACGATTCTTTGATTGACTTTAACGATTAAACTTTCAAAAATCGTTCATTGAAGTTAGCGTTTCGTAAAAAAAAGAATTTTAAATACAACGAAGTTGAGCTAGCTAAAGCATCACTGGATTTTGTTGGTTACCATACCACGTGCTATTTTTTTACCACGTGCTAGTTGGTTACCATACTTTGTGCATTTCAGTAGTACTTCAGAAGTGTAAAAATAAAATAAAAAATAAATGCCAAAAAGGCCTATTGAAAAAATATTTATGTCTTTTTGACATTAATTTCTTTTATAGTAAGAATATATTCATTTGAAGTGATATCAAAGCGGTTAAGCAAAAACAATTTTTAATATGCTTTTTTGGTTCCTACAGTGGACCTATATATAGCATATACCTTTTTGGCATTAGGCACGCGATAAATTGTAATGCCACATATATGATTGATATTATATTAATATTTAATATATTGAATATTTATCGTTGTTTTCTCAACTCTAATGACAGTTGCTCCAAAATAATGTTTAGTATTTACTAATGTATCGCTATCCTTCTCTGTTGCATGAATAAATAGCATGCGCGCTCTCTTTCATCTGGCGGTCACGTCGCGCGCAGCTGCAATGATGTGTCCTCTTCAATCGCACGGGATAGTTAGCTCGGACCTCTTTGTCACAAGTTTCCTCTCGCTTAAAATTTTCACCTTTCAAAACTCGACAACCGTTATTCAGGCCAGATTTTTTACAGACAACCCTACATCACCGTGTTCGGAATTAAATAACTTAATTAATAAAATAAACAAATAGGTGAAAATAACTAGTATCGATTTACCTGTTTATACCTGCCAACCCAGTAGTTACGCCAGGAAAAAAATAGACAACCCAACGTTTGTATATTCTATAGGCTTCATACTTTCGGTTTGTATTAAATTTTTTTCATTAAACTCATGAATGCAATATTTAATAAAAAGTCATTTTTTCAATTTTTAATCAATCATAGTCTGGCCAGGAATTTTTTAGCCAACCACCCGAGATATATTTTCTAATATTTTAAATTTGATATAAAATACTTTACATCCATTAAACAGATCGGTGAAGGTCGTTTCTAGTTCGGATCTTAGACTATAAGAGATGAGGGCAAAACACTTTCGAAAATTGGAAATATACTAAGAAGACCTCTTTCCACAATTCAGAGAGTGAAAACTTTAAAGTAACAGTAGAAAACTTTAAAGCCACAGGGACTGTAGTTTCTAAACCTCTCCCAAATCGAGACGTCCAAAAATGTTTACACCCCATGATGAACGGTAGGTATATTGTGCGTCAAGCCAAAAAAAATTAAGATTAATACTATAAAACTAACAGCTGATGTGAAACATCGACGAAAAGAACATTCAGTGTCGAAACAGTAAAGAATATTTGAAGAAGGGCTAATTAACATGGGCGTGTAGCGAGAAGGAAGTCATTAATTTAAAATGCAAATAAAAATAAACAATTCGAGTTTGCTCAGGAGTATAAAAATTAATCGGAACACTTTTGGAGGACCTATCTTCAACGGCGAAAGTAAATTTAACATTTTTGGATTCACACCCGTTTTAGGGCACGCTGTATTATGTTATTATGTTATGTATATCTTTTAGTTAACAATCGTTAATACGAGGTGTGGCTATTTAAATTAAAATTACAGTACCAACTTTTTCGCCTTCAATGTACTCCCCTTAGCGATCTTTATACCACTCCGTATGCCTTTTATTGTTGAATGCAGTGCTGGAAGTCCGCTTCTGTCAGCTGGTTCAGAACCTCCGTCGCTCTTCCGTGGATGCATGGATTGGCGCTTTGTTTCGGGGTCATAAGTAAAAAACCACGATTCGTCACAAGTAATCACCGCGTCTAACAAGCCTGGATCAGTGTCAATGTTATTTAGAATGTCAGCGCAAATGTTCATCCTTGAATCCTTTTGCTCGGGAGTGAGAAGTTTTGGCACCATTTTTGCGCAAACTTTGCGCATGTGCAACGATTCATGCAAAATCTGGCGAACACATTCTTTATCGGTTTCTGTTATTTCAGCAAGCCCTCGGATGCTTAGACAACGATCTTCGCTGATTAATTTACCAGTTTTTTCAATGTTTTCGTCTGTTTCTGACGTTGAGGGCCGTCCGGGGCGTGGATCGTCTTCGGTCATTTCACGTTTAAACCATTCAAAAACTTGTGTGCGGGATAAACATTCATTCCCGTACACTTCTTTTAATATTGCATAAGCTTCTGTAAAAGTTTTCCCCAGTTTAACAAGAAACTTGAGATTAACTTGTTGCGACACGCTCGCAGCGCGCTGGTAGCAGCATCAGTTCGGTTATTTAATAGCCACACCTCGTATACAGGGCCGTTCGAGTTTCATGTATCGCTGTCAATTTTATTTTTTTTAATGGAACACCCTGTATAGTTTTATATTTTTGAGCAGGCCTTTGAGAGACAATTTCAAAAATATAACATTTGTTACCTGTTACTTTCGTGACTATCGAGATAACAGCTGTTGAATTGGGAAATGTATCTAACTAGTATCAGTCACAGAAACAACGTAACATGGAGAAAGCAGTAAGTGATATATTAATAGTGTTCAAAATAGATAACAAATAAAATTAAAAAATACAGCCACACGATATTCAAATTCACTTAATACATTTCTATTAACTTAACCATTTTTGCACAGATTTTTCTCATCCCCAATTCATTAGTCAAAATTTGATGAACAGTGGTGTGATTCAAATTTAACTCTTCCCCTATTATTCTTGTCGTCAACCGACGATCTGAACGCACAAGATCCCGTATTCTATCGACATTTTCATTGCTTCTTGAAGATGAAGGCCTTCCGCTGCGTGGTTCATCTCCAATCGACTCTCTTCCTTCTGCGAATGCCTTAAACCACCGAAAAACCTGGTCTCTTGAAAAAACACTGTCTCCGTAGGCGTGTTGAAGTTTTGCAAAAGTATCCAATGCGCTGTGCCCAAGTCTGAAGCAAAATCTGATAGCACACCGTTGCTCAAAATTAATGTCACTCATTTTTAAAACGCACTAGAAAAAAACGATTTACGAAAACAGTCCCAAAGAACAAACAAATGATTCTAACAAGTTCAAACTTTGCCTGAAGATGCATAACATGTTAATATACCGCCTTTCCAAGTCCCGCCTCCGTAGTGTTGCTAGATCGGGTACTACGTTGCCAGTCTCATTATTTAATATACACGCCTCGCATATGTGTAGGGTACAAATTTGGTGACCCAAGTTTTATAAGACTTAAGTCAAATTTATTTTATTTTTTTCTAATTTTTGTTCAGCAACTTCCAAACGCATATATGTTTCATTGCTTAAGACTTAATACATTTACCCTCAAAAATCTTAGTCCTTCCTGTTTTGTATCATTATGATTTTTCACGTTAATTTGAATCTATAGAAAGGTGCGAATTATTTGTGACTCACTGTATGGTCTCTATTTCCATTTTAAATTGAAAATAGGTAGAAAAAAGCAAGGTTGTCAGATATATTTTCTAAAATTGCTAAGCTCACTATACAAGTATACTTCATACTTCAGTAAACTGTTAGTTCGTGACGTTCTTAGAAAGCTAGTTTGGAAATATTTTAAAAAAAATACATAGATATAAATTTATTAGTTAGCATTAAAATAAAGCGTTTAAAATTGTTGGAAAACATAATTATAAATTAAAACAACTTTATGTATGTTACTATACTTCAGAAAATGTTGAAGAGCCGGCAACGCGATGCCAGCGACCGATGCGCAACCAGCAAATGCCGACCATTATACTATAGGATTGCTTTATATGTAATACATCCAAATACTCATTCGGTCCACTGTGCCATAAAATTTTTACGACGTCTTTAAAATGATTTACGACTTTAGAAATTCCACGTGTTTAAGGCGCCAGTAACGTGTATTTCAGCTAGGTTTATTAACACAGACAATTTTTTGAGATTGTCTGGCTAATGAGCATTATTTACAGCAAATTATATTACAAATATTAAGAGTTTTGTATGCAGGCTAATTTTAATCTCCTATATTGATTTGAATGAAAACAATTATTTCACAATTTTCGAATTTATAACAGATATATGCGGCGTGCATATATGTCATTTCACTTCATGGAATCATAAAGTTGCACCGCTTTTTTTGTTCCCCAGGCGTATTTATTATTTTCAATTAAAATTAGAAGGACTATAAGTATATTTTAAAATTCCAGTAGCATACAAAAAATTATTTTCTCAGCAACCTATAATTAACTTGATTTCTGCCCTCGATTCAGAGTGTTTATAAATAGGCCGAATAACCACAACGCGTTTCGTAGGTACACCATGTTTATTCGTCTAGATGTTTTGTTTAACCTTGCGCATATTTTGATTGAGATTATTCATTAACAAAACACTTTTAGAACCGTATAGCCGTCATATTTTAATTCGCGTTGTTATTGAATTCTAATAGCTATTTTAATTACCAGAGTGTCAAAACAAGCATTATCTTAAGTACGTTTTATTAATAAAGTAATCAAACTAACGCTGGGCTTTAATTGCACAGAAGGTGGTACTGAGCATTTGTAAAATTTATACGTCTCGTCGGTAAAAACGGATATTCCCAGAAAAATTTAAATCGATTTTGATATTATTCATTGTTTAACAATGGGACATTCGAATATCTCAAGTTTCAGTTTCGCGAATGGAGGGATAAAAGAGAGGGAGAGGGATAAAATTACAAACAAATTGACAGTACTTTATCAAACAAAGTATGACATCAAACATGAATAATACTTATTCGTGTGGGTGCAATGGGTTTTGCTATGCCACAAAATTTTGTTTGTTTTAACTGAATACGTATTCATGAAAAAAGAACTAGTCGATACCAATCGAATATGACATTTTTTTATAAGATTTAGACTATTTTAATATACACGGTTCGACAAAAGTCTGGACTAATGACTACAGTCAGCGACGAAAGTATTTAAACCCCCATTTTTTGAAGGTCGCTTTGATTTTGTTCATTTTTGTACTACAGTATTGATTGATCTTCTGATAGGATTGGAGCTTGTGAATGTGTGACAAGATATCGGTAAAAAAAGTAAAATGGCGATGTTTTAAAAAAAATCGTGAATAACTCGTGAAAATACTAAATCGTTTTCAAAGAGAAAGCCAGAGGAAGCCAAGCAGTGAAAATGTCACTTCAATTGGACAATTGTCATGAACAGGTATGCCAATATACATATCATATTGCTAAAATATTGCAGGCACGTTTGTTGTTGTCGTTGTCGTTTGGTCGTTCACTAAAGAATGCATTTTATTACCATCATAATTTTTATGTACGTATCTCGCTGTTTAAGTCATTTTGTATCACATTCATGTCTAAAACTTTCCTAAGACTAATATGTTTTCTATAAGGAAATAACACATTTCAACAAATACAGTCTATTTTTTCATTGATAATAATTTAAATCTACCTGAAAGCCTTCTCCCTTGTATCTTATCACGAACTAGCGACCCGCCCCGGCTTCGCACGGTTTACGACATCACATTAGAAACCTCTAAAATTATCAGTTTCTCTACTATATTATGCATGTATTATACATAAACCTTCCTCTTGAATCACTCTATCCATTAAAAAAAACGCATCAAAATCCGTTGCGTAGTTTTAAAGATCTAAGCATACATAGGGACAGACAGACAGCGGGAAGCGACTTTGTTTTATACTATGTTATGATTAACGACCAAAAGAGAAACCAGTTTTAAGTATAATCTAACGAGTTAACTAACTAAATGTTGCTTTGTGCAACTTACTGACATCATCAAATAATGCCCCTAGAATAGTCCCTAGAATTGGGAGGACGTCCGTCCCGTGACGTAATCAGAGCCTTATCATTAGGGTCCGGAAAGTGTGCCACAACGCAGGGTCGGCACTATACAACTCTATGATAATTAAAGTATAAACCGTATTCTTAAGGGGCAGTCTTGGTTCTTTTGGGCAAATATTCAAGATCTTTTTTTTCGTAGAAAAATTTATTTTGACAATCTGCTAATTTTATACATTAAAGTGTACGCATTGTAGTATACAAAAATATTTTATTTTTATTTTTCAAATTTGATATGGCGGAGATAGGGCCAACTGAAGGCAACCCTGTTTAAAACTGCTTGACATGGTTTCTCAGCTCTGGAACGTCTGAAACAAAAAATTTAAAATTCATATTAAAATATAAGTTACTCGCTATGTCCGATAGTACAATCAAGTATTTTGGACGGAAAGAAAACAAAATGGCGGAGTTTTTAATTTTTCTACCTTTTTTTTTAGGCATAATATGTGAAAATAATCTTTTTTTACTAAACTTTTTTTTAAACTAAACGCGTTTTGCTCGAAACAACGTTTTTGGACCTTCTTGACGTAATTTAGAAAAAACTAATCGGGCTCAAATTTTCACATATTATTCTACACATGTGTACTTATGTCCCATAGTAAAATTATTAATATCCATCAATATGTAACCCTTTTTTGATGCGACCTAACCCAAAAAAAAAGGTCAAAAAAAATTAAAAACCCCGCCGTTTTGTTTTTTTTTCGCCCAAAATACTTAACTTACTTAAAATACTACCGGACATAGCGAGTAACTTATGATTTAACAAAAATTTTGAAATTTTTTGTTTCAGGCGTTCCAGACTAAGCACCTTGTAAATTATATATGCGTATATTTCTTGTCCGTGCATACGTACGCCACTGACCGTGCCTGGTACTGCGCACTGGGACTCTAGTACCCCACTCCGTGCGGGTAGTCGGAATACATTTTAGCAATGTCGAGTGCGCCGATTCCGTAGTGTTTTACGTTAACTCGATAAGAGCGGGTGGGCAATAAAACGCCGAGTTCAAAATAATTTAATGTGTCGTGAGTGACTAACTCGTGAGTTCGTGTGGTGTATTACATATTATCTGATTTTGTGTGGATTAATGTCACAGTCGTTACCATTTGTGAATATACTGAAATGGTTGACTGAAAATTTTACAACAGATGGATCACATATTTGATGTAAGTATTCCATTTTATGTATGACATTTAGATTCGAATGTCCATCAACAAAGTATTACTGGTACTCCTGTCTTTTTGGTCTCTCATATGTGCTTCTGTCAATGACACACTTGCCAGACCCTACTTATGACCCATGGCAATAATACGGGGGCTGTATTTTTGACTTGAACGGTTTTCACTTTTGACGTGTTGAAATTGACTTTTCAGCACGTATTTACTAAGACCAAAATGATTTTATGGTTGAACAAAGCAACGTTTGGTTAGTTGCATAAATGTGTCATAATCAGTCAACTGGTATTGTACATACTTATCATTTTCCCTTCTTTTCCGCTTACACTAATATTAATATACAGAAATACTCGCGAATATTTTTTCGAGGCCTCACTGTACATAAGGTAAAGATATATCTCTGCATTTGTTCCAACAGGAAATACGTACTCCTCATATGTGGTTATTAGGTCTGTCTTAGGTTGTATATTGTACATCGCCTATAATATTACATTATGTAGTTCTTCTTGCTATATTTCGAGCTAGCCGACATTCCACAAATATGAAATTATCGAACCATTTTATTTTATTAGCTCGATATCATTTTATAAATAAACAACGATATTCGTATCGGTCACTCTACTTATAAGCAACAGAAAAACACAATAAAATCTTGTTTATCGTTGGTAAGCACTCAGAGAAACACGAAACAGTTAATAAGGACCCACACAACGAGATACAACTTCCGATTCATTGTTCTCTTCTTGAATTGCGGCTACGTTAAGGGCTTCCGCCTTTGCTTAGCTCCTGGTTGTTTATTTTCAGGAATACGGATTCTAAAAATTGCTTTCCATTAATATCAGACCGTACAGACCATTTAAATAGCTTAATATGCTCCTTTATAACAAAAAAAACATTGTTTTTATTAATACTCTTAAGAATAATAACATTGTTACTAACTAAATAACTAGGACATTAGTGATGATATAATGAAATATAACTGAGTAAGCTATGCCAGACAAGACCTAGAGGCATCTGGTATATTAAGACATGAATACTGCTTGCTTGTCAATTTGTTTTAAAGTTGCAAAGAAAATAAAAAATTAAGAAAAAGCTTTTTTGTCGCAATGCTCTTTCATTTCCTATAATAGGTTTTATACCATGTTTGATGCAACTGATAATTCGAATTTGGGGGTGCTAAGTTGGAAAATTTGAAAAAACGAAAAAGTATAACAGTATGTGACAGCACCAATTAATAAACATGTCTGTAAACAATTAACCACTTTGTTTGCAAAACCTACTTATTGAAACTGAAAAGATCTGATTACATTTTTGCTCAATTACTATGATTATGATAATTAAAATATAATTGTCAAATAAATTTAATTGTCAAACATCATGCTTTAGTTTGCATATAATCTTAGAAAAACGATGTAATTAATATTATGTTTTTTTTTTTGGAACCGCTTGCCTGTTTCCTATTAGTATGGAAGAATACAATGGACATGTGATATTAGAAACTGTATATGAGACATAGCAATAATATAACAATATCTAATAAAAAAACACATTTAATACATAATATGTAATATATGGCTGAATTCAGAATAAAAAGTACTTTAAAGTTGATGATGGTCCCATAAATACGAAACGTCGGAGAGTGATTTTTTTAACGATACCATATTAAAGCTTATTCCAAACTGCTATAACAATGTATTGTTAATGTTGTTATAATCCTGACAGCATCAATAAAAATGATGTTTCAAAAATCCAAAATCATTTTTTGCCACCAACCTTTATGACAGAGCATTTTCATTTAAAGTGTACAGCCTCAGAACTATCTCTTAAAATTCAAGACAAATACAGCTCATAATCGAATCTGTCGAAAGCTCACAAAACTATCAAGTTCATATCTTAAAAGTAGAAACCTACTAGTCTGACGGTCAGGTTTTTCTGTCCTCCTTAATACACCGAGGCAGAATTTTCTACTGACTTACTACAGTTTAAATTTGGTTAGTTTGGCACAGATAAAATATAAAACGTTTTTCTTTCATCCTATAAAATTAACCTAAAAAGATTTACAAGGTTTCCCACTTTCAACATCGATATATTCATGCAGGATAGGTATTTCATTTTAGTTTTCTGGCGCAATTTCGTGGCATATTCGTGCCTATTTGAGCATGTTCTCCAAAATAATGGCTAATGGTTGTTAAGATTGTATCCAGCCTATCCGTAAAAGCGTATCCGTAGCTTTAGTCTAGCGACATGGTGATGTAGTAGACTCTGTAAAGATTAGGAATAGAGCGAAGAAGCACTTGTGGGTGGTCATATCTGCAGTGAGTGCAGTGCCTTATGAAACATAGTTAGTAGTGCGCTGGCCGATTGATGATAAGTTGGGAGTTGGGAGAGCAAGGCCGCCGATATTCTCACTATAATGAAGCCAAGGAAGCCGCCCGTTAGAGAGGACGTCAAGGACGCGAACGTCTCTTGGTTCATGGCGACTAGGGTGCAATAAGCTCGAGGTAAATCAGGACCGAACTCAGGAAACCAGTTACACTAACAGAGACACTTACCCAAACAGTTATTGTCTATTGAAAGGTCGTGTCACCGTCATCACTAATTGTAAGAGGACATTCTTGCACAGCATGGGCATACATCATAGTCACTAAAATGCGTTCTGCATTCACCGCGCTTAGATGTGACCGATTAGGTCGGTACATATATTTATATAATGAAAACGATCGCTCAGCATCTACAGAAGTTAATGGTGCAAATTTTAAGTATTCGACATAATTATTCGACGTAACAACATTCTGCCTATTTGTGTAAAAATGACATATTGTTTGGTAACCGGTATTTCTATTTAACACAGTTTCCAGTTTGTTTTTAATTGCGACACCTTTACGATCTACTAAATTAGTCATTGTACTCTCAACGTCAGTTATTATCGTTAAAGCTTCTTCACAGGATAATGTTGAATTTTCTAACCTTGTGGTTGCTTGCATTAAATAGTTACTCTGCTGGTTTATAATGTTTAAATCGGTGTGAATATCCGGTGTATTAAATGCATTTTGGCTAAGTCGTATAGCTTTGGATTCTAAGGGATTTAGGTAAGTGTATGATGAATTCCTTTACAATTTCGAAGTGGGTGGCAAAATACCGTACAGCTTGCAGCCACGTGCACCATCGTGTACGTACCGGTGAAGGTGGTAGTGGTATATCATGTAGGTGTTCTTTAAATTTGTGTTTTCGTGACCCTGACTACAAATATTTGTTTTATGTTCCAAATTAGTCGGTCCACTATCGGGTATTGTTTTGCTACTTCGAAATTGGGGTAAATAGTTGGATATGATATCATTTTGTTGTTCTGAAACAAGAAACCATCACCAGAACTTTAAAAACATAAAACTTTTTTTGCTAGTAGCTCCTGAATGTCGCGATTGTATAGTTTTCTGTGGTTTTGAAATATGAACTGAATAAGAATAAAACTAGAAAAAAGACAAGTTATGAAAAAAAAAATACAAAAAAAAAAAAACCCGCTGCTGCAAGCCCTATAAAAGCCCTATAAAACCCAAATACCCGAAATTGGAATAAATAGTAGGAAATGATCATTTTGTTGTTTATCGGTATGACGATTTAATAGGGAATTGTTCTGTTTTTTTTTTTTTTTGTTTGTTTTTTTATTTTTTTGTTTATTTTTAGTTTTGTGTTTTTTTTTTCATAATATTGTATTTTTTGTAGTCTTAGTCTTATTCAGTTTATATCATCTATAACTAACAAAAGAGAGTCGCAATACTGTAATTTTACAGCATCGTATATGTATACTACTATAAGTACAGGTCGGATCAAAAATATTAATCACAAATATAAATACTAATACATTAAACACAGCGTCGACGCTAGATGGCACGAACAATATTATTCTTATTGCACCGTTTTAAAATTAAAAAAATATACATATATGTATATATGTCTACCAAAACTTTATCCAAAACAGGTGGCTATCTATGACTAACACGAATATGCAGCCACAAGTTACTGAAACTGTGACGCTGGAGAGTACGCAAATGAAATACACAAATACGGATTAAAGCACATTAACGATAGAGATATACAGGGTGTCCGGGAAATGAATGTACAACGTAATACCAGAGATTCCTCGACCCAAAACATAACGATTTAGACCAACATGCACAAAGCCTAAATGGCTTCGTCTAACCGCTACAGAGCCCCAAAATTCCGGAATTTTTCTTTAATAACTCTAAAACGAGTATCAATTTTGACCATTTTAATCGGGCAGACAAAGGCATCAGCTTTAATTAAATTCAAAGAAAAATGTGTATACAGGTATTCTTATTTATTCATGTAGAACAGAGAAATCTTACATAGTACTACTAGCTGTTAAGGTGTTCATAATATATATATTTTTTATCCATATGAGATAAAATAATTGCTGCAACAAACTTGGGTATTTGCCAAACAAAGATAAAGTTCAAAAATATTCCTTTACGTACTAGAACTGCAATTTTGAAAAGTTTATTTGTTTAATAAAATGATCAGTTGGAACTTATAAGTAATGCCCAATTTCGGAGTTGGGACCTGTGGAAGGAAACACAAGTCCCGACTACTTAAACAGGACCGCATTCATGAAATCAAAACATGATTTTATATCATTTATTCAAATGATACAAAATATACATTGTGAAATGTATATTTTGTATAATGTAAATAAACAGACCAATTAAATCGATCAGATTAGTCGAGATTTGAGAGTTTTTAAATTACGTTAACACGAATTAATAATTTTACTGCTATTCAGTAGCAACGCGACAAATAAACTGTACCGTAATCATAGGCACATAAACTGTAAGCCTACTCTTGTGTATTATGAAAGTATACGAATCAGAAGATCCGGCATATACAGTATTTATTAAATTACGTTTTTACTTAATTAAAGAAAGGAATGCCTCGTTACAGGTCACACATAGTCAATCAGTTCTGTTTTTTACAGTCCACCACGATGCATAAACCTAAATGATTTTTCGCTTTTTAAAAAAATAAATTTGCCAAAGAACTGGAGATATTCACTGGGAAAACTCCACTAACGACTAAACTACGACATAAATGATAATATACAGGGTCGCTGATATATATGGAAACGGTCGATTATCTCCTAAATTAAGATAGCTAGCGGAAAATATTAAGACACAAAAGTTTTAGGGTTTTTTAAAATCTATCACAATAAAATTAAGTATACAGGATCAGTCAAAAAGTCATGACGAAACAAAGTTGCTTTTTCCTTAATGGAACACTCTGTATATTATTCCACATTTCAATTATTCTCGAAATTCTAAACAAAATTCATATGGCACATCGTTACCTAAATTTAACCGTTTTCGAGATATCGAATTTTGAAAATAACTTTTTACTATTCTCAAATTTATTAAAGGAAAAGCCCGAAATGATGGATATTTATTATGAAAATTACACAAGGTGGAAGATATGGATGATTAAATTTTAATTATTATTTTTTTTACAGAAAATAAAAAAGCATAATTGTTCAGGGTTGATAAAAATGCATGAAACGAAAAAAATTTATTTTTTAATGAATGTCCTGGATATTTCAAATTTTATGAAAACAATAGTTATGCCAGAAAAAAAAGAGAGAAAACAAGTTTTAACTATTGTTGACCATTGTTAACCAGTTGACTATTCCTAGGCTGTAAAAAGTTTCACAGGAAAATAAACTATCTTATCTTATCTTATCTTAATAAACAACAAATAATTTTTTTTGGAATTCTATTTTATTATAAGGTGCTCAAAGTGTTCACCATTTACCTCCTGACAGTAATGAATTCGTTGAACAAAATTTTGTAGTGAATCTAAAAGTGTGTTGGGAGGAATGGTGGAAATTTCATGCCTTATCCTTTCTTGCAACTCTTCGATATTTTGCGGCCTATTTTTGTAGACTACATTTTTTATGTGACCCCACAGAAAAAAGTCAAGTGGGGTCATATCGGGAGACCTAGCTGGCCATTCAATTGCCCCCCCTGCGTCCAATCCATTTATCAGTAAAGGTTTCATCTAGATATACCCGTACCAAACGTCCAAAATGTGGAGGAGTCCCATCTTGTTGAAACCATATTTGTTCTGCCGGTAAATTGGGATTGTTATTGTTCGGGAATAATCGTCTAAGCTCTGGAATAATACGCTCTTGCAAAAGTAATAAATATCGTTCAGAGGTCAAATTTCCGTTTATAAAATTACTTTTATAAACGGAAATACAAATGCCACACCAAACATTTACTTTTTTGTGGTCGTTGGGTGTGAACTTCCTCCATCCAATGTGGATTTTGGTCTGACCAATACCTACAGTTGTGTCGGTTTACGTGCCCGTTTAAACAAAATGTAGATTCGTCAGAAAACAATATGTGGTTGACAAAGTTGACATTTTCGTTTAATTTATCCATAATAACTTCGCAGAACTCGATTCTACGGTCAAAATCTCTTCACTCAACTCTTGTAACATATGAATTTTATATGGATGGAATTTTTTCACGTTTGCAAATTTTTTGAATGGAAGATCGACTCATGTTATGATTTACAGCCCTCTGTTGCGTCGAATTTATTGGATTTTCCACCATATCTAACATGACATTCAAAGAATTTTCTTCGTTTGTAACGCTTACTGGTCTTCCACTTTTTGGTCGATCTTTGACACCTCCAGTTTCATGAAAACGCTGCAATGTTTTTGAAACGGTTGATTTAGAAAGAGGTTCCCGATCGGGATGCAATTCATTAAAAATAACCACTACTTGGTCAAAGCTTCGTCTTCTATCACCATATCCTATGATCATTAAAAAAAAAAAACAAAACAAAAAAAAACCCCACATTAAAACAAAAAAAAAAAAAAAAAAAAAAATATTTTTGTATGGGGTGGTGAAAAAACACCCCCCAAGAAAAAAAAAAAAGAGGGGGGGGGGGTGGGGGGGGAAAAAACCCAAAAAGAAAAAATAAAAAAAAAAAAAAAAAAAAAAAAAAAATTTTTATTAAAAAAAAAAAAAAAAAAATTAAAAAAAAAAAAAAAAAAAAAAAAAATATA
The DNA here is from genome assembly GCA_029963805.1 of Aromia moschata. Taxonomy (NCBI): domain Eukaryota; kingdom Metazoa; phylum Arthropoda; class Insecta; order Coleoptera; family Cerambycidae; genus Aromia; species Aromia moschata. Next base: position 336,581 of record JAPWTK010000298.1, on the reverse strand, counting down.
TTTAAGGTTTTTTGTTGGGGTTTATAATTTTTTTTTTTATTTTTGGGGGAAAAAAAAAAAAAAAAAAAAAAAAGGGGGTTCAAAAAAAAAAAAAAAAAATTTTTTTTTTTTTTTTTTTTTTTTTTTTTTTTTTTTTTTTAATTTTTTTTTTTTTTTTGGGGAAAAAAAAAAAAAACCAAAATTTTTTTTTTTTAAAAAATTTTTCCAAAACCATTTTTATTTGGGGGGATAATCGCCCTTTTCAAAAAATACAGGGGCCCGTGTATAAAAAATAATATATATGCCATATAATATATTCGAGGTGTAGCTATTAAATACCCGAACTTCTGTCATAACACTTTTTATTCGTTACCAATTACAGAAGCAACTTTTTTGCCCTCAATGTACTCCCCTTGGCGATCTCTACACCGCTCCATAGGACTTTTCCACTGTTGAAAGCAGTGCTGGAAGTCCGCTTCTGTCAGCTGGTTCAGAACCTCCGTCGCTTTTGCTTTAACCGCTTCCACACTTTCAAATCTCGTCCCCTTCGGTGTCACCATATATAACAAGCCTGGATCAGTGTCAGTGTTGTTTAGAATGTCAGCGCAAATGTTCACTCTTGATTCATTTTCCTCGGAAGTGACGAGTTTTGGCACCATTTTTGCGCGTGTTGAACGATTCATACAAAATCTGGCGAACACATTCTTTGTCGATTCTTGTTATTTCAGCAAGCCCTCGGATGCCTAGATGACGATCTTCGCGGATTAATTTACCGATTTTTTCAATGTTTTCATCCGTTTTTGACGTTGACGCCATCCGGGGCGCGGATCGTCTTCGGTCGTTTCACGTCCCTCTCTCAACCGTTTACACCATTTATAAACTTGTGTGCGGAATAATCATTCATTCTCGTATACTTCTTTTTAACATTGAAAAATACGATGTTTTTACTATTTTTTTCAAATTTTTTTATTCGCGCTCATTTGCCTACAACAGTCGCGAATTTAAGATTGTCTGAAAAGTTATAATTTTATGACCTTTCGTGACGAGAGGGTAATGTGACTTGAGCTCTAAAATTTTAGGTATCAACTTTTCTTATCACACTACTTATATACAAAGTTTCAAATAAACCTATTTTTTTGTGGCGAAATTGGCGTGGAATGTCTCATATGCATATCCTATTCTTATACAAGTGTTTGAAATATCTTACATCGAGTGTATGTATAAAATAATATAACGTAATTTATATAGTTAATGTAACTGTTAATATAACTGTGGATAGTTTTTTTGTCAAAAATAAATACAAAAATCGCTGTCTCGTGTTTATTTGTTGTTTAGATTAGTGAAATACCACTTCACTAATATCTAATTTGACTATTAATTTGTTTTTACCGTATTTTTGTAATTATATTGATACTGATGGTTATTATTAGTAATGGTGATAATTTGTTTATTCGTTAATAATACGATACGTTAATAATGTGAGTCAATTTTGCGAAATATAGATATATTTTTTTCTCAGAATAACAAACGATAAAGTAAAATGACATAAAAAAAATGCACCTAAACGTGACAATATATATTTGGTTTTCTTTTTTCCATAGCGTCGTTAGTTAAACATTAATTTGATATATGGTTGATTTATTGTTCTAGTGTTAATAGAAATGTGTACATCAGACATTGGCCGATTGTAGAAAATGGCAAATTCTGCACTTCTCTTCCTAACGACTAGCATAGATGGTGAAAGGGGTGGTCAGTCTTATTCCTTCACTTCCTTCAATGCGTATGCGGTTGCTTCTTATCTTTCGTTTTTCATAACTAACCGATGTATGATGTACACATACAATATACATACATAAATAATTCCGTATTATTGAAAAAAAAGTATTCAGATAACTAGCAGAATTCAAATACACTCGAACCCCTCTTAATTCACCTTCGCTTAATTCACATCCTCTCTTATTTCACCACGTTTCCCCCTATTATGTCGCGAAACCGTCCCGGTTAAGTCGCCGCCTGTAAAAGTTTTAGAACATACTTTTGGAAATTGGATTCTCGCATGAATATGTACAATTTTTATTGAAAAAAATGATTGTATAATACTGTTTCATTTTGATTTAATTTTATAATTATCAATTTGTATATCTGGCTGCCTAAACATCATCCATTTTTTCCCTCATTAATTCCTCCCTCCATAATTTCACTCACTCCTAAAATGATACCGATTCGCTACGCTCGCGAATAGACGTGCCAAGAAATCAAAATGTTTAATTGAGTTTTTCTCGGTGTGTATCGAAAATCAACATTGTCATTGTGTACGTCTTTAATCAATAGACAACACCGCAAGTGCAAACCAGAGAAGGCCGTCCGGAAGAAAACTAGGACGAAAACCACTACCAGGTATCCTTACCTACTCATAATCATTTAACAGTACTCCTCGCCCTCACAAATACATTAAATATAGACACCTAACCTTTAAAATAGGTAAGGTGTCTTTTAAAATATTTAACCTTCAAAATATTCACTGAAGCGGAATGAAAACAATTTTTTTGGTTTCTTATTTTACTATTTGCATATATTATAGGGGTATATCCACTCTCAAAAGCAATAAAACTATTATTATTAATTTACAAAATATTTATTTTCAATTGCACCATCTTCTCCATCAAACTATCAAGACTACGATTTTCTTCGACTGTGACTATTTTGTTTCCACGACTCCAACGGCGAATCTGCAAAATCGATGGCAATACTTCATCTAGCGATGGAGGAGGAAAGTTCGGTGACTCTTCATCTGAATCCTTATTGCTATTGGAATTCAGTAATTCTTCTTCGGAGTCACTTTCTTCTATCCCCCCTTTGGCAATTTCAATCAATTGCGAATCATTAAAAACTTTATACGGCGGTTCATATTGGTCTTTATCTATCCAATTCTCGACTTCCTTGAGAGACATTTCACCGCAGCCGGGAATACGTCGTATCACTTCAAGTAGTCCTGCGACGGTTTGCGTTTGTACAGGACCAGCAATATGAGGCTGTAGTAGATTTTTCCATGAATTCTTGAGAGTATCTATTGTAACACTGTCCCAGGCATTTTGTAACAAATGGAAATAGTCTCGGAGATTCCATTTTTTTGATGAATTCGTCTACACTTCCTTTCTCTTCAAATTCCTTGGCTAAGAGTTCATTTAAAAACATGGTCTTGTAGCGTCGTTTTAAAGCCGAAATTACGCCCTGATCCATCGGCTGAATAAGTGACGTCACATTAGGTGCTAAGTATAGGACGAAAAATTGGGGATCGATTTCGTTCAACTCTGTAGACGAAGGATGTGCTGGTGCATTGTCTAAGATTAAGATGAATCTAACAAAGAGCAAACATGTCAACATTTTTCAACTTTCTTTGTTTCTGACGTATTTAATAGTACATTACATTGACATATTATATATACACTGACATATTTCACTCGTGTGGCATCATCCCTCGCCTTCGGCTCTGGCTGATAACGCCACACCCGTAGAAAATTGTTTTTTCTCCCTTGTAATGTACAATATTTTTCATTATCTTCGTACGTTTTTCGCCTTCCCATGCAGATATGATGAAAATAAAGCTGTGTACTTACTTTGCTTCGGGGTCAGGATTTCTTTTCTTTACGCTGGGTATGAACACATTCTTGTACCAATCAGTGAATACGTTGCGATCCATCCAACTTTTTTTTATGCCCTGTACACAATTGACGTGGACACATTTTTCAAACATCGAGGGCGTTCTGACTTCCCAATGACGGTCAATGGAATTTTATGTGTATGCATTCGAACAAACTTGTATGGTAACACGATCTTTGGAAGCTTTTCGACCTGGTGCTTCAGTTTCATTTTGACACAGAAATGTTTTGGTGGGAACATGTTTCCAAAATAACGAGGTCTCGTCGCCGTTGTATATGTTATCGAGCTTATATCCATGGTTTTCAAGGAAAGCCTTTAACCCCCCTCGAAACGCACTGGCGTCGTCTTCATTTGCTGAAAGTTTTTCTCCTTTAATATTTAAACATCTTATCCTGTGACGTTTCTTAAATCTGGCAAGCCAGCCATTACTCGCCGTATTTTTCCATAGTTTCCTTGTGTTGTAGTATTTTGTCTTTGTTGTGAATGATTTTTTGAGATGGCCGAGTGGTGCACTTTGTACTTTTCTGACAGATCCTTGTTTTTCATCCCATTTTTAAAATATTCGATGACCTGTAATTTCTCTGCAAATGACAATCTTTTAATAAATCTTCTTTCCTGAAAATTGAATTATTTCACTACGCAACGGACTCAGATTGAATCAACAAAAAAAAAACAATCAAATTGAACTTTGTCACGTACGACTGGGTATACGTACGTTAACTTTTTCGTTCAGTTGGCTTTTTTCGTTCAAGAAATATTTTAAAAATTTTTTATTTTAGGAATTGATAAGTAGAAGGCTAGTAAGTAGAAGGCTATAATAGCAAAAATACTTAAAAAAAAACTAAATGCAAAATGCAAAACTGCGAATTTTTTTCAAAAAATGTCTGCCTCCCCAGGAAATATTGGAAACGGCTTGCAAAATATCTGCGAAACATAACTTTTTATTCTTGTGGTTTTTACAAATTTCTATTTTGCTTAAAAATAGAGCTATTCTAAACTCTCAAAGACGAAATGTTATGTAAGAAAGGCTTTGTATTTACTCCGTGATTGCGAAAGAAATATTTCGCGAATATTTTGCGAGCCATTTCTAAGATCTTCCAGGGAGGCAGCCATTCAAAAAAAAATATTTGAATATTGTTTGCTATTACCTTACTTAGCTATAGCCTTCTACTTACGTTTAGTAACCACCCCCCTATTTTTTTTTCTTAACTAAAAATTAGGGAGAAAAATGAGGCGAAAATTGAGAAATCGAAAGTCGTGTAACTAGAGTTTCTTAGTTATCTCACTAGTACTAACGCGCTAAATTTCAGCTGAATTCGGCGTACTTGCTCACAAGGCATTTTTTTCCTCTTACAGAAACACCTCCACTATACAGGGTCCGCCCAGAGGCTAGAATAATGCCTATATACTTTTAACCTTTTGCTTTGTAGAGAACTTTCGTTAATCTTCTTTTTTTTTTCAATTATACATAGGGTTTCCGTACGTCCGGATTTACCCGGACATGTTTGGGTTTTCGAGGAAGTCCGGCCGGAATTTGAAAAAAATGTCCGGGAAACCTGGATTCCGTAAAAACAACTTTGTTGAATATTTTAATGGCTACGACGCCACATCTCTAGTATAATGCCTGTTCTGAGTTTTATGACTATATTATGTCACCGGAAAATTTTTCCATCCTGAACGAAGTTCAGAAATCAGAGAAATATCACGTAGATTAGTTATTTTTATACAACTTGCCAACTGTGTTTTCTTTACCAAAGAATATAGATTTATTTTTTTACCAGAGAAGAGAGATTTGTGTTTTATGATATTGATATACCATTTACCTTAATAATAAGCATAGATTTATGTTTTTTTTTTTGCGTTAAAAAGTATTTTTTAATAAAGCAGATAAATTCTTAACTGTTTATAATTTTATTTGCCCTTTAAAGTACATACGTAAATTTATGGCGTGTTTTTCGGCAAAGCCCGGTTTTTGTCCGGATTTCAGGGCTCACTTGTCCTGAATTTCAAAAACCCTTTATGGAAACCCCTAATTATACAGGCACACAAAGTAAAAAAAGTTTCAAACTCCGGGTCCAAACCACTTATTCTATACGTATTTGGGTGAATCCGAATCCGGGGTTCGTTTTGGTGGGTTGGATCGTTATCTCTGTCAAAATGCAAAAAAAAAACGCCAAAATTGCATAATCTTGAAGGCAAACAGAATTATCGCATCATTCAAAATTCATTTCACATGTCTTTTTGGTCGTCGGATCCGAATTAAGAATTATTGTGAACCATAGAAAGCATATTTTTTTTCACGAAAGTGCGAACAAATGCAAAAAAATCGCAAAATCGCAACAGTGTCGCTTTTTGTGGGAAAAAACTGGGTCGGATTTTTTTTACTTCAATAGCTCATTTTTTGTTTTTTGGGTTGCCAAATTCGAATTCAGCATCGTTTCCAGCTATGGTATGCACATTATTTTATAAAAATGCGAAAAATAAATGCAAAACAAAATTCAAAACAGTGAAGAAAAACGCTAAAATCTGTTTTTTTTTTTGTAAGAATAGCCTATATGATTTTTTTTACTAAAATAGTTCATTTTATATGTTTTTTGGATGAAATGGGTTTTGAATGATGTGATAATTATGTTTGCCTTCATGATGGTGTAATTTCGGTGTTTTTTTTTTGCATTTTAACAAAGATAACGAGCCAACCCACCAAAACTAACCCCGGATTCGGATTCAGCGACCCAAAAGTCGTATGGAATAAGTGGTTTGGACCCGGGGTTGGATAATTTTTTTTGTATGCCTCGCGTGCGTTTCGCGCCTCCGTTGATGACAAAGATTATGATCGCGTTAACTGGGGCGGACGCGAGCGCGACGCGTTGGCGAAGGCAAGGACAGGGCCGGAATCGATCGAAAAAACAATACGCTTCACCTAGCCGAAGCACGACCTTGATCTAAATATTGTAGAATTCCATCAGTCATTATCGGCGTCTGTTTCTTGCTCGGGGCCGCCGGTTATTTTCGGTATGGAACTGACAACGCATAAAAAATCGACTTCCAAGGGTCTATGATACAATCGTAGCTATCTTAGCTTGCAAAAATATGTATGAGTAATGGTTATAGTCCAACCAACAGAGACTGACACAAGGAATCCGCGTGATCGGGGGTAAAAGAAAGCGACAAGTAGCGGTCCATCCATCGGTTCAAATATGCAGTGAACCCACAACCAAATTGCACAAAATAAAGCTAACATATTCATAACTAGGGTTCGGAAATCCCATCTGACCGCGTGTGACACTGCATCTAACTATCCAGCGCTCCAGCACACGTTTCCGACCCTATTCATAACATAAAGATATAAATATAATTTTTCGTTTGAGAAATGAGCTCTATTCCTACAACGCGGTGTCTGCGTATTTTTTATTAGTAATAAAAATGATATTGCACCGGTTAGAGTTGTTTAGTTATATTAACAGTAGTAAGCCCACCGGTAAATGTACAATATAAAAAATGAAAATATATTGCCGAGAACGATGCAGCTCCATTTTCAACGTGTGACGAGGTTAGCTGATTATAATTTCGATAAAAATATTAGACGTTATTTAACGCAAATTTGACGCAGCTCAGCATATGTCAGTATGTATACTCCATGCACTGAGATGTGTGGAATTTACGTTAAATAACGTCTAATAATTTAATCGAAATTATAAGCAGCTAACCTCGTCACGCGTTGAAAATGGAGCTGCATTGTTCTTGCAGCAGGGTCCTCAATTGGACTCGAATGGTATTAGCGAAGTGGTGTGTCAGAAAGAGAGGTACTCGAACGCACGAAACAGATAACGTATTAAATCAAAACTACGCACATTTTAATACAGTCACGTGCAATGCTCCGGTCGTATATGTGTAAACGGCAGACGTATCATCCACTAGGCATGTATACATACATTACATACATACAGTTACTTGCAAAAGTATTCGTACCCTGAATTGATGTGTAAAGAAATTAACAGCATTTTTATAGCTGTTAGGAAAATTTCATGTAATAAATATATTTACAAACACACTATATCAGCAATGCATAAATCAAGTTTTAGCTTCATATTGCATTAAATACCTACATAAAAAATATTTAGTTTTAAGAATGGCAATATCTACGCAGCAACAGTATTCGTACTGCGCATTACCTCAGTGTCCCAGGTATAACGGTGAGACCCCAGTTGTTAAGACTTCAGTCACAGTTTTCAGTTATACATTCAGACGAGTATTAACAACTGTATGTTGTGTGAATCTGTTAAAATATTTCTAATTATAATGGGACGTAAATCAGAAACACCAGCCCAGGATAAACAAATGGCAGTACAGTGCCATTTAGAAGGAAAATCATATAAAGAAATAGGTGATTTGTTAAAAAGAAGCAAAAGTACTATACAATGTATTATAAAAAGATATAACGAAAATCAAATAAATAAAATATAAAAACACTCTTCAACAGGCAATTACAAATGTATGTCAAAATCCTGATATCACACAAAAATTGGTAGTAAGCATGCCTAAACGTTTAGAGGCTGTGATCGCAGCTAAAGGTGCTAAAGGTAACGGCCAATTTCACCAAAAAATCCTGAAGTACGAATAGTTTTGCGACCCGTGATTTTGCAATAGAGAGTAATTTAGTTTTTATTTTCTAAACAGTAAATGATATGAAGTTCAAGTTTAATTTATGTAATACTTACACATGTATGTTTATAATAAAATTATTATGATTAATTATACTCACGCCCATTAAAAGAAAATTGTGGTTATTTACAATTCCCTCTAAAGTACGAATAATTTTGCGAGTAACTGTACATAATATGTATGCACACTCTGTCACATAAAAACCAACCTGTGTCACCTACAACAATAAGTTTTTTTTGTACAAGAACTATGTGATAATATTTTATGCGCTTACCTAATAAACGCCCCAGTCGCCACCAGTATTAATTAATATTGCCTCACAACTTTGAAACTTTTATACCAAATTTAGATACTTTTCACCAAATTTTTGACATGTTCCTTTAGAAACGACCACCATATCTTACGTACTTGTGATAGTTGGGTCAGTAATAATTCATTCCACTAAGCTGTTACTTCATTAAGGCCTACACATTTTCTATTGGGTTGGCATCTGGTGATTGTGAAGGCCAGGTTAAAGTGTGGATGCCACGTTCAGCTTTCCACTGCATGTCTACTACGATGTTTGAGATCATTAGCTTGTATGATCCAGTCATCATTGTTTCTGCCAATCACTTTGTTGATGTCAAAATGCCCTTCTAGTACAATCGTTTCATTCTTCCAGCGTTAAAATTTCCGGTAAATACACACAATGTTCGGAATACTCGCGTATTGACACATCCCCAAACATGGACTTTAGCCGTATGTGTTTAACTGACTGATTTAACTATTTTAACATTAGCCGGACCTTCTTTCTACGAATCCCGGTCCAAAAAGAAGACTCAGTGAACACATTATCCCAGTTGCGGTCAACATTTTATGTCTATTAAGTTAGCAGAGCAAAGTTAGCCGAACACAAGTATCTCATATGGAGAATTAAAAGCTCATTAAATGCTAAAATTAAATGCGCAAGAAAAATTTTTTTAGCTCTTATATATTTTTTATCGCATGTTCTGCTTACTTGCAAAAAAGATAGCAGACATTAATGCAAAATAACATTTTCGTGATGTTCAACCGCGAATTAATAAAAGCTCATTAAATGGTAATTAAATGAGCAAGAAAAAATATGAGTAAAAAAAAGTTATGAGTAAAGCCCTTCTCCATTGACTTCATATGGGGGGAAGGGCGTAAGTATTTCTAAGTTTACGAAGTTTTTGGGTGATATTACGAATATATATATATATATATATATATATATATAGTCACAATTGAAACACGTATCAATGTTACAAAGAAAAGCAATAAAATAAAATTGCTGATTTTGAACCAAAATTACTTAAAAAATTACTAATTTGTAATGAACGTATCTCTCCGTAAACTGCACTTTAAAGAAATAGATCCAAATATTCAGTGTATGTCAGTCGTTAAGAAATTAGATATAAATTCACATTTTAAATCAACAAAAAAGAAAAAACTGTACATTTTCTACAATTTTGTATAAAAATCTATTTCATTTTCCTATAAGAACCTTGATAAGCCTTTGGTAATAACAACAGCAACAGTAAAAATAATAATGATAATGATAATAATAATGGAAATTATAAATGAGCTACCATTTTTTATTTTGGAAGATAATTAGCATTTGGGGCGGGTTTCGTATTTAGCTTTGAAAATCACAAAAACGTAAATTTCTGTTAATTCCCTGCTGTATTTTTTGCAGGTTAGCAGAACATGCGATAAAAAAATATACATATATAAGCTACAAATATTTTTCTTGCGCATTTAATTAGCATTTAATGAGCTTTTAATTCTCCATATGATATACTTGTGTTCTGCTAACTTAACAGACATCAACATTGTCGATTGCTCGCTCTATTCTCATTTTGATGTTTTTCTGTCAAGAGTGATTTGACAATAGTACTTTTATAATTAATTTTATTTTCATCTCATTTTTTTATGGTGGTACAATACTAATATGTATATATTTTTTGCCAGTAATTTTCGTCCTGCACGTAAGCTTAATGTGGCGTTTTTTGCAAATAACTTTAACATTGCGGAAATCTTTTTTGTAAACTTCACCTTCGACCCACGTTGTGGCCAATCTTCCACATTTTTAACTTCAATATATAGTAAAAGGATACCGAAAGTCTCAGATAGCGGCTGCGGCGCTCATTTTAGGTCCTTTCAGGTACCCACAGAAAAACTACCTCGAAGCGATGGGACTCATCTTGAAAACACACTGCTATTCCGATAGACAACGGATTGCTATTTATGCTTTGATGTAGCATCTTACCTGCCTCTTGTGACGTTGGATTAACGCGGTGAGTCGCCGTTTATCGTACAGACCAGCGACTTTTTTTATGTGACAGACTGTGTATATTTTATGTCCTAAGCTCGTATCTAGCAGATGCATTAATTTTAATATGTTTGGTATACTACAATATTACGATAATATGGGACGTAAGTATATGAAAATTCACTTGGACTCTGAATTGAGCGCTAACTAATATAGCTAAATCAGATTATCGCTGAGATCAAGGGACGCAGTTTGTATGTTTGTACATTGTGAACACGTAGAGAGTGACAAATGAAATGTACGCCAGTCAATAGAGCTCGAAAAGGGGTGAGTTTATGACACGATTGATACCTGAAATCCGACTACGTGATATTTTTAAGTTCAGTCCTTAGATGAAAACGTATATGAATTGGACTAGGAAATAGTTGCACTTTTTTTTTAATAACAAATTAGTGAAAAAAAAAATGAGTTTTTTCAGTTTTTTGCTTATAGAAGAAAATCTATTGACGCAATCACATCGCATCCAATAGAAAGATTCAAAAACCTTTAAAATGAAAAAAAAAAATCAAGTCAATCGGTACATTTTTCGTTGAGCAAACTCGGAAAAAACGCAAAAAATTACCTTTTCTTAATAAATTCGTAATTCGAGTATTTTTGCATTAGAAGAGTCAATCTTGTGGGAAAATGTAGGTAATATCACGAAGAATGAGTGTGCAAAAACTGGATTATGTACGATGAATAGTTTTTGCACAATAATCGAATAAAGTTTTTTACATCGTATTTTGAATATTCCATAACACGTCGAAGGATAGCTTGAATAACATTTTCTCGACGGATTCAACTATTTCCTAGTCCAATTCATATACGTTTTCATCTAAGGACTGAACTTAAAAGTATCCCGTAGTCGGATTTCAGGTATCAATCGTGTCATGTCAAAAAGCTCTATTGACTGGCGTAAAGAAGAAGACAGCATAAATATCAATTTATAGTCGACCTTGCTCTAAATATTTCAATTTAATCATCACTGTCGGTGCCTATTTTTACTACCCTTTTGTCCCATTGCAACAAACGGCATTAAAAGACTATTTTCGACAGTGGTAGCTCAGTGTGTACAGTTTTAAAACGTTAAAAAATATAATTAGTAGATGTTCTATTAATTGCAATATCGTATAAAATTTTAGTGTAATTGTAAATATTCTATTAATAGCGGTATACTACATGAATTTATGGCTACTACTTTATAGCAAATAAAATAGTAACTATCTACAATATACTATTCGCAAGCATAACGAATTAAGCAATGTTGTTAAAGTTGTCAACATATGTTGTACCGTATTATTTACTTCGTATCCTTGAACTTTGAGTACAAACTCAGCACATTGTGATATATTGAATTAAAGTGTAATTGAGATATGTATGTGTCAACTACAAGTTAACAAATTCGAAACATAATTACCCTCTTAAATTAGATTTAAATTAAATTTACAAAAATACCTCATCTTTCTTCAATTTGCCACAGCTATTATCTAAGACTTTAGTTAACAAATTACATTAGCAAACCTGGTAATCCAGTGAAATCATTTTTCACGTCAATCATGTACTGTTATTAGTATCAAATACCTCTATTTTTGTTGATTAATTCACTACTTCTAACTTCTACTTGGTATGAATTTTCTTTATTTTCAAAAGTGATGGTCTACTAGAAGTATATACGTATGTATCTACAAAAATTCATTTTACCACTTTATATTCGTCGTCAAATGTTATACTATCTACCAAACTTAAACGAAAAATGACATAAAGTTGAAGTTTCGCTGTGTCTGTTTATGTACATATGTATATGACCGTATTTCACATTGGCAACCAACTTAAAATAGATATATTTTTGTTTTTCAGACATACTAAACGGACAAAATGTGTTATTAAATTTAGGATCTTGCGTTGGGGATGTCCTTCCTTGTGATAGAAGTCGCAGTTTCCCGAAATTTCTGAAAATAAGTATAACAGTTTTGTTTACCCCCTTCCAAACGTTAGAAAATCGGGTATTTTAGTGCCTGAAAAAATATGTTCAGCAATTATTTTCTGTTACGTAGAGACAATTTTACACTACACAAAAAAATATTAAAACAAAACTGTGTTTTAAGAAAATTCAGTATGTAAATATATCAATATACCTAAAACTTCTCAAGGGCGTAGAGCTGGATGTGGCGTGTGAGTTATATCTATAGTTTTGCAATAAGCCTGATTGACAAAATGCCAGTGACGTAGTCACGGGTGGATATAGGAAATATATCCCTCCAAGAGTTATGAATAACAACTTTTTTATACATGGAAATACTAATTCATATAGAAATAAGTCATTGGTAAAAACAATAGTATACATCCCCAACCAAACACTGGTCGTGTTTCAGAATCGATAACAATATTTTCAAGCTTCAAAACCAATATCAAAGTTTTCCTCCATAAATCCAAAAAAGTATATACATATTTTAAATGTATATATTCTTTAGTTCAAACTATTAAAGATATTATCACACATGTGAGTGTACAATATAGCCACCACTCGATTAAGTACTGATATTATCACTTACGCTATTTTTATCTAATTGTTTGTCAATAATAGGACCCAGATTCACTCTGTGTTGTGTTTTTTTGTAAAGTGCTACAATTTTTTACCTTGAAATTATTATCACATTCCTTACGGAATGTGGGACCCTCGATTGACCTCTTTCCACATTTTTACAAAGGAACATATAATTTACATTAGTCCATCTACACATAGTGTGACCCGTTTAAAATCTGGGCATCTTTTTAATACATGTATTTATAGCTGTTTTTACCGATTTTTAAAAATGTAATGTGAAAAAACTTTGCTATACAGTTGGTGTCTTACTTAAAAACTAAGACCTAGTATTTTGTTATTGAATCTGAAGAAATCATATTACCGATTTTTATACAAAACAATCTGAACAGGCCTCTGAATTCAGCATCCCCTAAAAATGTTGTATACCACATTTACTCTGTATACCATATTATATGTATATGTGTATACCATATTTAGTCTGAAATATCGAAATTTAAACATTTTTAGTAAGGTTTTGTACAAGTTTTAATTTATTAAATCTTAAAAACATAAAAATCAAATTGCAGAATAAAATTGAAATAATAAAGACAAATATAAAAGCAAAAATTAATACAAAATAAAAACGAGAATATTAAACGAATTTCATATAAACAAATAAATAAAATAGTTTAAAATGCAATTTATTTCGACCTTTCCAGTCCATGAGTTCTCCGTATATGTGAATATATTTCTCAAACCTACGCAAGGTATTTAACAAAATTCTTAAATATATTTCGTCAGTTTGTGCACACGTGTCTCTTATTCGCTCTTGAAGCTCTTCGCCATTCTAAGATAGTGATTTGTACATCTTTTGTTCGAAAAAAAAATCAATGTAGTTAAATCTGGCGACCTTACTGACGAGTTTATTAAAGTTATTGAGCCCTTGGATCCCATTTATTTTCAAAATCGGTGTTTAACAATTTCATATGTATACAGGATAACAAAGTTCATTTTTTTTTAAATACAATACTAAAAAAAAACATTCTTGAACACATACGGTATTCATTGGATATTGTCAATGGAAATAATTACCTTTTTTCAGTTTAATATCTCGCCCACTGGATTTTTAGAGGTATAATAATTTTAATTCAGTCTCGCACAAACATTTACTCAAAATACAAAATAGTATTTGATACATACCCATTTTAAGGAATGTTGAATTCCGTGATGTATTGATATTCAAATTTGTTTTTTTTTTAATTTCAATCATAAAAAAAAATCAGAATACGCCTTGGTTTTGTAATTCGTGTTACTTTGACCTATGGTACAGTTTTTGTTACCCCACATTTTAAAAAAATCTCGTGAAAACCGAGCAATAAATAATTACTCCCTCCGTTGAAAATTTGTGTAATTTTGGTACGTTCAGTTATACGAATTATAATTTCAAAACTGGGACTTCTTTATTGCTAATGGCAGTAAAAAAAACTCAATTGGTAATAGTTTTCAAACAATACGAAAAAATAAGAAAACGATGGACAATATTAAAAAGAAAATGAGTAAGATTGATGATAGTTAAATAAATATATTCATAAAAGCAGACATAACAAATAATAATAAATGAATAATAAACTATCTTAAAATAAATCATTTTCCAAAATTTTCAAAAAATTTTTTTGGAATAACTAGCGTACGAAAAATTCTAAAAAATTTATATTATAATTACAATGTATGAAGAATACGTAGAAAAAAATTCAGTCGCAGCTGTCTACGAAAAAACTATTCTTTTCTAAAAAACGCATTTTTCACATTAATAGTTTGTAACAAACATATAAATATATAAATTATTGCAATATTGCACTAAATTCTAATAACTTCCAAGAGTCAAGAAAGTACTTATGTGCGTATATAAAATTCAAAAATATATAGGAAATATGAAAACAAGTGAGACAAAAAAGGTGGTACATATTTGTATTACCTGCCCCTCAAAGGGTTAAACCAAAATTTCCATTCTCACTGCATTCTGTTTGTAGGAAGTAAGTATTTTTTATGTATATGACGAAGGGAATATTTTCCAAGGGTTACCAGGTCTTAAATGGGTCACACTGTATATGTACATATGTACGCATGAACGTACATATGTATGTTTACAAGCGAAAGAGAATTCTGAATTACACCAATTAAGCAGCATGAATAGCATTAATAGATCGAATCTGTTGTCGTTTCCCTGTCTTATTTCAGGAAATCCAATACCGAATTTAGGACGTTTATTTGATAATGCGAGCAATTAGTTTAACAACGTCGTCCCTCACATAACAAATAGTATATTTACGAAATGTATGGACAAAGAACCGAAATCGTCAACAATTTTCTTGTCAGGAAAATGTTTTAGATGTTGACTCCTTTGCTGTGAACAATATGGAAAATATTCTAATTAAGAGTAATACAAATACGTTGATACTTTATACAATGTTTTAATTAAGAGTTCTATTTTCGCATTCATGTTAAAAATGTAATCATCAGTAAATTTTGGATAGTTTTTAGATCATTTAAAAACTTGCCAAAAGACGGATTATTGCTTCTTTAAAATATTGTTTAGGTACTTTTTGTTATGTTGGATTATCCAACAGATTTTTTGTTTTGCGTTTCCAGTATATACCTCTAAAACCGAAGCATATTTTAACCATTTCAAAAGTTAACACAACATACTTAATCAACAAAACGTACTTGAACAGGTGTTAGTTTAGTACAAACAGTAAATATTTGCTTTTCGAATAATATAAATTATTTTCGGTATTATAAATTATTCCCGTTGAGCTATCGGATTGTTAAGATGTCGTTTGAAACGTCAATAAAAAATTCTTATCGAATTGAAATCGTTTCTCTTGCCCTTGCAAGCTTTCCACACTTCTACTTCTATACGCAGGAATGTGTCCTTTATAACCACTACATTCTATATATTTTATATATAATTTTAAAAAAATATTTTCCGCAAAGTTCATTCAATGAAAATGATTCGGGTTTATGTAATAATCGTATACCATCGTGAGGCAAAAAAAATGTTTTTAACTTTAAGAATTCCCTAGGCTCTTCTAATGAACATTATTTTATACGTCAAACTTTCATGTTGTTTCAAGGCTTTTTGACGAGTCTATAAAATTTGGAAAAATTGCCTTTGTTGCGCAAAGGACGTTTTCAACAAGACAAAAGTTCCGGGATGGCTGGATAACTCGAAAAATACGCCTCCTAGAGAAAAATGACCTTCATAAAAGTTGTAGGATTTTTTCCCTGGAAATCCAACGGTGACCTTGATTATGACCTTGAAGGTTATGTCACGGTCAAGTCCATTTTATCAAATAGGACCTCCTATTTTTGACACCGGAAATGAAAAGAGCGGAAAATTTTACAATCAATTATGACCTTGACCAACTCGTGGGATTTGACCGTCAAGGCTATTCCAAGCTCAAATACAAGACGAATGCGATGTACATACTAGATGAATACGATGTCATCCCAGCTGAGTATTTCATAAATGCAATTAGCAGTATTTATAGTCGATTGGCTTACTGTCAAGGGGTTAACAGAGCACAAGTCTTGCATTAACTGGCTGGAAAGTAAAGAGTTTTGCCTTAGATGGCTAGATAGCTCTTTATCTTGGTCAACTTTTTTCCATGATACGTATTTATTAAGCTTTAATGCCTCACTTGTATTAAGTAACCTTGGAATAGCCTTGAAGGTCAAATCCCAGGGGTTTGTTTTTTTGTTTATCCCACTGTATAATCATCTCATATACATATATAATCTAAGTGGTCAAAATAATTCCTAAAAAATCTTTTTTTTATTTTTTTACACATTCTATTTTTGCAACATTATAACGCATTTTTTTTTTAATTTATAACCTACCACATATTGTGTACACTTTAGTTACAAAACTTTTCTCTAAAATGAATAGTTCAGTTATCTAGAAGAAAAGGGAAAAACACGGATGTTTAAGATTTTTTTACATTTTGTTTAATACCAAATTTTCAACAAGTCCACTGGATCATATGGAAAAAGTCTCAAATTACATCATTTCAAAACAGATTCGACTAAACCACCCGATACACATTCGGAAAAGAAAACAAACTGCGTAGAAATTGAAAAATGATTCACGTACTCCGGGAAAGACTCCGGTGGTTGAAAGGGCCAACAAGGGGGGGGGTTGTTGGACACACAACAACGTCTAGTCCCATTTGCGCCCCCTAGAGGGCGATGCCTTCTAGATAACACCACCGTATACTCAGAAACTATTAGCATTTTTTATTATAATGTATATTTTCTCAGCGTAAAATTTACCACTTCTTAATGGTACAACGTCTACATAAGAATTCTTTATTGTTTCAGTAACAGCCGAGAAATGAGAAATAAAGCAGAAAAACAAAGGAGGGACAGACTGAACGCGTTCATCGGCGAATTGGCCACGCTGGTGCCGATGGTGGCGAGAAGCGCAAAGAGAATGGACAAGACTAGCATTCTCAGATTGACGGCCACGCATTTGAGGATATATCAAAGTAAGACAAATGCTTCCATATCGCAAAATGTACGTGTCACATAATTAGTAAGTGTCTTCGGAAATTACGTGTTTATTTGTCAACTTAAACACCTTGTCATGTAAAAGCGTTTCATGGAAATGATACTACTAACGATGCTAATGCTGATAATTATAGTTTTTTCGTATCGTATTATTATTGTTATTATTATTATTAAACACATTCTGAGACCGGGTAAATAAAAATGTACCTACTGGTATCTATGAAACATAGTAAGTACAAATACTTGCATGTATATAAGAAAAAATATCATAATTAACAGAACGTTTTAAATAATATTCGTACCTAAATAGTATAATGTATGTAAAAAATTCGATCATAATATCCCAAGAATATGTATCTCGATAGGCAACTCGAAGATGACAAAAATATTTACATTGTTGCTTAAAGAAAAACAGTAAGAGTAACATTAGTACAATCATTTACATGCTATTGAAAAATCAAACGATTTGTCAGAAGTTATAAGCAAATTAAAAAAAACGCTAAATAACCATAAAACTGTTACATATACATACATAAGTAGAGGGAATGCTCATACAGATTGACGTAGAATTTAATTCTACAACAAAATGTAACGTAAAATGTGGAGCATTGTATTTAGGAAATTCGAGTTTGAATATTTTTAAGTTACGCTAAATGGTAGCTTAAAGAAAAACAGTAACAGTTACATTAGTACAATAATTCACATGCTGTTGAAAAATCAAACGATTTGTCAGAAGTTATAAGCAAATTAAAAAAAACGCTAAATAACCATAAAACTGTTACATATACATAAGTAGAGGGAATGGTCATACAGATTGACGTAGAATTTAATTCTACAACAAAATGTAACGTAAAATGTGGAGCATTGTATTTAGGAAATTCGAGTTTGAATCTTTTGAAGTTACGCTAAATGGTAGTTCTATTTCAAACACCCTGTATATAATTGAGGATAATAATAAAAACATCATTACAACGCTACAGAGTTCCACTAATCACAGTACAAATACCGACACATATTTTGTAAAACAACCACTACAAGACAGTTTCAATGCTAACCAATAAAATTTAAAAAAAAACTCGAAATAACTCAAAAACACTAAAAGACAAGTACAGGAAAATCAAATGTGTAGAATCTAAATATACAATAAAGAAGACTATTCCATTTAAAACAATGAACTTCCGGTATAACCGGAAGTGCAGCCATCTTGAAAATATTTTCATCGAATTCATCTTTGGCGTATTATCTGAGGTGTAAATTTTCGAAAATCAATATCTACAAGCCCTAATACTTTTAATGAATGCTTTCGATGACTCACCCTATATTATAGAGAAAGACATTTTTTTTGTAAATCTGAAACTAAATTAACCCAGCTAACGACCTACTTGATGTCAACGCAATTGCTGATGGGCGGTTTTTGTTTCAGCTTTGATTAACAGCAAGGGAATACCACGAATGGAGTTGCCCAAGCACGTTGACCAGTACATGTTGGATCAGTTAGTTTGTGATCAGTTAGGAGGCTTTTTGCTAATACTTACACCGACAGGAAAAATAGTTTTTATATCACATACAGTAGAGAATTTATTAGGACACTTACAGGTAAGACTCCACTACAATAAAGATTACCATCAAAATACGTATGTAAATCAAACTACGTGCCCTTTGTAGTTAATTTTGATTTTTTTTATACATACAGTGTGTTTCACTTCATTCGCATATTAACCCTTCTACCTGAGTCCCTTCTTAACTTGTTAAAAATTATTTGTAATATTTGCCTTATAATTTTTTTTGAAAATGTCGCAATTTTTAAGTAATATATATTTTTTTAGTACCGTACTAAATTTTCTTCTAGTCAGTTTAAAAAGCAGTATACTATTAATAGATATGTAGTCAAATATGTACAAGTATAGTGTACCTTTTAATTCGGAAAAATTGGATATTGAAGTATAACCAATATACGAGTATTGTGTGAAAGTTTTTCACTTTTTTTATTGATTTTAAATGAAAGCAGTTTGGACCAATATCCATAAGAAGTTTGGTAGCACCTTTTCTTGTTATTAGGACCTAAAGAGTAGAAAAACGCTCGCATTCAGAAAGAACACGCGGATACTAAAATTAAGGTGGAAAATCTCTAAAGGTAGTCCGAGCTTCTCGAAAATAACCTCATAAAGGGTTCAATTCTGTTGAATACGTCAAGCAGTAGGATAGATATTTTTTATTATTTAAGAGCAAATATCTCGATAGGGGTCAAATCTTATACATAGGTTATTTTACGCTCCTAGAAATTGCACATGTCATATGGAACACACTGTAGATAGGAAATAGCGAAATAATTACTTAGATTCTAACTTTGTTTAAAAAATTTCGTCAAGAAAAACAACGATTTCTTCTTGTCTTGGAGATATATTTCATTTTTCCTTTTTTTGTACTACTGCTACGATTCTAAATAACCCAGAAAAATTAAAAATGTATAGTATCATTTTTTTTCGTTTGGTCTGTTCTTCAGCTTCTACAGCTGACATAAATATTGTGACATTTGTAAAAGTGACATTTGTGACAGCTGACATTTATTAAGTTTTATAGTTTACATACTTAGTTTATTTAGTTTATACACACTAGCTATTAGTAAAGAATTGTATGGAATGACATATTGAATATTCTGGATGTCAAAAGAATTTTCTAGAAATGTAGAAACTATAAATACTGGTGTTGTTGCTAGGAGTTAGTTAGTTATGTTTTGAATGTTACATGGTTAAGACCCACGAGTTGTAGATTGTTAAATAAACGTGTTTGGACAGAAAAGCGAGTAATTTGAAGATATATTCGTAACATTTTGGTGACAGCGGTGGGATAATAGAATTCGAAAAAAAAAAAAAATTATATGGTGAATACGAGATCTACAAAATACAACGAAGAAACGACGACGATGGATGTAAGTGAAATATTAAAATTCTTGCAACAAGGGCGACAGGAGGACGAACGACGACGACAAGAGGACCGTGAGGAGGCAGAACGACGACGACAAGAGGACCGTGAAGAGGCAGAAAGGCGAGAGGAAAAGCGACGAGAGGAGGACGAACGACGACGGCAGGAGGACCGTGAGGAGGCAGAACGACGACGACAAGAGGACCGTGAGGAGGCAGAAAAGCGAGACGAAAAGCGACGACAAGAGGACCGAGATGAAGCTGAGAGGCGACATCAGGAAATCTGTGAGTCCCAAAAAGTAATAAACACCAGGTTGAATGAATTTTCTGGAAGAATCGACGGCGTGGAACAACAGATTGACCAGGTAGGCCTAAAATTCAATAGAATCGAGAAGGAATTTCAGGAGAATAAAGAAGAAATCGAGAGAAAATTAGAAGACACCAGACGGCGAGTACAAAAAGAAATACTGGAAAAGATAAATGGGCTGGAGCACCAATTGCATCGTGCTTCAATAGCCGATTCAGGAGATTGTTTGACCTCACCAGCTACTCCGTTACAACATTCAAGCCTTATGCATACTGAAAGGTCAGTACACAAAATGCTTAAGCCTCCTACGTACGATGGACAGTCATCATGGTCCATGTACCGCAGACAGTTTGAGGCTGCCGCAAAGGCCAACGGATGGACTCCACAAGAAATGGCTACTTCGCTAGTCATATCTCTCAGAGGTCAGGCACTAGAAATCTTACAGAGCATCCCGGAAGAGCAGCAAAACGATTACAACAGGATTGTAGGAGCATTAGAAATAAGGTATGGACACAAATACCTCCGCCAAGTTTACCAGTCCCAAATCAAAAGTAGACAGCAAAGAAGCAATGAGTCCCTTCAAGAATACGAAGCTGACATCGAACGACTTGTCCATTTGGCATACCCTCAAGCACCCAAAGAATTTCTCGAGCAAATTGGCATCCAGACTTTTATTGATGGACTAGTAGACACTGAAATGCAGCAAGCTTTGCGGCCTGGCAGACACACCACGATTAGTGATGCACTCGTAGCTGCTTTGGAATTTAAAGCAGCTAAAGAAGCATCGAGGAGCTACAAATCCAGAGTAAGGCAAGTTAAATTCGACGAATGCCAATCACTTCCCGAGACCATGGAGAAAATAATGCGAGCATTGGATGAAATCAAACAGTCGAACTCACCACAGAAGGAAACCAGGCGCTGCTACAACTGTGGAAAAATTGGGCACCTACAGCGTTTTTGCAGGGCTAGGTCAAGGTCCCAGTCAAGAACGAATTCACCAGATCGACAGCCAGATTCGAGATCAAGATCCAGAAGTCCAGACAAGAGAAACTGGAGAGAAGAAAATGGGACATTGAAGACTTCACAGCATAGGACTGGTCGTTCCCCAACCCCAGACCGAAGACCTCGTTCCAGATCACCAGCAAGAAATTCGGGAAACGACAATTAGTCGATGCTAGGGGGCGCGTGTCGACTACTTATACTCAATGCCCCAAGATTTATGTCTCAAAAATAAGTAGCGACGAACGAAGCCTGATAGTCCATGGATACTTGGACGATAAATGGTGTTCCTTTGTAATTGACACCGGTGCTACAAGAACTATTCTGCGGCCTGACATTCTGCAAAAATCATCAAAGGAATTATCCAGACATGTGAAATTGGAAACAGCTACTGGAGAATTGATTCCTGTACATGGTGAACTAAATGTAAAAATTCAACTGGGTTCGAAAATCATGTATCACCGAGTTTTAACAGCCGATATCAGAGACGACTGCATATTAGGACTAGACATATTGAGTAAACATGGTTTTGTCGTGGATGTTAG
The DNA here is from genome assembly GCA_029963805.1 of Aromia moschata. NCBI lineage: Eukaryota > Metazoa > Arthropoda > Insecta > Coleoptera > Cerambycidae > Aromia > Aromia moschata. The sequence continues at coordinate 314,104 of JAPWTK010000298.1, read as the reverse complement.
AAACAAAACTATACAAATTCAAAATGAAGAAATTGTTATGGCCCCCAAACTTCAAGACTACGATAGATCAAGAAGGATCATAGTTGAAGAGGACATCCAAATACCCCAAGGATCAGAGAACATCATCATTGCAAAATTGGATGGAAACGGTCTGAGTACCGGAATAGTCGAGGCGAGCGAAAGGAACGATGGCTTATTGGTTGCAAGAAGCCTAGTACAAATGAATAACCAAATTCCAGTAAGGATTGCCAACATATCAGACAAAAAGATTATTCTTAAGAAGAATGAAGTATTGGGACGTTGTGAACCAGTCGAAAAGATAGTTAAATGCGAGGAAGTCAACCAAGCTCAGACGAATCAAGCAAGGGTACGTGATCCAACTATTACAGAATCTTTGCTCAAAAATGCTGCTCATCTGGAACCGGAAGAAGCTAGAAAAGCTAGACAGTTCCTCGACAGATATCAAGATGTATTTGCCAATGGAAACATCACCGGCAGAACAAGTCTGGTTCAACATCGCATAGACACCGGCAATAACCCACCGATAAAGCAAGCTCCAAGAAGACTACCATTCGCTAAACAGAATGAAGTTACCGGAATGATTGATAAAATGCTGAAAGAAGGTGTCGTCGAGGAATCATCGAGCCCATGGTCTTCACCCGTTGTTTTAGTTACGAAGAAAGATGGCACAACAAGATTCTGTGTGGACTATCGGAAGCTGAACAATGTGACTAGGAAAGACAGTTATCCTCTACCTCGAATCGACGACACCCTGAACACACTTTCAGAGTCAAAATGGTTTTCAACATTGGACTTGAAGAGTGGATATTGGCAAGTCGAACTTCATCCCGACGATAAGGAGAAAACTGCGTTTTCTGCTGGTACCGGCCTTTATCAGTTTAAAGTTATGCCATTTGGTCTTTGCAATGCACCGGCCACTTTTGAGAGACTGATGGAGTTAGTACTCAGAGGAATGACGTGGAAAACTTGCTTGGTATACCTTGATGACGTCATTGTAATGGGGAAATCATTTGAAGAACATCTTAAGAATTTGGAGGATATCTTCAATAGATTCAGAAATGCCAACCTACAGTTGAATCCAAAGAAATGTTCCCTGTTTCAAAAACAAGTGGAATTTCTAGGACACATAGTATCCGCCGAAGGAATTCAAACCGACCCCAGGAAGATATCTGCAATCAAAGAATGGCCACGACCCAGAGATAAACATCAAGTAAGAAGTTTTCTTGGACTCTGCACATACTATAGGAAATTTGTAAAGGATTTCGGAAAAATTGCTAAACCACTACATCGGCTCACCGAAAATAATGTTACCTTCGATTGGACTCCAGACTGCCAGCAAGCTTTCACAGAACTGAAGAAGCGCCTAACTACAGCACCAATTTTGGCATACCCTAAACAAGATGGAATGTTTATTTTGGATTGTGATGCCTCTCAACACGGAATTGGATCAGTCTTATCCCAGGTTCAAGACAAAGAAGAAAAGGTAATCGCCTATTTCAGCAAGACACTAGGCAAGGCTGAAAGAAATTACTGTGTTACGAGGAAAGAATTACTGGCCATCATCAAATCGCTGGAGCATTTTCATAGTTACCTTTATGGAAGACACTTTTTAATTAGGACAGATCATAACGCCCTGCAGTGGATTATGAATTTTAAGAACCCGGAAGGACAAGTTGCTAGATGGATGGAGAGACTACAACAGTATAACTTCAAAATAATGCACCGGAGTGGAAAAACACATGGTAATGCAGACACATTATCGAGAAGACCGTGTTTAGAACAGAAATGTCGCTACTGCCAGAAGATTGAGACGAAAGAATCTTCATACGAGGCCTGTAATGAACTGTTAATGGCAACAACAATACAGGTTGAAGATGAATGGTCCTCGGAGGAATTAAAGAAGAGCCAGAAGAAAGACAGTGACCTCAAATTAATCCGGAACTGGGTAAAGAATGGAGTTCGACCAACTTGGCAGGAAGTTTCCAGATATGGTACGACTATAAAGGGATACTGGGCTCAATGGAATTCCCTTTGTCTTCGCGATGGCCTACTGCATCGGAAGTGGGAGAGCCCCCGATGGAGTATCCGCAGTCTACCAGTTGGTCTTGCCTAAAGCAAGAATCCACCAAGTGCTAGAAGAGCTTCACAGCAGCCCATCCGGAGGACATTTTGGAGTAACCAGGACTTTGGCTCGAGTAAGGGACCGATTTTATTGGGTAAACTGTCGCCGAGACGTAGAAGAATGGTGTAAGAGATGTGATTTGTGCTCTGCCAAAAAGGGACCAAACACAAGAAGCCGTGGTAAAATGGTGCAGTACTTATCCGGAGCACCATTCGAGAGGGTAGCAGTGGACATTCTTGGACCATTACCTGTAACCGACCGTGGCAATAAGTACTTGATGGTGGTAATGGACTATTTCTCGAAATGGCCCGAAGCAGTACCTCTTCCCAATCAAGAAGCAGAAACTGTAGCCGAAGCGTTCATCGAGAATGTCATAGCTAGACATGGAGTGCCCCTCGAACTGCATTCCGATCAAGGAAGAAATTTCGAATCAGAGCTGTGGCAAGAAGTGATGAAAACAATGGGCATCACGAAAACCCGAACAACTGCGCTTCATCCCCAGTCGAATGGCATGGTTGAACGCCATAACAGAACCATATGCCACTACCTGTCTAAATTCGTGTCTGAAAATCAAAGGGACTGGGACAAATTGGTGCCTCTGTTTTTGCTGTCATATCGAAGTTCCCAGCATGAGTCGACTACCTACACTCCGTCTATGCTGACCTCTGGAAGAGAAATGAAACTGCCTACTGACCTCATACTTGGCCGTCCACTAGAGGAAAATCAGGAACGATCTCTGCCAGAATTTGTAGAGAATTTGAGAGAGAGAATGGACCAGATCCACCGATTTGCCAGGGAGAAGCTGAAAATTCACAGCGACAAAATGAAGCAGCGTCTCGACACTACATCAACAGAGACTGCATTTAAACCTGGTGATGCAGTATGGTTGTACGCCCCAAAAAGGACGAAAGGAAAAAGTCCAAAGCTTCAGAGCAACTGGGAAGGCCCGTACACCATAATAAGGAAAATCAACGACCTGGTCTACCGCATCCAGCTATCTCCAAGAAGCAAGCCGAAGGTGGTCCATTTGGAGAGACTCGCAAGATATACAGGACATAATCCACCCGATTGGTTTGTTGTCGAAGATCCGCCGCCTAGGACTGAAGACAGTGTTATTCGGGACGAATAACCTTAAAGAGGGGAGCAATGTGACATTTGTAAAAGTGACATTTGTGACAGCTGACATTTATTAAGTTTTATAGTTTACATACTTAGTTTATTTAGTTTATACACACTAGCTATTAGTAAAGAATTGTATGGAATGACATATTGAATATTCTGGATGTCAAAAGAATTTTCTAGAAATGTAGAAACTATAAATACTGGTGTTGTTGCTAGGAGTTAGTTAGTTATGTTTTGAATGTTACATGGTTAAGACCCACGAGTTGTAGATTGTTAAATAAACGTGTTTGGACAGAAAAGCGAGTAATTTGAAGATATATTCGTAACAATATGTTTTTTTAATGAAGAAAACAAATTTCGAGAATTTTTTATTTGTGGTGTTACCGAGACTCTCCATATCCACTTTCTGGGAACATAAAAATCATAGAAGAAATCAGTGGCGGTGCGTGATATTTCAGTTAGCCATATCTTGAAAACGACGCATGGGACCCACTTCACTTTTTAGGTGATGACTATACACCTCTTACAGAAAGGATTTATAGTGAAAAAACCGTCAGCAAAGTTTGCGAAAAATTTTTCAAAAACACTGGAGCACTCCCTGGGTTCTCAGTAACGCTCTATGGAATATTTGAAGTATATTTTTTTTTCATAATCTAGAAACAAATATAAGGAGACGTTTTTCGATTTGTTACAAAATATTTTTGTTTCAAAAAGTTATGGCCATTTTAATTTTGGGAAACAAAATGTTCCTATAAAATTAAAATTAAAATGGCCATAACTTTTTGAAAAAAAAAAATATTTTGCAACAAATCGAAAAACGTCTCCTTATATTTGTTTCTAGATTATGAAAAAATATATACTGCAAATATCCTACAGAGCGTTAATGAGAACCCAGGAGTGCTCCAGTGTTTTTTGAAAATTTTTTTCGCAAACTTTCCTGACGATTTTTTCACTATAAATCCTTTCTGTAAGAGGTGTATAGTCATCACCTAAAAAAGTGAAGTGGGTCCCATGCGTCGTTTTCAAGATATGGCTAACTGAAATATCACGCACCGCCACTGGAAGAAATGATATGAGTTCGTAAACTCATTCTCATTTTTCTCACACCATCTTAACTAAACTGCTGGCCACTCGAACTTACACATAGAGAGTTTTAGGCAAAATTTAAAGTTCAATATTTTTAACAGGAATGCAAATTTTTGAACGCGGCTTGCAAATTTTGAGAGCTAGTTTTTTTCGGATTAAGCTGCATGACGTATATTTATCGTAGGACCATAGGTTTATTATATACGGGGTGATCAATGAAGTCATGCAAAAAATCAAAAAGTTTGTATGAGTGAAATTTCCTCAAACAATTTTTTTTGGACGTTGCAATATGGTTCGTTACTAAGGTAACATCAATATCTCTAGAGGTTTTTGTCAGTTTTTGGATTAAGGCCCTTAGGCTTTGTACACACTACTCAACATAAAATTTGGGTAGCAAAATTTTTAAAATGCTATAACTTCACATTGGATTGACGGTTCTTGATGATTTTTACGGATTTGTAATCTTTATTTCACGTAGATTTTCTCTGGTCTAAGCATTTTATTTGAGGGTTGAAATTTACACATTATACCGGGTCGATAATATACAAAAACGTAGCGACAAGAACACGTTTATTATTTTCCTCCAAATATCGCTGATTTGGCCTTCTCCAAACTAACATTCGGCCATCGAAGTGAAACAAATTAAATCTTGTTTCTTCAGTAAATAAACAATGGCTCCACTCTGCATTACCCCAATTCGCATGCCGATTTGCCCATGCCCGCCTATTCGCTCTATGGTGCACACATTATTTAAGTTTTTGTAAAAATAAATTCTCACCTCAAGTTGTTTTTATTTAATGTTCTTCTCACTGTTCTGTCCGAAACTCTCACTCCAGTTTGTTGTCTTAAAGAGTCATTTAGTTTTCTAGAGTTCTTTGTTCTATTCTGCATAGTTTCTCTCATTAAAATTCTTTCGGTTCTTTGGTTTATTTTTTTTTGTATGTCCACACCCATGCCCATAATTATGATCACCAGTAGTTTCGACGCGGCCGGCGCTTCAAATTATAAATTGTCTTTCGGCTGACATTGTAAATGTGCGCAATTTGCTCTTTTGACATTCCTTCGTTAAGAAGTCGAATGCAATTTTCCCTTTCTGCCGTGGTTAAACGCCTCATATTAATTAAAATTTACAAAATTATAACATTGAAATGCGATTATTTCGAGAATAATGTTAACAGTTTTTAATACCATAGCAACAAATTTGTTTTTCCAATGCCTACTTTGAAATTGACGCGTCGCGTAGAAATTACAACCGATCATAATTATGGGCATGGGGGTGGACAAAGAACTCTGTAAAACTGAATGATTCATCGAGACAACAAACTGGGGTGTGAGTTTCGGACAGAACAGTGAGAAGAAAGTTAAATAAAAACAACTTGAGGTGAGAATTTATTTTTACAAAAATTTAAATAATGCCAAACCTTAGAGCGCGTCGTACACTACGTTTTTGTTTATTATCGACCGGGTATAATGTGTAAATTTCAACCCTCAAATAAAATGCTTAGACCAGAGAAAATCTACGTGAAATAAAGATTCCAAATCTGCAAAAATCATCAAGAACCGTCAATCCAATGTCAAGTTATAGCATTTTAAAAATTTTGCTACCCAAATTTTATGTTGAGTAGTGTGTACAAAGCCTAAGGGCCTTAATCCAAAACTGACAAAAACGTCTAGAGATATTGATGTTACCTTAGTAACGAACCATATTGCAACGACCAAAAAAATTTGTTTGCGGAAATTTCACTCGTACAAACTTTTTGATTTTTTTGCATGACCTCATTGATCACCCCGTATATAATAAACCTATGGTCCTACGATAAATATACGACATGCAGCTTAATCCGAAAAAAACTAGCTCCTAAAATTTGCAAGTCGCGTTCAAAAATTTGCATTCCTGTTAAAAATATTTTACTTTACTTTAAATTTTGCCTAAAAGTCTCTATGTGTAAGTTCGAGTGGCCAGCACTTTATTTCATAGAAACATGTGTATGTCGAATAACGTACCGAGTACCCTGAATGCAATTCCTTTTTCAGACTGATCTAATGGGTCAATCTCTATTCAACATAACGTCTCCCGATGATCATGACCGATTACGGACGTACCTTCAGTGCGAGGGTGACATGGAGCAAGAGTGGAAGAAATACTTCACCATCAAGGTGAGGAGGGCAGGACCCCGCTCTGAATCGGCCGTATACGAACCCGTGAAGATTATGGGCATGCAAAAGCAGTTGAATAATCGTTCAAGCCAGAGCCCAGTGGCGTCCTGTAGTCCGTCAAGTACATCGACTATGTTAAATAATGATGTAAGTACTGAATCTGTGGTTAAAGTCTAGAAGCTTGGTATGAAACGTTTGCACACCAAGACTCAAAATAGTCTTTATAAGTCTTTGCCGGCAATAACTCAATAAGAGTTTGTGAAATTCCTTGTGTACACAGCAACTAAAAAGAAAGGGTGTATAATATATGTCTTTAACGTGTTCATGTTGAATTTAATAATTACTGAACACACACGACAAAATATTTAATAGCTATAGTTATGGGACAACTAGCCGCTACTATAAAATTGGACTAATATAAAAAAGCTAAGTTTGAAATAGGTAATTGAAAAATACAATGCCATCCACTGGCCATTATCAATGCAGATATGTACATATATCGAAAAAGTTAAAATGTAGCTACACCACAATTATAATTTTTAGTATTTTATCGTTATAAAATACTATAACCAATACTAACTAACTACAAAATACAAAGAAAATACATAATATACACAAGATTGTGATAAAACCATGGAAAAGAGTGATGTTCTTTCGTCAATACAAAAGAAGCCCGAATTGTTGACCCCTACATTAAAGTTAAGGTCATAGAATTTATCTCTCATCTCTGAGGCAATACATTATGTATTAGATGAAAACTACATAAAAAAGAACAGACGCGCACACACACACCATAACCTACATACATATGTTCAAATATTAAGTGGATGAACAAAAAAATACTGCAAAAGAGATTTTTGGAATGTTACTGACGCTATTGTGGTCACATTTATCGATAAGTAAACTACCTCTCATGATTTTCACAGATCTTTAACAATGATCTGTTTTTTTTAATAAAGAGGACTTTTCTATTTGGCATCATTTTAAGGTCCAGTTTTCCAATTATTGCCAATTAAAATTTCAATTAAACGATTGTTTTAAATGGATTAAACGTAAGGTTAATGTTAATTGTGATTCAATTTTTTTTCGGGTTTTATAATTACAGATTGGTATTTAATTTGCTAATTTCACATATTCTGTATAATCCGTAGAATGTGGGCCTAAAATTGGAATAAAATTGATTCACAAACAATACACAATAAGGTATGTTTAGTTAACTAAACTTTTTTAATTGCCAAATCGAAGAACGGACTAAATAAATATGTAAATCATTACTAGGGTCCGGAAATATGTGCGGCAACGCAGGGCTGGGCACTATAAAATTCTATGATGATAATGAAAGTATTAACGAAAGTAAAGTATTAACCGTATTTTTTAAGTGCCTTGTATTAGGGACGTGCGATACTCCAAAAAATATCGATACTAAGTATCGATACGGATCACATAGAAAAGTATCGATACGGCGAAATATCGTGTCAAAAATATCGATACTCGATATATCGATACTCAATATATCGATACTTTTTCGATATGGGGCATACAGGGTATTTCCAGTCAAAGCTCACTATACAAGTGTACTTCATACTTCAGTAAACTGTTAGTTCGTGACGTTCTTAGAAAGCTAGTTTGGAAATATTTTAAAAAAAATACATAAATATAAATTTATTAGTTAGCATTAAAATAAAGCGTTTAAAATTGCTGGAAAGATAATTATAAATTAAAACAACTTTATGTATGTTACTATACTTAAGAAAATGTTGAAGAGCCGGCAACGCGATGCCAGCAACACCGATGCCGGCAACCAGCAAATGCCGACCAGTATACTATAGGATTGCTTTATATGTAATACATCCAAATACTCATTCGGTCCACTGTGCCATTAAATTTTCACGACGTCGTTAAAATGATTTACGACTTTAGAAATTCCACGTGATTAAGGCGCCAGTGACGTGTATTTCAGCTAGGTTTATTAACACAGACAATTTTTTGAGATTGTCTGGCTAAATGAGCATTATTTACAGCAAATTATATTACAAATATTAAGAGTTTTGTATGCAGGCTAATTTTAGTCTCCTATATTGATTTGAATGAAAAAAATTATTTCACAATTTTCGAATTTATAAAAAGATATATGCACGCCCATGGAATCATAAAGTTGCATCGCTGTTTTTGTTCCTCAGGCGTATTTATCATTTTCAATTAAAATTAGAAGGACTATACATGTTATTGTTTGAAAATAATTTCAACTGAAACTTTCTTTTCACTGAGTATTTCAAATATAAGAAGTTGCTAAGAACAGAATCTACGAGTAAATCTCGGTGAAATAAAAGTACCTACCCATCATGCCTTGATATATCTTTATTAGGGAAGGGAAGGGCTATGAATAATTTTACTCAGTACAATTAGAAAAAAAAATGTTTCATAAAAATAAATAAAACACTTTTATCCTCACAACAATCACAACATGCAAAAACAAATAATAAACACATTTGGTATTCTATGAATTAAGTTAGACGTTAGTTAAAAACACAAGCTCTGACAATCTCGCTCCACCAAGTGTACTGCGATTAGGAGTAATGATATTATTAGCTTTAAAAAAAGCCTCTCTGCGGGATCTGAGGTCCCAACAACAGATACATATTTTTGTTCTAGTTTTTTAATAGAGGTGAAGAATTAGCCCTGTTCCAATATGCAAAAGGATCAGTGTATTGACAAAATTGGACCATTTAAATACATTTTAAAATCATTGTCGCCATCCCCTGTGGAAACATTGTTTTTCATCAATGTATTTGGCCATCGACATTAAGAATGGACTGGCTGTCTGAGCTGCGCGTTGACAACTCTAGTAGAAAGAGAGGGAAAACCTGGACGACATCTCTGTCTTTGTTTACCAGCAGTAACGGCTCTAGGGTTTCGTGGCCCCGTTCAAAAATTCTAAATTTTTAAAACACGAAGGTGAAGCGTTTAAATGAGTTTAATGTAAGAGTACAGATGAGTAATATTGATTGTATTAAAGGTTTTCAATAGAAATATAACTATGCATGGACGAATACAATATTTTGGTCTCTTGTAAATAATTACTTCACTTTACATATAAGCCGCGAACTTTCTAATGCAGCAAATAACCTGTAAAGTTTAATACTTTATAAGTGATAAACAATTGAGAAAAAAGCGGCACGATTCTTTGACCAATATTTCGACCTTTGTTTATTTTAGACTGGTTCATATACTTTAATTGTTATTCTGCTTGTCACATTGAAAATTAGATTTATATATAAGTGGTCAAAAAGTATAAAATATTGTATAATTTTATTCAAATTAAATTAATTATATAATAAATTAAAGAAATATAAATTAAAATTAAATAAAGATAAATTTATTTTAAATAACATAAAATAATTGTATAACAAAAGTATAATATTATTGTAATAGTTGTTTTTTTTTAGTGGCCAGCCGCATCAAGGAAATCAAGTTAATGAAGCAATTTTAAAGGTTATAAGTAATATAACTGAGTTTTTTTTCCAACGTAGCCGCAGATATATTACAGGGTAATAATATCTTCCCGATGATAATGTATATTTTCCTGTGATTGTTTAGCACTTGGACACACACAACATAAACTTGGCATTTTGCCGGCGGGTATGGTATTTTTCAAGATATGGTACTGACGGGTGGGAAACGTCTTTAGTCAACTACCAATCATAGAGCGTTAGAGAGAGAAAAATATGTCGCCCAGGTTTTCCCTTTCTTTCTACTGGAGTTTGGATGCACAGTCGTTAATCGCCAGTCCATTCTTAATGTCGATGTATTTGGCAGCCAATTCTTCATGAAAAGCCCCGTGGTGACAACGGAAACAAATGGGAAACATAAGGCGTACAAAATTACAGAACCCAAGGGTGATGCTTTAATTATTTTTGTTATGTTACGCTACTTACAATTAGTCATATGTGGCGCTACATGCGAAATTACCCTAAATCTAACAATACAATATACGGCCAACAGTATCGATACTCGTAAAATATCGTATAAAAAATATTGATACAAAATATCGGGTATCGCAGATAAAAGTATCGATACTCTAAAATATCGTATCGTATCGCACATCCCTACCTTGTATATTATATACGCGGGTATTTCTTGCCCGTGCTACATACGGCATTGACCCTTCCCGAACACGCTCCAGACTCCGCGAATGCGCAGTAGCACGCCATCCTGCCGCGGGAACGCGAGATACTTTTACGCAGTTTTACACGCGGACAGACAAACATTCTGAAGTCTAATCATTACGAACAGAAAATTTATAAGAAACAAAGTACATGGAAAAACCCTGTTGGGTTTTGGTTTCTTAAATCGTTGAATTATTTGAATTAATATAAAGCATATGCTCTAACAATTACCTGCTTTTTTAAAGTGTGTAAAAAATATGTTTTAGGTAATGGTGTTTTTTGCAAAAATAAGCCGTCCTGAACCTTTAACAGACAGATTGATAGAGGCGTCAAAGGACGAGTATGTGACAAGGCACCTTATCGATGGAAGGATAATAAATTGTGATCAGCGTATCTCGATAGTGGCCGGGTATATGATAGATGAAGTTTCCGGCCATTCGGCATTTAAATACATGCATCGAGACGATGTACGCTTGGGTCATGATTGCCTTAAGGCAAAGTAAGTTGTAAGGATTTTTATTAACTAATAGAGTCGAGAAATTTGTAGGCCCTAACAGCACTGTGTTGAGGAGTACTAGGTGGTTGGTGTTTTTAAAAATTTTCGTATTTTCCTAAGGAAACAGAATCCACGTCATATTTTAAGAAGTGATTATGTATTCAAGTAAAACTTAAAAAAAGTCTTACGAGAAGATCTTGGAAACGGCGTGCAAAATACTTATGAACTATTTTTTATAAGTAAATACAAACAGCTTTATTAATAATAAAAGTTAGATAATTCTAAGGCAATTTTAAAACGTAATTAGCAAACACTATAATAATAATGATCATAAACACCAGTCTATACCTTTAGTGATTCTAAATTTTTAGTAACTAGTTTTGGTTTGTTTTACATTATGTTAAAAGTTAATCTCACTCATACGAATTATCATTATTAGGGTTCGGAAATGTGTGCTACAACGCAGGGCTCAGCACTACAAAACTCTATGATAAGGAAAGTATAAACCGTGCTTTTTAAGCGTCTTCTAAATTATGTACGCATATATTTCTTGTCTCTGTATACATACGCCACTGACCGATCCTGCCAATGCTCCAGGACCCGCGGATGCGCAATAGTAGGGAGGGCAGGATATTCTAACGCAGTTTAACATGCGAGATGGCAAACACTCTGAGCCCTAATCATTATGGTCATTTAATAACCTAATAAACCAACTTCATTATATAAAACTATATCGGGGATAGGTAATATTATTATTAATAATATAGTAATTACTACAGATCCAACATAGACACGTGAATTACTTGATTAATGATTATTATAATAGCAGTATTAATCAAGAAACACTCAAGGCTAATGAGCCCAATTTAAGTCAAGTTATTAATTGAGGTCATTGGCTGGTACTTTTACCAATCTAAAAACAACAAATTTTGCACTTCCTCCTACTTTACTGATCATGGCTGTCAATGGCGGTCGATGGAATTTGACATGCTCATATTTCTCTAAGAAGGCATGGGACCTACGCCATATTTTAGGAGGTGGTTACTAGACCTAAGTAGAAGGCAATAATGGCACAAAAATTTTTAGGGAAAACTTGCAATTTTTTTTTTCCAAAAATGGCTACTTCTGAGCAGATCTTGGAGACGGCTTGCAAAATATTTGCGAATTTTTTTTTTCATAATCACCAAGTACATACAATTTTTTTAAACTTGTGATTTTTCCAAAATTCTTATTTTGCGTAAAAATACGACTATTATAAATCTCATAGATGAAATGTTGGGATGAAATAAAAATTGAAATTACCAATAACTTTTACATATCTCAAAATGTCAAGAAAATCACAAGTATAAAAAGACTTCGTATTTACTCTGTGATTAGGAAAAAAAAATTCGCAAGTTGCCCCTTCTATTTAGGTCTAGTAACCACCTAATAAATGATGGTGTGGGTCCCATGCCTCCTTACGAAAATACGAACATGTGAAATTCCACCGACCACCACTGCTGGCTGTTTCTCATGAATCTAAACAAATAAACATTATTGTAATTTTTTTGTTATTTTTTTGTTAACATTTTATGTTAAATATTGATAAAATACAGGCTTACTACCGTTATTATTAACTCCCATTTCAAGAGGGTTAATATCCATTATATTATCGCAATTCGTAATATTTATACTTGCCTTGATTAATCTGTTCATATGGCTTATAAAGTTTATTATTTTAACACAGTGTATAATTCTGTACAGAATTCTATGTGGTATGCAAGGCGAGAACTTAGATTACATAGAAGTGAAGATTAACTTCCTATGTTGTCATATCATATTTTAAATTAAAATATTGTTAATTGGTTGTCATTAAATTTTGGATGATTATTATGAACTACTTAGCACAATTCAAGTATACTCTTAGTCACTATCAGTAAGTACACTGTTATTGTGTTTATTATTAACATAGCTGCAAGTCCTTTTATTGTTGTAATTTTTTTCGAAATCCAAACATCCTTTAAAGTTATGGGAATTCTAATTTGTATTTCATACCAGCATTTCATTTCTGATATTTTACAATACTTCACTTGATAACTGTGGAAACAAAAATTCACAAGCATTTTACAAACCGTTACCAAGATTTCTTTTCTGGCGAACAAGCTGTTTTCCGAATTTTTTGTTACATGTTTCTTCTGAAGTGTTTTTGCTATTACAGTCTTCTATTTGTGTATAATAATAACTCCCCATGTTACGAAACTACAAGAATTTTTTATTCCTGCAACTTTCACTGCTGCCTACTCCTCCTTAATACGGTTCTGTTAGGGTCCAGGGCTTCTCAACTCTATTAATAAACTATACAAAAACGTACAAAATCATGTACATAAATACGGCAAAACTGGAGCTGTCCAAATTGACACATTTTAGGTGAACATACAAGTTATTTTTACAAGAGTAAATACACAATTATTAAGGGATAACACCACTCTAGCGGTCGAAAAAAGGCCCAATTTTGATAATTTATTGTGGGAGAATGAGGAGAGGAATAGGATTTCTTTTTGAGGCGTTAATTAAACATGTATTGAACTATAAAAAAACAAAATTATCTTTATTTTAAAGTATCTTTAAAGTTATAGACCTAGAAAAAAAACAAAAACTGTCTTAATTTACATACATATTATTGGCTACAGAAGTAAGCAGAGATTTTTTAACTTGATTTTTTGTAGAAACTGTGCACTAACGAAAAAAAAATCGATTTTCGCCCTAAAAAATCAGCAGTAAATTGTTTATAAAAAAGAAATACATTCTATCAAAAAACGGCTTCGTACTTTTATGGAGAATATAATTGATAAGCTACTGTTAAAATTTCAAATTGATCGATGGAACAGTCTTTGAGCAATGGGTCCGCCCAGTTCGAAAAAAGTCATTTTGGGATAATGATGATAGTGATGTTTAAAGTTGAAAGCAATTTACACACGTATGTGTAAATTACTTTAAACTTTACGGTATTTGCGCACTCCGGTGGACTTCTGACGAACCCGAAAGACCTTTTACTCTGTTGGTAATAGGGCCACTTATTATTTTGAGAGGTTAAAGCAGTATAAAAGCAACAAATCCGACAAACACAGTCGCGTCACGCTCGACGCGTGTTGTTCAGAGGTACTGCGGCAAAATCGAGATTCAGACCTTTTTTTTTTTTTTTTCGTTATAAGACCAATTTCATATAATTTTTATGATACTAAAGTACATTTTAAGCCAAAAACAAAAAAAAAAAACGATTTTTCGAAAATCCTAGTGGTGTTACCCCTTAAAGGCCAAAAAATTATTATATTATTCAGAAGCAATTCTTTTCTACCTCCATAAAATTTCCTATTAACTCAATGGTTTTTGTGACACGCCACTTTACATAATACATTACATCCAAATTAATCTCGGAGCAAGTTCTACGCCTAAACGATAGTGTCCCGAATAGCCGTTAACCAAGCTTTTTTTTATATTTCAGTGTACGACAGAGGAGAAAGCAAAGGATCGTCATGCTATCGTTTGCAGTCACGAAATGGTCAGTTCATATATTTAAGGACCTACGGCTTTTTAGAAATAGACGACCAAGGTACTGTCGAAAGTTTTGTGTGTGTTAATTCGTTGGTGCGCGAGAACGAGGGTGCGCTTTTAATTGACGAAATGAAGAAGAGGTACTCGGCACTGATTAACACCTCATCATTACCTTTGATGGGCCATGAGGTGAGTACTTATCTTAAAAGGAATCAAACATACCCTACCAATATTATAAACATAAATGATTTAGGAGTTAGATAATAAAAATATATTATTGAAAATTGTTCTGAAATTAAAAAATTAAGTAATTTCCATTACAAAAATAGTAGGTACTACCTTCAGTTCATAAATTGGCATGTTCCGAAAAAGATCAGGAACAAAATACTGAATTTACTTAGTTAGTTTATACCTCGATAAATTTACTTTATCCTTTATCTGCTCAGACAAGTTTGGCTAACAAGTTTCAGGGAGCATGTCCAGAAAGTAATACGACTCAATTTTTTTAAAAATAAAAAAATCAATAAGTATTCTTGAAAAACATAAAAAAACATATATCAAACACTATTTGTCGACATAATCGCTTTCTTTCATGATACACACTATGTGAGCCTAGAGATAAGCTTTCTTATAAAGCTTCACCTCTATGAGATTTCTTAAAAAGTTTTCTGCCACGTTTTTAGCCCATTCTTTGACGACATTCTGGACCTATTGTCACTCGAAAACCTTTTCCCACCCATAAGCGACTTCGGAGTGGAGTAAAGATGAAAATCTAAGGGTATCAGATCAGGGCTAAGAGCAGGGTGGTTGATGTTGCTCCAACCGAATGAGTCCAAGATTTGCTTTGTGGCGATGGCATGATGGGCTTTACGACATCCCCATAAAGTTTTATCTCACTAAAAATCTGAAATGGCGTGTTTCTCTAACTACCGGATAACTCTCCTCACCTACAGCTGGAAGAATTCAGAATCGAAATTCTCATTTCAACACGGCACTATAATAACAGTTATCAACCGACTGAAACAAACGAACACGCATCATTGTACTCCCAAGAACTGTCCACGAGTGCTTGAATGCAGCGCTGCCAACTTTGTTAAAAACTTCCCTTCGAGCGTCAGAGCTCAGAGTCGTTCAAAGGCAAGCCTTGAACGCAGTGCTGCCAACTTTATCAAAACTCTCTCTTACTTTCTGGACATGCCTCATGATATGCTGTGAAACACTTGAACTGTAATTTTATTTAACGTGTTCTTTTCTGGCGCAGTCAGAGGATATGCAAGCCTGTGTCACCAGATCTGTTGACCTTGTGGAGGACCCTCAACAGGTTGAACAGGCTGTGGCTCACCTGATGCACAATCTACCGTCGCCAGGCTCCGATCATCGCTCAACCCCCCAGCCCGTTGGTCCACTATGAGAATCAAGACTGCAACAATTCAACAACCACGACTGAAAACTCCCCAAATAAACCATACCATGTTAAACTGAAGACTGTAATGAAACGACCGCCCAGTACTGATATTCGCGTTGACACCATTACAAATAACAAGCGGCAGAGAACGTCACCGGAACTGTCGCCTGTTCGGAGGACGATATCACCTTACCCCAGTAGACCTCCCTTGGTAACAGATGGCAAAGTAAGTATATTTCATTAAGTACACTAGCAGCAGTTTTAAATTAATAAAAACCATTTCAGAGTCATTCCTATTGTAAAAACGGATTCCCATATATCCCGCAAAACAATCCTAAAAAATTATTATATTATTATTATTATATAACAAGAAGAGTCCCCAAATCTAAAATACAGGGTGTCCGGAAATTGAGTGCACCAAAACAAAAAGATTTAGGTTAACTTATGAGGGTGAACCAAACATAATATAAACAGTACTTTTGCTATTCAAATTAACATGCAGTTCCGAGGTAGATGATGTAGATTGGGGTTCGTGTTGGGTTTATGAGGTGTGGGGTGACCGGTTTGGTTAGTGGCGGCACTCGTTTCAGTCCTTATTATAGCCATGACCTACGTAGGGGGTATCACATCCTCATAAAGTTTTTAACTAATGAAGGCGTTAAACCCTCAGAAATTTTTACTCGTTTGCAGGCACAGTTTCGAGACACTACACTGTCTCGAAATGAGAAAAGTATGGTTTGTGTACAACATTATTCAATAACTGTATAAAAAAAAAAAAATACCGTTTATATTTGATTCACCCTCGTACAGGTCACTTTCAAAAATATAGAAACGCCGGACAATTAATGTTAAGTGTAGTTTTCTACTGTATCTTGTTTTTGCATCAGTAATGGCAACCGATTTTTTGTCATTCAATAAATTGAATGAATCAGAATATTTTCTTGAATCAGAAACTTTTTTTACCTCTTGTAAAATATTAATTGGATGAACGATGATATTTGATAATCCAATAAAAGTAATTTTACTGTCCTTTCTGCATTAAAGGACAGTTTGTAGTTGTAAAAAAAGACATTCTTATGTAGTTTGGCGTTCTAAAACGAAATATGACAATAAAAATTTTCCATTAGCACCCCTTTACGACACTCCTGAGGGGTTGAAATTGAAGTTTTTATAAAAATTAAAAATTTATGTGTATTCTTATGTACTTTAGCGTTCTAAAACCGAATATGACATTAAAAATGATTTTAATGGCAGGGGGGTCGTAAGGGGGTGCTAGCGGAAAATTGAATAGTTAATAAATAAAAATTAATTTTTAATGTCATAATCGGTTTCAGCGCATCAAAATACATGAGGGTAGAGGGGTCTACCTTCTGGGTTTGACCAATTTTTTTTTTTGTGGGGCTGTGTAATCAGTGGGGGAAAAGTCTGGTGAATATGGTGGATGGGGCAGAACTACAAAAAATGCAAGAGTACCAATTGTGCTTTATCAGTAAAATCAAAATGTTAAAATATATAAATAAATAAAAAAATAAGAGACTGTTCCATGTCCTCTGTGCCACCCGGTACGTTACCACCTCAATTTTTCTTTTGTTACAGCCACAGTCTGACCAGTCAATATGCCCGCACGACCAACTGCTCAGAAGAAACTTATTGAATAATTAAAGTGTAATATTTCAAGAAGACTGATTGACTTAGGCCATACTTAAGGGATGCAGCGTCTCCACACAAAGACTTGAATTCTGTTTGAGGAATAAAGCTTGTGGACGGTGTCGAGTTTTTCAAGATGTGTGTAAATAGACTGCCCAACAACGGTTGAGGAGTAAAATTATAATGTATCGTTCAGAATCGGTCTCATAACTTACAAGTTGCTTAATTATTTTCCGTGGGCTTTCTAAGTCTGTAATCCAGTTTTGTCAGCTCACGTTTTCAGTTATACAAATTAAGTGCTAGCTAACCGGAAAGATGTTTTCTTTCACTTTTTTTATATACGCAACCTATCAAAACAGTTAATTCATTCATTTATCTGGAAACTTGTTTTCATACCCGTTGCAAAAAATAGACAATACCAGGAAAAACTAGATTGCAGATTAAACAACTTTGAAGACTGAAAATTGATTACCTAAACTATAAGTTGTGAGAATTCCCATTTTTGTACCGTTTTGTAACTTTACATTTCAATAGTTGGAGAGTACATATAATATATATTGCAAATGAGTGTATGTGTAATATATTCATATATACTCTGATGAACGAGAAACTGACTAATCTAAAACGAAGTTTGGTTTTATTTTATGATAGAATTAAACTTGTACAGATTTTTTTAATATTTAATGTACAATACATTATATATACAAACATATGCATATGCAGAGTGTTTCTGAAATATGGAGTAATGGAGTAACAAGTACTCGTAAAAATATGAAAAGAACGTACCTAATACGTTCGAAAATTTAATTTATTTTTCTTGTTTAAGTTCAAAAGACAGTCCTTGAAAAGACAGTTGTGAATCTGTCAATTCCATGCAAAAAAAAAGTTTGATAAGCTATACTCCAATTTACATATTTTTCTTAAATATATTAGGTATTTATACAAAAAAAAAAAAAAAATCCAAAATTTGATCTCAAACGCTAATAGGTTATTCGATAACCCCTTATTTTAGGAATATCCTGTGTATATATTTAATTATAATGGTTCTGTGATGCAAGTTATGTTTTATGTTATGTTTAAAAAATTGTCTGTTTTGTACGAAGACACAAGTCTTATCATTTCATTGTCAAAATAACAATGACAATATTTTTATTTTCAAGAGGGAGTGGCGAGTAATATTTTTTTCTTACACGAGTGTGACCTGCTATAACATCAGTTGGCCTTAAGACATTTCTAAACCGTATAATTCGCTTAGTTTAGCATATACAGTGTGTCCACAAACGTTGACATATGGGAATCATTTTTATTATTAGTTTATTAAAAAAATCTAGTAATAAATGTGTTCGTGGACACACAGTATATACTGGGTGTCTATCAAGCGTCGGATTCGGTTGGTAGGAGCGGATAGAGTATAAAATTCTGAGTCGAAAAGTCCTTTATCATTTTTCGATTTGGGCAATAGTTTTCGCGGAATCGATTTATGAAGATTGGCCAATCAGGGCGTGGCTAGAGCGGGCATGCTCCCGCCGCCTTGGTAATAGCGATTCTGCTTAAATGCCCACAACTTCAGCCAGATCCAGACGCGCTACGGCAATTTTTTATTAAAATAGCTTTACCTCAATGCAGCATGACATCGGGTCAAGCTATTTTAATAAAAAATTGCCGTAGCGCATCTAGATCGGGCTGAAGTTGTGGGCATTCAAGCAGAATCGCTAATACCGAAGGGGCGGAGCATGATCGCCGTAGCCGCGCCCTGATTGGCCAATCTTCATAAATCGATTCCGCGAAATCTATTGCCCAAATCGAAAAATGATAAAGCACTTTACGACTCAGAATTTTATACTCTATCCACTCCTACTAAACGAATCAGACGCTTGATAGACACCCTTAATAACTATTTTACTTAATTAAATCTTGAAATTAATAGTCGTACATATAAAACAGTGTTCGGTGTTTTTCCTTGAGAACATTATTCAGATTATAATACAAAACATTCCAGCATGTAACAAAAACACAAGACAACAAAAGGATATTATATAATCATTTTATTATAATAGTACTTCCGCTTGAAGGTTGGATATAGCTTTCGAGTAACAATCGTTAGTACAAGGTTTTCTTTGATCTCAAAATCAGTGAAAAAGAAAAATGTGATGAATTGTTAGCCGATACTCATTTAATTTTTATGTGTCGCATAGAAGTCTGCCAGAAAATCTGCACCATATCTCTTGTGAAAAGGTTTTACCCAAAGGATATATTAAATAGCATACACATTGTATATACCACAGACAAAGAAGAAAAATACATCATGTCAAAACACAGTTACCAATTCTGTTAGGTGGAACTCGAACCTACTGATAATGAATCTGTAACTTCTGCTACTACCCACTAGATGTCATTATCAAGGCTATTCATGAATAGGTCTTCACAACCAGGTTCCAGCCCCTGTCAACTTCTTCATACTGACTAGCAAAAACAGAATAGACTACCCTTTCACACTTTCAAAGTGATCGATCTATTACAATGTAATTTATTCCTCTAACTTATTTCTCTTCAAAACCTATTAAAACACATTCTGACAAATGAATAATACATAAGAGTTCCTCATGGTGCAGGTATTGTGGCAAACACTATGTGCTGTTTTTTATGTAAAATTTTTGAGAAAATCGCTTCTTTGCGATTTTGTATGTTGCCTACATGCTATTCCGAATGTGTGTTAGTTAAGAGAGTAACAATTAGAACCAAAAAGACAATTCCAGAAAATTC
Source organism: Aromia moschata (assembly GCA_029963805.1). Classification (NCBI taxonomy): domain Eukaryota; kingdom Metazoa; phylum Arthropoda; class Insecta; order Coleoptera; family Cerambycidae; genus Aromia; species Aromia moschata. The sequence goes on along the minus strand of JAPWTK010000298.1, from coordinate 293,588 downwards.
ATTTAATGCAAATAATTTTGCATCTATTAGTTGGTGTTTCCGAAAATATGTCCAAAAAATTACATAACATTTACTGACAATAATATTTTGTGTTCAACAAAGATTCCATACTTATTAAGTCGTTTTTTCTAAAGTTTTTTCTTGCAGTGGAGGTACGTCTGCCTCACATATTCACAGAATTTATTCGTGTTCGAAATCACATTTGGTACCACTAAAAAAAAATAATAGCAGGTAACAGAATTCACAAGTACTAATACATACATCTGAGTCGGTTATCTTCATGCGCCATAAAGTAATTGCTTGACTTAATTTATGGAGATAAAGTAGATTATATAAATGCTCGTATAAAGTTTGTACTATTGTTTCAGCTGTACGGAAAACATTAAAAATATTGTCATTTTTTACTTGTACATTATATCATTGTGCATTGTCCAATGTGAACGTTTGTTTAATCATTATGTTCATCATATTATCTACCTGTTAGAAAAGTGAAATTGTACCCAAATAATACAACGGTAAGTAAATGCTGTTCTTTGTAAATCAGACGCCATGTTTTGTAATTCAGTTATTTTTTATCAAAAAAAAAAAAAGTTTAAAAAACAAAAAAAAAGACAATTTATGAGGAACAGCATTTACCGGATAATCATTTGCCACCATTTTATTTATATAATAAAATAAAATTTAGCCATACTTGTGGACTTTTTTTTCACACTTACTTCCTTTAAATAAATAGACACATTTATTTATATAATTAAGAGACATATACTTTAAATAAATTTTATATATGTACGAATGCTTAAGCCTGGAGAGCTGGCCTATCTTGTTTTGCCGTCAATTTATCATTTGTCAAGGCATATCCAGTCCCGCCCTAGAAAATAGACCAATGTTAAAACACTAATTACAAAAAAAAAAATCGTATAAATCACTAATACAGAGTAGGACTTTCTTACTGCTCTATATAATATACATACCCGCTGCATCACAATAATGTCTTTCTCGGTTAACTTTTTATTGGTCAACGGATGAATCCAATCTTTTTTTGATAATCTTTTCGATACATTCTAGCGTTACCACATCACCCCTAAAAGCAGACGCATTTACAGGCTACACTAAGAAAACAAAACTAAAAAAAAAAAAAACAAGACCAAAGTCCAAACAAAATTTGGAGACTGAAACTGAAAGAAAGCACATGAAATAAAGGAAAAAACCAATATTTATTATCATTAATGTTATATTGAAATGTGCTTGCTTCATCAAAATTACATAAACCACATTTTCTGCAAATCATAACATAGTATAAAACAAAGTCGCTTCCCGCTGTCTGTCCCTATATATCTATCTACTACCTATGTATGCTTAGATCTTTAAAACTACGCAACGGATTTTGATGCGGTTTTTTTTTAATAGATAGAGTGATTCAAGAGGAAGGTTTATATGTATAATACATGCATAATATAGTAGAGAAACACTGATAATTTTAGAGGGTTCTAATGTGATGTCGTAAATAAACACATTTTTTTGCGCTTACATTGCAAACGCTGGCTGAACCCTACGAGATAGATCAAAATAATGTACTACAGTATTGTACACCTTAAAAAGGTCTACAAAAAAGTCCACGGTGGTATATGTCTATCTCTTAGGGATAACCCACAATAACCATTTTTTATATTTCCGTGCGAAGCCGGGGCGGGTCGCTAGTAATTAATAATAAAGTTATTAAAAAATATTAACAGTGCTTCTTCATACTGTTGAATAAAAACATTCAACAGTACAAAATATTCAAAAACTTCATTTTATATCGTTTTTGCGATTTAAGCCCTATTAAGATATTAGTGTCCAATGAGAGCAATAATTGTCATTGCTAGTGTGTACCTGTTCTTCTTGAAACATTTTCACATAAACATAGTTTATTCTGTGCTTAATAATGCCCGAGAATATACACCACGGAGAAGCGACACTTGTTAGCGGTCCCTTTGATGTTTTATGGCTCAACTACAATCAATTGACATGATGTAAATACAACCAAGTACACTGAGAGAAGTTCGTTTGACAGATGTACACTGAAAGAAATGTACGTATGTCTGTACACTAAATACTTTTAAAAAAAAAGTAGAAAAAACAAAATAAAAAATATTTTAAATAATACAAGACCGATTTTTATGACGTGCAAGGCAAGCCTTGGGTAGGGCAAAATATTTTTTTCTAAAATGAAAATCATACGGCTTGAGCTAGGAATTAATTTTCTACGGCGAGCAAAAAAAAATCTAAGGTGGGCAATGCTACATGGTAATTTTTTAATAGACTTTTAAGTACATACATACTATACTTAAACATTGAAAATCATCAAGTAACTCTCATCAAGAGTCTAGAAAAGCACTAATAGCACTATTCGCACAGATAAGCACTTGTACAGGATAGTTTCTGTGGTGTATACAAAACACTCGTATTATATTCCCCTATACCACAATGATTTTTTAAGTATCTGAATATGCATATTTCTATAGCAAGGCTATCATCTTCAGCAGAGATCGTAGTTTTCGTTCACGATCGAACCAAAAGTTTTCGGTTGGATCGTGAACGAAAACTACGATCTTTGCTGAAGATGATAGCCTTGGTATTGAAATATGCATATTCACATGCTTAAAAAAATCCTTGTTGTATAGGGGAATATAATACAAGTGTTATACTCATAGTCATCAAGAGAATATTATATAAGAGTGCTGTAGCTGCTTTTGATTTTTACTATTTAAATTTTATTATTAGTATTAGTATTTTATTATTATTAGTATTGAGAAAATCTAATGTCTTGAGATATTTATGTTATATTCTAAATGTCTTGAGATATTATAAAAGATATCTCATTTCTTTCGTTTTGTATTTTGAGGAATAAACATGCAAATGTTATAATATGTACATATATGTATAACTTTCAGAAGTGCCACATAAATGTACAGTAGAACCCCGATTATCCGTGCTCCACGGGACCGGAGGAGGCACGGAAAATTGAAAAGCACGGATAATCCGAACATTTATTTTTTATATATTTATGTATACATAATAAAAAGATAACAGAAAAAAAAATCTCATTAAATACACAGGATACAAATAGCTAATGAAACTGACGCTACCCTGTGACAACTGACAACACAACCTAGTTGGCGCATGCGCATACAAAAACAGTCAACGTGGGAAGCTTTGCTGTCGCTTCTTGGTGGGGTATATTCTCGGATAATGCATTGATCCAAAGATAACAATCCAAGAAAACATTTTAAATTCTATGGGTGACCAATGTGAAATATGTCAAAATTATAATATAATGGCGTACCAAATTATGTTCAAAGTCAAATTATCTCATCTTTATTTGTGTAACCTTAAATGGTAACTCAAGATGTTATTAAAAAAAAAATACCTAAATTACTTACGTCGGTTTTAGAACAGCACACGGAACTGAGTTGCTCAAAATGTCGTGAGTAACAGCACACATGTATCTATTTTCTCTTGTGTGAATTGATTTTTTATCATTAGGATCATTTACCGGAGTAAATTTGACGTCGACCAAATCCTTTACTTTCAGCGGTCTATGTGAAATTGGACAATAAATTGTGGAATCCTAAAAAAGATTTCAAAACTAAATTAATACTGGGATATTAAAAAGGTCGTCCTAAGGCGGACAACTCATGGCCCATTTTCATAAAATTTGATGTATACTTTATATTGAATATTTTTTTCCAATATTATTACACGAATACTGTTAATACTTCAGAACCTTTCAATATCCATATGAGGTAATAACATCACTGGGTTCTTAGGATATAGGATAGTAAAAACAAAAAAGGTAATACCGAGGTTCTTTAATCAGTCGCACTAACTTGGATTAACATAAATTAAAACACGTAAGCATAGATTTCTAAACACAATATCGGTGTGGTGCTCATTATAAAATTAGGTCAATAACAAGAGTAATAAAATAAAACTATACCAAAGTAGGAAAGGTGAATCCCAAGATGTTCTATTAAAGTTATAATGACCCTACTTACTGGCTTTTCTAACTTTGATTTTTCAGCACTTGGAGTTTTTGATGGAATCCAAAAACTTGGCAGTTCTTTATCTTTACCATTTGCCATATTAGAAATAGATGAAGTACCTGGCTCATCTACAAATAATATCAAAATATACTATTGGCAAAGTCAGATCTTCTGTCAGGAAGTTAATGTAAATAATTCGTTGGTGTGTAGATAAACCAACGAATAATTTACATTAACTTTCCTACTGCTAGAGCTATTATAAATGTATATCTCTAACCAATAAATTAAGTACGGAGAATTTTTATAGTATATAGGGACAATATTTTACAGATGGCTTTAAACATATCTTTTCTTTCTAAAAATCTAGGTATAAGTAAAAAACTTCAAAACCTATCTTTTATGTCCTCTGTGCAATGTGTGCACTGATAATTTCAACTTCATTTTAACAATCAACTACAAAATACTATCCAGTTTAATCAGGCAAAAAAAACATTAGACTTTGGTCTGTTATACACCGGTTTACAATATACCGCGAACTCTGCAATGAAGTATTTAGGACTGTTCATAAAGGGCATCACACGCATGTGATGCTCTAATTTATTTAGATTTTTATTTCATGTGGTTGCATGAAATTTGAATAGTCCCAGTATGAAACTTGACTCAATTGAAACTTTCCCATATTTACATCAACTTAAAGACGGAAGATGTATTTTTTTTCCAACAGTGTACCTATATGATGACAGTTAAGAGAAGTACTAAACTAATAATATAAAACTTGCCTGGTTTAAAGCCGCCGATAGGCTTACTGACAATATTATTTTCACCCTTCAAAAACGAAGTGACCTTCTTATCCATATCTCCAACAACTTTAAGTGCATTATCCTGTTCTTCTTTCTTTTTTAAGTTTCTCATATTCTTTTAATTTCCGACTGTATTCGTTCTTTTTAGATATTATGTATTCCAAAATAATTTCCTTGTCGAAAAGGTAACCGTCTTTCCTATTATAAAAGGCTTATGTTAGATAGGAAAGTTAATCTAACCCTATTTTATTATGTACAGTTAAAATGAACTTACGTTATCACTGGATTTCTGCAGGGCTGAAGAGAAAGGGAACAACAATCAAAATCCTTTACAGAGTCTTTTCCCAGTCTTTGTGCATTTGTACCATAACCTGATGCCTGGGCATCTTTCTTTTTCTCATGATACGTGTATACTGCACCAGCCGTACAGTTTCTTGCATGGCGTGTCATATTTTTTAAAGCTTTAGTTTTTAGTTAAACATTTAACATAAAAATCTAAATCTAAATAGACTTTTTTGGAATACGTAAATAGTAACACAAATGATAGAGCTTAAGAATAAAGAAAGTTTGACACTCTAGAGAGTATTCGATTTTAATGATCTGAACTTCCTCCTAATAAAGAGACCTGTGAAAGAGACGTTTATGCCATATTTTCATTCAATTCGTATATGATCTGATCTGATGAATTCTTAGGCACGATTCCCACCCTCTCGTTTTCTTTGTCCAATCCCGCTATCATTATTCATTACAAACTCCACCAATTTATAGATTTCCGTTTCCGTAACCCGCAATTGACACATGCGCATTTATAAAATAATTGTCCTACAGTTTTAATATTTCTGTCAGTTATCGGCATAAGAAATTTATTATAATTATGCTTCAGAATTTACATTAAGTAAAGACGAATTGCTAATGTAAATGCGACTACGAATATCCATTGGTTCCGATTTCATAATTAAATGTAAATGGACATTTACGTTTTATTTGCATGATACTGATAACCCCTATGTTTATGAGTGGAATTCATAGTTTTAATTTAAATATAAGTAACACTCATGTGCCTGTTTGGACCAATAAGAAGCTTAAATTGTCCTCCATGAATGTTTCTTTCTTATGCTTGAAATGCGGACTATGAATTCGGCCCTTGACACCAAATTTTAATGACTTTCTAGTATATGCACAAGTCCAGTAAACAAAAATTAATCTTATATGCTAGGAGCGTATAATTGGTCCCACTAAAACTCACTAATCACTGGACACAATGCTAGGTACCAGTAACTGATACCAATTAGTACTGCCCAAAAAATAGTCAGAATGTAACCAAAAAATATGTTTATTTCAGTAATAATTTATAAATAATTTCTAGTTCTTTTGCGTTACCCAGGGTGCACCACGTGGAGGCGAACTAGAAAATTGCACCCCATTAAGTGTGTAATGTCATTATCCTATATAGTATTATCCTATAAACTCAAAAAATGGAAACTCGTTATATACGTAAAAAATGAAACTTGAACATAAATAGGTATGCTATACATTTCTAATGTACTTTCAGTGTTTTAAAATTTATAAAAGATTTTAAATTCAGTGGTAGATCCGCCAAATTGATCAAGAACATACATCATCTGCCTTGTATATAGGATTAAAGAGAGGTAAAATACAATTTCTGGTTCTGGTCATTGGTTATCGATCCCATTACAGCACAGTTAAACGAAGAGGAGACTACTGATTTAAGCAGCCTGCCTTTTTCTAATTATTGTACATATTCAAATGAGCAGTAGTCTATTCTTACTATGCTCTAGGATAGTGACATGTTTCAAGTTTGTATGCAAATAATTTTCGTAAAAGCTTAAAAATTATTGGTTGTCGCAAACTCTACACACTACGTTTACTTTATACGATTTTTTTTACAAAACCCTTTCTTAAATAAAAAATAGGTAAATATACTTAGAGAGCTTCAAGGGAGAGAGTTGAACTGCTGCGCGCTGATTGGCCCGTGGATGTTTCTGACGGAGCGCGGCCATGTCTATAGAGATGGCGGCGCTTCGTCAGGGTAAACACACGCCGAGCTAAGAGAAACATCCACGGGCCAATCAGCGCGCAGCAGTTGGCAACTCTCTCCTTTGAGGCTCTCTAAAATATACCTACCCTACAACCTACAACAGAAGCAGCCAGCTGCCGGCCCTCCCACCATCTCGCTTGCGTTTGGTTAGCCCCCCAGCTGTCCTATGTATCTAAGAGACATTCACTTATCAATTTCCCTTCATTCTCCAATGTGCGCAATAGTCTAAACGGTACTGTATACTGTATTCAGAAGGCGTCCGTTGACGTTAACAGGTAGGAAGATAGCGAGTAGGTGTGACTGTGGTCTATTATTGGATAATGGCTTAGTGACGTAATGATGACAACGGCGATTTTCTCGAAAAGTGGGCGCGACTGACATACGTTACAGAAACCATTATCCAATAATACCATCACCATTTCTACTTACTACTTTACTATACATTAATAACAAGGAACACAGTCTGTATAAATTAAACGATATTGCGGTGGTTTAGTATATAACTAGAGCCCGTATTTCGATTATACATGAAGTTAAATAGCAAAATAAGACCATAGCTTGCTTATCAAGGAACTTGTTAGGAAATAATTAGCAATACTTACCCTAGACACCTAAATTCACTTGTTTATAAGGTTGCATACAACTTCTGCACTATAAACTAATATAGCATTGTTTAAAAAAATTAACAATTTGTCTTCACAGCATAGGGGTTACTTGTTACATCGTACCTGGAATGTATGGTAGAGTATAGATCCGGGCTTTATTAGTAATTAATAGGTATAAAATTATTAGATAATATGCTTACCCACAAACTGTTATTTTCCATTACTTAGCCATGTGTTTACCTACTAGAAAAGGTACATTCACAAAATAAAAAACAGCTCTGGGATAAATCTTTAATTTTTTATGTATCTCTAAAGGGGATTGTCCCGGTGTTCTATAATAATTTACATTACAGAAAATAAAAATATATAAATAATAGTTATAAATAAAAATATATTAAATATGTAACTAGAAAATAACATATTTTAACAATGATTATTAACAGTTAAGTAGTAAACATGACTATAATTGGCACCTTGAGAAGATTAAGTAATCAATTTGTTATTCTAAGTTTGTGCAGAACCGTATGTTCCTGGAGGTGGTCTATAAAGCTTTGGAAATGCCAGCAGTTGCATGGAGTTGAAGGCGTACTTGTTTACACCTATATTCTTTAGGGTATTTTCTCGTCGACAACCCTCACTTAAAAAGAAAATTAATTATTAATTAATGAATTACGGCAGCATGCACAAAATATAGGCATTAGAGAGACAAAACTATAATTTAGTAAGTTTTGGTAAAGAAATTTTCTTGTGCACACTATAGATATTCTGAACACACAATTTATATCACAATTCAAGGCACTGAGATCATTTCTTTATATGCAGAAACAATAAAAATATAATGTGTTTATTGCCACAAAAAAAGTATGATAACCTTCCTTAATTCAAATTTGTGGAAACTAAAGTTTTAAAAAATGATATATTAAAAAAATATCTTAAGTAACACAAAAGGTTTTATAGATGGCATACACTGTTAGTAAAAATTGTAGTTCAACAAACACATAAATTATTTTAGTTTTTTCTAAATAGTTGGAACTTGCTGGAAATAATGAAATATGTATATTTACCTTCTGAGACAGTCTAATGCCCTTTGAAATTCGTGTTCGGCTAAATGATACTCATCTGCCAAAATTTGAGTTTGCTCAAGAGTTACTGACATACCAGTCCTGTCTTTGGCACTTTTACAGCTTGTGAACCTTATACCTGTGTAAAAATCAATTAAATATACTCATTGTCAGACAATGCTTGCCTGAGACTGCGCAACATTATGGTAGGAGCATAACTCCACTTACGAGAATTTCAATTCAAAATTATAATTATACTGGTAATCATTGATGGTAATTAATGAGGTTAGGTTAATTAATATAAAAAGATTGAGTGTATAAAATATTTTTAAAGCAAAAAAATGTCTATGTGTACCAGATCTCACTGATGTACAGTTATCAAAAAATTAATACAGTGAGATCTTAATTCAGGAGAACACAGACATCTTGAAGAAACTATGTGTCATCTTTAAGTCCTATAAATATTTACATCAGTCAGCTGAAGTTAAAAAGAAAAAAAAAACAGTTAAAAAAAAGCGAAGATTACTAGAACTATTTGAAACACTTTCATACCATAACATATACCGTATGAGTACAGACATCGGCCTATTGTGAAAAAAAAAAACAAATGCTACACTTCTTGTTCTAAGGACTGGCACAGGTAGTGAGAAAGCCGGTTTTATTCCCTCACTATTGCTTCTTATCATCTTACTTTTATTTGTCCTTTTTCATAACTGGTCGATGTCTTGGTGTTCATACAGGGTATAGTATTTCCACTCTCAGTTTTATATAAAAAAAAATAAGAGCGCGCCAGCTACTGTTTTACAACTGGTCATTCCGAACATCAGTCACTTGCACCGGCGCAATTGTACATCTGGTCGACTACGCTGTGTCATTGTAGAGAAACATAACCACATAATATCTTAAACGGAATTTGGAAATACTCAATCAAAACATTCAATTCAATCATTATTAATCAGAAAGATAGCGGCTAGTAAATACTACTTCCTTTTTTATGATTGATTTTTTGACTTGCTGCTACAGTCATTTATGACGGAGTTCGCCATAATAATAAATTAAAAATGTGCAATTATTGGCACAGTAACACAATGATACTTCACTTACCTTTAATTTGCCTACAGATTTGGGCGGCCACATGCAAAATTTCAACATTTTTTGCTTTGGAATTATGCACACACATCCTAAGTTCGTCGATTAGTTCGGTTAATGATCGCAACTGCGGTGAACAAACTGAAGATCTACCACTGCCCATGCCGGGTTCTGGAATATTTAACTTCTTATATCTCAGGTAATACTCGTTAAGCCTCTCGAAATTGTCAACGTTCGACCTCTCCTGAGGCCTTGTGGCTCCTATGCTTTCGGCGATTGTCGCCATCTCGTTAATCCCTATGTTGAAAAATACTGGTGTCACGTGAAACGACAAGGTCTGCCTCGTAGGTATCAAACTGTACAAGGCGTCTGGCACTGGAAGGGAAACTGTTAGGGGAATTTCTGCTCCCTCCTATCTTGGGATTGGGGTGAGGTTCCGAGGCGGGGCTAGGGCTGCGAACAAGGGTAAACAAGACAGTTCTCAAATCTTCGATGGCCACCGACATGTCGCCCCACATATCTATCTCGTTTCCGTAGTAACTAAGCAGGCCTTCGAAGCAAACCAACGGACCTAGAGTACTTAATACTGTGACAAAAGCCGGATCAGGTTTGTGACACCAAAGCCTGGTCATCAAGCCCGTGACCAGTGATGTCAACTAAAAAAAAAAAGTAATTCAAATGCAGTTATGATAATTTTCAAATCATGTCTTACAGCCTGAGAAAAACAAACATCTCTCCGATATCGAACGTTACACACTCTTTGCGCTGCTTTGGGATCCTCCTGCACCCTAAACACCGAATGCGTCAGCCTAGCTGTTTTCAAAAGGCCATCCATGGCCTGCCTCAGTTTTCTCATGCTCGGGCGCAATTCGGCAGCCCAGTCATTGATTTTATTTAAGTCCAATCCGTCTGTAAATTTGTTACCTGAAATGTCAATGCAATGTCATTTTGATTTTAACGAGCTTTATCATCAAATAATTTGGATATCACATCAATTTGTAAACAATGCTAGACAAAGTGGAGACAACTATTGGACAATGAGTTGTTCCTCAAATGAAGACATTTATTGGCCGTGTTCTAGGATGTCGAAACGTTTTGCGTTTCGCTAAACGGTCGGCCATATTGCGAAACACTGTCATGGCCGTCATGGCGTGTTTTGATAGGACAAAGTAGACTATGAAAAATGTATAATGTAGTGCAAAACATTTTGGAGCTCGAAATACTGGATGATGGAGAAGTTGGTGGAACAGCACTTTTTCATCCAGGTTGAATATAATAAATATATTGTTTTATTATTATATGCCCACTTAATTTCTAAACAGCAAAACACAAATCATTTTGCTGCTGTCCACGGTGTTTATAAACGCACAACCACGCACAATAAAAATGGCTACCATTTCGCGAAAGGCAAAACGTTTCGACATCCTAGAACACAGCCAACAATTTTGCCTTTAAGTGGCTATTCTTGTGCGCCGTCCTTCTTTAACTTGAGCTGTTTCTATTTATATGTGCTTTTGAAACAAATGCATACACCAAGCTCCTTTTAGTAAAGATGCCGCTAATTGTTGTCCATTGTTTTTAGATAATTGGAGAACTATAAAGCCATCCAAAAAAAACAACATCAAATCTGGCTATGAACGAGAGAGCTAGAAATAGCGGTCATGTCGAAGATTTATGGTTATCAAACTTTTAACAAGTAACTGTCACAATTGTAAAATAAATAATGGCTCTAATATAATGTAACAGCCTTGACAATTAAATAAGGTTATAAATTTAGGATAGAGATAGAGAATAGAAATACGAAATAGAAGAACTTTGATGACATTATTTTTGGATGGTTCGATATAAATCATGAAAAAGATCAAACCATGGATAACAATATGGCACATACTTACAAATAACTTTTCAGAAACTAGGAAAAAAGAGTACAAGACCCAAGTTTTTTATGACCTAGAAGTTTATGATCTTATTTAATAAGATCATAAAAAATTTAAAGGAAGTATTAAAAATATTTCAAATAAAAATAAAAATAAAAACAAACTATAGTACTAGAGCAATTTTTAAAGAGTGTTGTCCTGTCCTGTAGATAGTTTGTGTTTTTAGAGTACAAGACCTAAGTTTTTTATGACCTAGAAGTTTATGATCTTATTTAATAAGATCATAAAAAATTTAAAGGAAATATTAAAGATATTTCAAATAAAAATAAAAATGAAAACAAACTATAGTACTAGAGCAATTTTTAAAGAGTGTTGTCCTGTCCTAGATAGTTTGTGTTTTTATATGTTTATGTTCATTACATATGTATATAAATAGAACTGCCAATGTTCGTAACATACCACCTAATATGGCAGTGACTACAACATTGATTAAGCCCTGAAGAAGGAGAAATAGATCTCCCAAACGTAGGCAAAAATTAAATATTGTTATTGTTAAATTAATTATATTGTTAAATATACAATAACAATAACTTTTAACAGTTCAAATTTCCACATTTATTTCGTGAACATGATGATTGTTCCTCCATCTTTAAATTTTTTTTTTTTAAATTTCGGTAATTTGCATATCTGCGGCATCCCTACCTTTTAGTCCTATGGTTTCATTGATGACGACTGTAATATGGTTGGACATACTGAATTTTCATTAAAAATTCTAGATAAGAACTAGAAATAGTTCTTTTAGATAACTGGACTTCCGGACAACAGATGGCGTATTTCCCAAAAATTCGAGCTTCATCACAGTGTATGTAAAAGGAAAATGGCACAAATTGTGCAAAGACAAATTTAAACTTATTTATTTGAGAAATAAACTTTTATTTATTTATAAATTTAGTATTTTGTTTTACAACTAAAATAGTCGGTCGTGCCTACCCATCAGTTTAATTATAAAGACAAAACTAGCAGATTTCACAGTGCATAAAAGCACAATAATTAGAGTTGAAAACAAAAAACTTAATATTAAAATACAGATAAACACGTTACTGAATCTTTACCTGTTTTCAAAAATTCTGTGACTTCACTTACCCAATTTTAAATTTGCAGAATAAATTTGAACGGCTAAAAAAATATCTCTAAGCCTATGGATTACCTCTTAACATACAAATTCTAACAACGAATCGGGAAGTTCACCTACTACTGACGTGTGCGTCACATGTTTTAAAGATTGTTATCTGTTACCCACCACAGGAAACCAAACAAATCCGAACACAAAGACTCACACTCTCAAATACCATTTAGAAGTAGAACCATTAAACTTCTACTTACCATTTCTAACAACCTTGTTTACGGCTTTAGAAACCGCCTCCGCTTCCTTGTTAATGACGTTACCACCTGCGGGCTGATTGGTTATCACAGCTTTCTTTGTGCTCCTAGGATTCTGCTTAAGTCGTACCGCAGGGCTGCCGCATCGGCCGCACAAAAACTTTACTTTGCTGACCAGGCACATAACACTGGCCTCGATGTTGAGCTGGGTGATGTCCCAGGGCTCGGGCTCGTCCGTCGGCTTGTAGTAATTGGCCGATGGCGAATTGCACATCATGTTAGTGTCCAGGAACATTCTGCCCGTGTCAGGGTCAAGAGAGTGGGGCTCCGAACCGTTCATGTAGCTGTTAAGACTAGCGGGGGCTGACCCTTCAGACGAATACTGTAATACAAGGCAGTCAGAATAACATTTGCAGATTATGATGGGTGATATGTAAATATTGCCTTTAGATGCAACTAGACATGTTACTAAATTAGTTCTTTCAACCACCAAATATCTTTCCCAAAGTGATTTCTAACAGAAAGGCTGTTAAGCTGATGAAAGAAAAATAATTCCGCTCATTATTCCTCACTACCTACAGTTCCCTATTTCAACATTATGATGCCATCAGAACGATATACCTGACAGTGAATGACAATGAACAAGGGTATTGGTTTAATGTCAGTCCAGAAGAGTATCATTATATTTCTTCATAAACGTCTGTCTCACTTTAAGTACCTCTCTCTTCACATTAGAAGAATTGAATCTAGTTCACATATGGTATACACAACCATTAAGGGGTAGTATCACCTTGTGACTTTTTTTCACGTTTTGTTTTTTATTGGCTAAAACACTCCTTAAAATATCCAAGAATGATAGGTCGATTATGAGGGGGAGAAACTTGTAAACATGCGTTTGGGGTCTTTATTATTCTTTATATGAATTATACCGACAAAACTCCAACGACAGTTTGCATTAGCTTGTGTGGTCTATGGCGTCAAAGTTCACGTCCAGTGGCAAATCTGTTCTTGATACAGTAGTTTATTTTGCAGTTTTATACTTTAATGATGGTTATAACGGATTAATGCAAGTTATGGATCTATTGGGCTTAAATGTTGGATTAAATTCTATCTTTTGCGTCGAAGCCGATGCGACGTGCATCTCGCTTTCAGAGCAATCGCTCACAGAAGCGGCAAAAAATCCTCTAATTGGAAGGCCAATTGTATGGAGCAGGCATCGCAGATTAGAGGTAAAACGAAAATTTCAACAAAATTTCACTACTCAAAACTTTAACTTCAAATATCTCGGCTCCATGTTTTTCAAACTGGATGTACTAATAGTTCTTAAAATATCTATCAGAATTGACTTGAAATTTTAACTGCAACTTTAAAACAATATTTTCTAGTGACCGTCATAGGATTTTTTTTATAAACTGGTTTTTATAGTTTTTATAAGCGATTTTCAGCTGATTTTTTTCGAAAAAACAAGAAAAAATCAACTACTTACCTTACTTACTAACACCATTTTTTTTAAATATATTTTTCTAAAAAAATCCTACGACGTGCACTAGATTGTGGACTATATTTTAAGAGACTTTTTGTTTTTTTTTTTTTTTGTTCCAGATTAAAAACTGTGACCTGTAGTGGTACGCCCATCGACCATCCGAGAATTTTTCTTTCCTTGCGGGCGCTGCTGTGCCGCCATTTTGTATCGTAGAATTAAAATAAAATGTTTTCTGTAGTTAAAGACTAGTACTTTCATATGCACAAAACCTCATATCTCTATCTCTTTCCTATCGTTCGTGGTACGTCTCAGAAAATCACGTGAAATTTAGTGAACACAAGGTGATACTACCCCTTAATTACCAATACATACAAATTCTTTATGAGGACAGAAATCTCTCACATCTCATAGTAACATCTATTATAGTAATATAAATTTGGTAAAAGATTTGAAAACAAAGATGAAAATTTCGGGAATCTCCAAATATGGCATGGAATATTTCTTTTCCATATAATAAAGACGAATTAATTGCTTTTTTTATGACAGGTTTAACAGAAATTACACTAGTAAAAAAAATTCTAATCACAAATATAACCGCAAATATATTTTTGCTTACCTCATTCTGACTGTCCTCGCAATCGGGAAAGAGAATAAAGTTCGATTCGTCCGGTGTTTGCATGTTAGAGCACAAGCTCCTCACGCCTTCGCTCGTATTCAATAGGCTGCTGTTCTGCTCGTACGAGATGTTCTTCTCGTTATTTTTATCCGGCAACTTCCATATATCGTCTACGTTCATTGGGGTACAGGGTGTAGCGAAGTCATCCAAATCTGGGCTCTTGAGGTCAAGCGACGTCAGCTGCTGCGTGATACGTTTAAAGGGCGACAATGCCATGCTAGGCCGGCCTCCGCTGTCCAAACTCAGGTCTTCGCTGACGCCCGAATCATCGTTTGTGGCCAGTTTGTACTCCTCGATAAAGTTCAATGCCTCTTCTACCAGACCGGGATCCCAGAGGCTTAAAAGGATTCTGGTCTTGCTTATCATATCCTCGCATATCGGTAACATGCCGTTGGTTTGTTTCTCTTTGGCTAAACGCATGAGGGTTTTCATCGCCTCGACCACCTCTTTTCTCAGTTGTTTTATGGCCTACAAAAAAAAAATATAAAAAAAAATAGGACCAAAGCTATAAAAGCCTTTTTCGTTCTTACCTGTATCGCATCATTTGCCATGGATATCTTCGTGGTTACTTGATAATTGGTACTGGATTTAATAGGAGACTCTTTCAACTGTTGCACTAACCTAAAAAAAATCAAATGTTTTAATGCGAACGAAAATTAAACAAATGAACAACCCACTTTATCAAGCCACCATTCTTCGACTTATGAGAATGTGCCGTAAACGCACCAACAGTAATCCAATCGTAGAATCCTGACTTGTTCAATGTGTCGTTGTGGACCCACATTCGTTGTAAATGTAAATTTATGGGAGCGAATTCTAAGCTACGGTCGGATTTCCTGGAGCTAGCCTTGAATAGAGTGCCCTTGTGGGCTTGAAGATTTTCCCTGGCTTGGGAATAGAGACGAAGAAGATGAAGGTGTCTGTCTAAAAGTTCAACTTGTCTGGAGTGCCACGGCTCGCGCAGTTCTCCCATACCAGCTACTTCTTGTAATAGCTCTTTTTCCTGGTGGATCCAGACTTCCCTTTAATGATGAAATGCCCTGTTAATCTTAGGGGAAACTAAGTTAATACTAACTTACAATATCTGTCGCGGGAAGGAAAAACATATGCGACTTTCAGCCATGTACTCGTGGACACAGATGTCTCCGCCAAGTCCAGAATGGAAACGGTAAGTTTGCAGGAAAGGTGACGAAAACAGCAACTTTAATTCCGACTGACTTGGGAGCCTCATCTTGACTCCTAACCTTGGTGGAAGTGACTGAGACCTTCTATGAGACCATACCTATAATGAGTAGATTAAATCAACCTGTCAAATAAGATAATGTAATGATGTATGAATCTTGATCTTTCTCTGATCAACATTAATATGAAAAAAAGGTTTACAGTGTATAAGCAACGTGAGTATTTCAATATATACCTTATATTCCTACGAATAATCAACAGAAACAAAGAAATAATCATATAATGATAACTGTGGTTTGTGTATTTTCTTTATCGTTTACCACAATTTCCTAAACACGATGTCAATTGTTGGTTTACTAATTTTTTATGTACGTAAATTATCACAAAAGCTAAACTGTAATAAAATATGAATTCACATCCGTTTTAGTGTAAAAAAAAGTAGGGTCCTGAAAGTTTGCTCTAACGCATGATAAACTACATTTAACTATCCAGCGCTCCCGCAACGGGACCGGCGTACTACTGCGCACACGCGAGTCCCGGCATCTTAGCAGGATCGGTCAGTGGAGTACGTATGCACGGGTAAGAAATACACGCGTATATAATTTACAAGGCGCTTAAAAAATACGGTTTTATACTTTAATTGTCATAGAGTTGTATACTGCCGACCTTGGATTTTAGCACACATTTCCGGACCCTAGTAATAATCAATATTAGTAATTTACTGTTTTTGAAGTGTAATATTTTAAATGATTTCTTTATTTTTATTTTAAATAAAATATAGTTAAACACCTTTGATTTATTATTACTAACCATACTACTTACTTCTGCCAGTGAAGACTCCTTCATACCATATTTTAGAAAGTAGTTATTACGTTTAGAGAACTACAGTAACAAAGAAAATAATTATGAAAAAAAAATATATAAAAAAAACATATTCAAAGATCTATTACAAAAATAAGCAACAAAGAATTTACTACTTATCATAAACCTTTATATACAAATATAATGATGAACAAAACTCAACACATCCAACAAAACATAAATTAATTACCTGCACAAGATAGCATGACTGAAAAGCTCCTGGACAGTCTTATTAAAAGACTTTTTAAAAACAGTTGTAAAATAACAAAGAAAAAGCAAATAGCCCACACAAATCAGGACTCTACAAGTTGACCAAGGCCTACACAAAAAATTCTTTCTACAAAACCGTTGTTTGTATTTTTGAATATAATCAGGATTTTCATCAAGTAAAAGTCGCACCCCTCAATTTGTAAAAATAATATCGCTGAACCGGAACTCTTCATAATGGTTTGTATGACACTTGAAATATTTTATTCATCAAGAGACATAACAAAAAGTTTTTTGTTAACATGTTATTGTACTCAAAGTTACAACTGGTCATCTTAAAGGTATTTTTATACCAATATAAAAAAAATTATACAAAACTTTGTGAGACTCCACTGGCACTGATTTGGATTCCACATTACATTATAAAAATACAATTATTTTAAATTCCACAGCTTATAATTCGTTGACAGAATAAAAAACCAATTTATTAATGAAAAGTAAAATACCGTAAAACTGAAATATTTTCATTAAATCACAAGGCATGACCAACTGTCCCATTTGCTATTTGAGAAGTAATTAAGTGTTTGTTAGCTTTAAGCAAACAAAAGATTCAATGAGCACGTATGTCTCTCACATATCACGGCAGTCATTATTTATGCAATCCAAAAGACTACTGGCAAACGTGTATGAAGGCGGAACATGGATATATCTTAGTGATGAGCCGATTTATATACCTACGGTATACAAATAAAGAAAAATCAAAACAGTATCAAATGAACAGTGTTTGCACGTGGTTATAACTAGGGCAATAGTCGAAGAATTTGGAGATGAAGTTAAAATTGTTGGTGTTAATATTGATTCTCATACAGGTAACCCCAATACCAATAGGTAACAGATAATACCAATTTTGTTTGATCATAGTTTAGCTACAGTAAAATAAAAAAAGCTGTTGAATTTAAAGATAATTAACTTTAATTAGCTTCAAATACTAAAGTGATTGCTTTGTAACAAACACTTTTTCTCCAGACTATAGATGGAAGAAGCCATAGGCTGCTTCGAGAAGATACTATTTACACAATTTTCGATGACATTGAGGATTTCTTCAGTGACATAATAGATACACTTTCCGATTTAATACCTACAACAAGTTTTAAGGCAAATAAAACCTGGGGGATTGGAAGCATAATGAAATATACAAATAATAAAATAAAAAACGGTTTTCAAATGTTGAAAAACTCCATGTATTTTTTCAACAGCGACACATTCAAAAGGGTGTTTAATTACATACCTCGGTATGCACCACGATTCCAATTGGGTAATCAAAAACAACAATTAATGGTAGAAGAAATTACTAATTAAAACCTTATAAGTAATAGTTATATAAATTAACCTTAAAATATTACTGCTTATATGAGTACATTTCAACAACATATTTTGTAATATTTGTATTTTAAAAATTAATAAAAACCATAACAGTTGTTAATAATAATAAAATGTTAATAGTTTTTGTCATTATTTCTTAAATAAAAATAAATCATATTAATTACAGCAAGATATCCAATAAATATAAAAAAATGTGTCTTATACTAGACAGGAAGCAAAAAAAAAAATCGATAAAAACAGCAAAAAAAAAATCGATAAAAACAGCAAAAAAAATCCAAAAGTGATGTAAGCACTGAAATTGCTCGGGATTATTTAAAAAAGCCAATTATTTGTCAAAATAAGTGCATTTATTTTTAAACAGTTAAAATACTACATTTTAAAAATGCTAGACATAAAATTCAAAAGCTTTCTCCAAATGGAACAACATGAAAAAAATTATGATTATTTATTATCCTTCAAAAAGTCTTGGTAACTCTTGCATCTAATGTTTTGCATCTAATAGACTTTATTCAAGACTAAAACAATAAACTACACACTAGAGTGTACAAGAGAGTGAAAAAAACCACCTGCATTGTTTGTATCTATTCTATTATAATCTTATGGAAGATTTGCACTGTTAAAAAATATGGATTTCACTGTGTTGAACAAGTTACAGCTAACAATTGCACTGGAAAGTCGATAGAGAAGATAAAAACCCACCTAGGCAAAAGTTGCAACTTTATGCTGCATTCTCCAAAGCTGCCTACCGAGATAAAGTAAGAGTATTTTCTGTAGAACACCACCATGGAACCTCAAAAATGTTATATTTCTAATCATTGTGAACTGCCCAGAGACAATAGAAATCTCTTTTCTTGTGGTTTCATAATGAATTTTTACTTCACTACATCACCAGAATTATATTCTGTTTGCACATGGATATACCAAATATCAAAAACAAATTCATTTTCTACTAACACCAAAACACTACTTTTACACTAAATGCGCATTTCGCCAGACACTTTCGCATTATCAGATGATTGAAAGTTATTTTTATAAACATTAATCAACTAAAAGATGCCAACACGATTGGTGATATGCGCGCGTTGAGTGTTTCTACGCCAAAGGTTTCAATCCCACCACTCAAATAAACTTACACCATTAGCAACACATTTGTGTTTAACAAAGTCTTTTTGCAACATAAAGTATAAAAAATAATTATCTGCGACCTTAAAATTTCACAATTTCAATGTGTAATAATAATCCGATCAATGTACACTGTTATCTTACAAAAAGGTAAAAATAAACGAAAATTTTTATTTATACTTAGATTTAGATAGTTGAAAATATGTATCTAATATATATAGATAGTTGTAATATCTAATAAGCGATTCTTTTGCAGGAAGGACCTGTATTTCGAAGAAATTTTGAAAACTATTTTGATTTTTTTTTTGCTATAACTTCAAAATGTGGAGATAGAGAAAAGCATTTCAACGAACTACAAACTTCATTTGAAATATTTTTCTCTATTTTCAAATCAAAAAAATTTAAAACCATATATTTTTAAAAAAAAATTTTGAACCACAGGGCGGGACGCTTGAAAAGAATAACTCATTTTATAGTATGTACAGGTATTTTTTACTATCTGAATCCAAATTTTCATTCATATTTACCTAAGGTCTTGGGTAAATATTGTCTTTATTGACCCAACTATAAAGAAAATAATATTTTTTTCCACCAGTAAATAAGAAAAAGAAAAAAAATGACAACACTGTAGTATAAACTCATATAATAATTGTGCTTACCTGCGCAGTGGTATGAGAGGGTACTCTGCAAGGGGTGTGTTCGGTACTGCTGCCTCTGTCTTCAGGCTCCAGAGACCAAGCGCTAATGGTGAGGAAACCAGCGGTGGTCTGCGTTCTTGAAAGGGAGCGGTATCCGCAGACGGGTAGAATCTTGTATGGCACTTAACAGAATACAGGCAGACCCGAGAGGTATGGCAGTGTGGGACACCCTTTCTCGTACATCATAAACAGTAAATTTAACTCTAGTATTACTGGAAAGACCATCGGAAGCACGGAAGCTGACCGTACTAAGAAATCCTGGATTACTGCATCTCTGAAAAGAGGCAGGGCCTTTAAACGTGTTATACATATATACTGCGGATGTTTTGTTAGCAGATAGTCAAATTGCAGTAGGTGTGGTTATGGTTACGATAATCTTATTGGAAAATGGGCGTGGCCAAACATTAAGTGACAGAAGCTACTATCCAATAAGATTATCTTTAACCATAACCACACCTACTAATTATTTTACTATCTGTTAACAACGAATGCAGTCTGTATATTGTTATTGTTAATTACTGTTTTATACATTTGGTACGATGTAAAATCTAATTAGTGGAAGATGTCAATTTTACTACTATGTTTGTCTTTACTTACTACTTATTTTAAGTATTTAATACCTTCCAAATTACTATAAAAAATATGTTTAGAAAAATTACATCCAAAACAATTAAAATAAGAAAAGCACCTATGTATATTGTAGAACTCACTTCAATTATTTCTGTCCTTCCATATTGAACCCAGAATTTAAAAGAGGGTATATAGACATCTACAACTAATGTGGGATTGGGTGGTCTGCCATGTCCATCACAAAGTAAGTTATCGCAAGCTAGAGATACTTCACAAAGTGGAACCTCTGTAATGTCTGAAAAAAAACAAGATATATATTTTTCTTTCGTGCTTTACTGTAATAATTCTAAAAAATAAGCCAGTGATTCCAAAACATATTAAAAACATGATCTTATTATAAATGTAAAATTATATCTCTCATCATGTTATTAATAGACATGGAACCTCTTCGTTTTTCTTTAAGAGGATTTGATCTTTGAAAACAACTGAAATCATCTTTAATAATAAATTAATATTATCCTGTGGTTACCAAAAACGTGTGCCTGCTGTAACCTCCATGTGTGTAGATCAACGTTAGGCTTGTGATTTCTTCTTCTTTCTATACACTGTCTAAGCGCATTCATTTCTGCCCTTATGCCTTCATAACTGGCCTGTCTGATGGCATCCATCCAACTAGAACGTTCTACATCTGATGTTGAGGCCAGTGCCTGACACAAACCACCATCAAAAACTGAAACAACACAAGCAAAATTACAAACGACTTAACAATCTGAGTGACAATTAAAATATTAATGTTACAACCTTCTAAAAACAACGTTCAGGTAATAAGTACTATTGCAATTTTGCATCATTATATAATTTTAGCCCTTTTAATCAAGAATCAATCAAATACAAGGCCGGTATCATTGGCCTTAATTATTAGATTTTCAATGCTCATTTAATATACACATATTTATATATGCATTTTTAAATAATGCACATATATTTATATTATTTATGTATGACCAACGATTACAGTGCACCAACACTAGCTTTGCCCTTGAGCGCAATAGACAAAACCTTCGAGAAGTACAGTCTGTTATTGTTTCTTTGTGGGTATCTCGTGTATCTTTCAGGTATGGTCGTTCTATTTCGTACATTTCTTGTGTGCAGTTCGTAGGCAAAGCTATTCTTGGTATACTGTAGGTGTGTATTACAATTTTTTATGGCTTTTTATTTTACTTACCTAAATAAAAGGGGTAATGGCCATCAGCAGTTAATGGTGGAGATGCCATTGGAGGATCTATTCGTACCTGGCACTGTTCTAGAACGATTACACCTAAAGGTTCTGACCAAGGATCCTTGTTTTTGAAATAAAATAAGAGGTTTCCTCTTAGTCGACACCATCTCTCTAAGCTGACTAAAAAATAATAGGAAATAGGTGGGGAAGGAATATCGCACCCTCTAGTTCCACTAGTTTTCTACAATTAAATCAAGCATGCATACACACATAAACATAATCTACATAATCCTGAAATGTTTTTAAAAATCATGTTTCAAAAATATTCTCGAGCTCAAACCTTCTAACACATAACTCTCATTCCCCAAAATAACAGAAATGGATCCTTAATTCTTGCGAAGAAAAAAAAACAGTATTTATTACTGTAAACCATCTGCAAATGCTGGATAATTTCCTTATATTTGGAACTCTGGATAATTTGGAACCTCTAGCATATCACAAAATCTTATAGACTTTCTATTTGAGGTTATGTCCAAGTATAATATACATATATATTTTCTAAGCGAGTTTGAAACAGCCCAACAGTTGATGACTGGAGTTGATGAAGTTTAAATTCGTAGCATTTATGTATATCTAAGTAAATGTTTCAACAATTCAATAATCTTCAGTTTCAACAACTGGTGTGTCATATAAAAAAATTAAAATATATATGTAAATAAAAAAATCTCCATCCTTCCCAACTCCCAATAATAAAATTAATTTTTCAATTTCACGTATATAATATAATCAAAATGCGTAAATTAAAAATTTCCGGCATTGTTTTCTACTGATTGATGTATATACACCGTTGGCATAGCCAAAAATTTCGTCTGTAAGTTGATGTAATTCATTGGTTAGATGGAAGTGTTGCAGACCAAGAACATTACACTGTTCATGGTGATGGGTGGGGTCACAGTAAAGGGTGTAATGTTATTGGTCTGTAGACCTTCGCTATAACCAACAAATTACTTACATCAACTTACAGATGGAAGATTTGCCTTTGCAAACAGTATATGTACAAAGATGTTTAACATCAAAACATATTCGTGTCAAAATATACAGAATATAATTAATAATACAGGAATAATATGCATTCAAATTTATAACCCATATAGCAATATTTTAACAATTCTTTTAAAATAGTTATTATAATTGTAGTTTATTATGATCCTTGTAGAATATTTTCACAGCGCATATTTGATATATTATTAAATAATAATATATAATACCAACATCACGTAAAAAAGAAAACAAAAATATATTTTTTGTCAGTTCCACATTACTATTTAGGTAAAAGGTAAACGAACATACTCACATGAATAAAAATGAGTTTCAAGAACAAGGAATTAATTAAGGAAGCAGTTACATCATTGTAACATTACATTAACATGCAATGGAGTGAATGAAACATATTATTTCAATATAATAATATAATTAATACACATATTTTACTGGGTACATTTGAATAAATATAATAAAGAGAGGCAAGGTCTACAGAAAATCTTTATATTAGAGTTTTTATTTTGTCTAATGCAAATAATCTAATGCAATCAATAAGCATGGGATTGCTGTTTATTAACTGAATAAATCATCGATCAAAGCAGATTGCAAAACATTTTTTTAATCATCCCAAATGTATATTTATTCAAATGTAAGGATCATTAGTAAAAACTTCAAATAAAACAGATTAGAACCTCCACCGTAGCCACTGGGACCCTGAAAAGTTTTACAAACAAAAGCAGATTGTTAGCGAAATAGCTATAATGTGTACATAAAAGTGTTAGCAAAGTGTAATTATTTCATCAGTTTATCTTGATTACATGTTCTGAATTAAATTAACATAATTATTACCTAAAATCATAGAGTTTACGGCTAAATCAACAGACGAAGCACCACTACTTGTGTATATTTTTATTTCTTTGCAAAAAATATGACTTAATACTATAAAAGTATGAATTCCTTATTCATATTTTCGAAACTGAAGTTAGCATTGCATTATTATTTTTACACATATTAGTTCGATATTTTCAATTGAAATCTCACAGAAACTAAATATAAAATCTACTATTAGAAAAGGTTTGAAATCAAATAAATTCAAACGATTGTCTGACTGTTAAACTTTATAGTTCTTTATTTCTGTCTATCAAAAAGACAGATAACCATCTGAAAAATAAAAAAATATCAACAAAAATAATTTAGAATATCCACAAAACGAATGAGGGTAAGCAAAAATATTCTGTGGTTCAATGAGACACCTCAAGAAATGAGAAAAGCTTTTTTGATGGACAGTTTAAATTTCAGTGGTGGTTTTTCTGGTGGACATTCAACAGAACTTTTATTACAATCAAGATAAAGTGAAGTTTTCATTGTGGTGCGTTGTGGTGTAGTACCTTTGCTTACGACCCCTACACAGCTGAGATTGCGAAGTCGTTTTTCACGTTTTTGAGTTTTGTTATCCTTCCCTGGAATGTATGATTATTAAGAAAATAAATTAAGAACAAGGTTCACCTATAAATTTTACATAATATGCGGTTTTAAGCTCATATTACCTGGCTACTGGAAAAAAATAATAATTTTGTGTTGAAGAGTATAAACGATATAGCGACAGAGGTGTAAATCATAGTCCTTTTATTTTATCATAAATATTTTTACATTAAATATACAAATGTATAAATAATTTAATATATTTACATGTATGTGTTTATTAATTTTGTCACATATACACTAGCCTCGTTTATCCAATATAAATGGTGATTTGTTTTGTCTTAGGGACGTTGGCAAATGGAGGGTCAGTTAAATGAGACTCTACTGTAATTCATTTGATATACAAATGTATACATTGAAAAATTTAAAATTTGTTAAAAAAAATGCCCTCTACAAAAAATCTGAAAATATGTATACTGCCAAAAAAACTCATAATTTAAATTGAATCAAAATACAAAATAATATAACTAGGAAAAAACTTTAACTTAATTTAAATTTGTAATTTAATAGTTTTAATAATATTTAACCAAAACCATAAAATGTTCATAACACAGTACAGAAATGCTATATCAAAAGATCTCTCAGCCAGGATATATGCATATACTAAAATATACAATGTTAATGCAATACATAATAGGAACTTAAAATGTTTAAATAAAACTTCTTTTACTGGTTGATGAAATTAGGATGATAAACACAACATCTACAAATTATAGCATGCTAATAGATAGATGTCAACAGATGTTTCGCACATGCGACATATTTGCACATTTAACGTAAACTATCATGCTGATACACAGTTCTGTTGTTCAGACATTTATTATTTCGCATTATTGAATTTATTAAGAATCAGTGGTACTAAAATGAAAATTAGTAAGTTATCTATTAACAAATAACATAGGCACACAAACAGCCACAGTTTAGTAGTAATTAATACATAATATATAATACAATCACACTGTCATAGTTAGGATTTATTTACAGTGTACTCACATAAATAACTTTTATTTAAATATATAGATTTGTTGAACAGTACACAAATACTATATTGTTTGTATCTATTAAGTCTATTTTAAATACATGAATAATTAAACAAAATAAGACTAAATAAAGTAAAAAAGAAATGAACATATTAAGTTGTATACTACCTAATAACAAACCTACATACATACCTTTAGTAGACACAGTACAAAAAAAAAATTTAGAATGCAGATATATTTCATGAAAGTACTCAAAATACTTGTTGTATTGCCTTTTGTATTTAGCGCAGTCTGTAATAAAAAAAATCTGAAGTTTTTTTTTTTTTTAGATTTACTGATGAGATTTCTTATTTTCCTTTCTCAACAGTAATAAAACTTTATGAGAGGGAAGCATAACACCATATGTTTTATAACATTATACCATACAATATCATACCCCTTATTCACTTTTAGCATACAACAGTACATTTTCGTCCTCTTACCGTAAACGACAAAATTTATGTAGCATTCACCCTAGTAAAATCTAAATAATCCTGTATTTTACAAAAACATTGTTGATAAACATAAATTTTTTTATTACATAATGGTTTGAATCATTAAATGGTTTGAGTGCAATAAAATCGTTTTTTTTGCTACATATACATCAACTATATGACTAATGTAAAAATAAAGTAAGAGAAATAAAGAGCAGTAGATACTATGTAATATAAAAACAGAGGTTTTTGTAATTAACTATCCCTTTTTCTTTCGTTATATAACTGCACAATTACTAGTTTGAAACATGTAATGTGTCGAAACATGTAATGTGTCGAAAATATGGATAATTATAAATATAATTATTAAGAATAAAAAATCATGTTTTTCTAAATTTTTTGTAGGAAAAAAAGCCAATATTCTTGGAATCAGCAAAACAGGTTGAAACCTCTAATTTTCACGTTTACTTTTTTTTATATATAGGTAAATGAAATGCAACATAAATTGAAACTGTATTTTCTTAATTGAAAAAAAAAATTCCTAAATTCGGAATAAATACATTATATTAATGTACTTTATATAAATTAGGAACTTTTTACATTTACTGTTAGTTGACTAAAAAGAAAAAAATTAATTGCTGAATATCGTTAAAATAAGTATCATCCAAAGTCTTTACATATGGAACACTTTAGTGGCATATGTATCTATTTAAATTTGGATAGGTTCTAATAACTGGTATCATTTAATGAATGTAAACACATATAATGTAAATATTTACTGGTGATCCCACATTTTACAATGCAGTCTAAAATAAAACAGAAAGTGATACCTATATAAGTATACTCTGGTTACTGGAAACTCTACATTCATCAGAAATAAAAATTAATGGATTTACTCCACCTTTAATATCAACATTTGTGTCTGAACAACATCTTGAACTATTCTACCTACCTTCGAAGTTCTAAACTAGCAGTAATACTTACTTTCAGATTTTCTGAAAAATCCCTCCTGACGTTCCCGAATATACAAAATGCCCTCTTTCTCAAATTTTGTCGACGGTTGTGTCGCTAGCGTAACCAGCTCTTGTTTATTAAATCGCATTATTAATGTTAGTGAAAACTCAGCTACAAAAACAATAAGATCAGATAATGACTGTCAAAAAAAATTAACTATTAAAAATTCTACGTGTGGGTATAACAAGTAGAGGAGACTTATGTATGTAAATCTTCATGCAATATCTAAACATTAGTGTCTTAATAATAATCAGAATCTGTATCAATGGATGAATCGGAATTACTATTGTTATGTGATAATTTGATAAAAAAAGGTGTGAATTCATAAACAAATAAGTAGGTACTTGGTCAAGGCATATTTTTTTACAAAACAAGTATGTAAACTTACCTCAGGTAGATAAAAGAAGAATAATATTATACTTACAATTTTATACATAATTGTGACTAAAATGGGTTTTTGGTTTTACCTAAAACGTTATTTTTTTATCACATTTTTACTTCGTGTATTTTGAAAGATAACAAGCGGTGAAACGTCAAGACTACCATAAAATACTGAAAATACAAAATGGTTTGAAGGTACACTAGAAGTAGGTTAGCCGCGGCCATCTGTCGGCTGGTAGTACAATTAGAACTCAGATAAAAAATTTTTTTAAAGTGGACTGTAGAATATGCAGGGTCGGATTAAGGTTCACTCTCTTTAAAAATGACCCAGGTTCATGATATTTAACAATTTTTGCCTATCCACTATAATATATGCAATTTGATCTACCACGCAAGTTCAGATGATACTGGTATAAATCTCTTATAAGGCCTCTACATCAAATAAATGGTGTGATGGATACTATTTATATCAAAACACAAAAAAATGTAATGCTGTTGTATATCGATGTATTATGGACATTTCAACATTTCAACAATGGTTCTAAACACACGCGGCACAATGGACAAAACAATGGTTTCAATCTTTTAATAAAAACTTATTCTTATAGTTTTTACAAAATTTTCATTTTTCTTGAAGTTACAGCTATTACAAAATCTTAGAAACGAGATGCTAATATGAAATAAAAAGTCAAACTCCCATAACTCTAGCATATCTCGAAATTTCAAAAAAGACACGAGAATAAAAAATTCGCAAATATTTTGGAAGTCCGTTTCCATGATTTTCTGATTTTTTTTCTGAAGTTCCTTATGAAAATACGATAATTTTAAATTCTACCAGCCGTCAGTGGTAGATATAAATATAAAAAAAAAACTTTAACACTTGTTCTACTTAGTTCGCCACGACTGAAAGTCATTCATATCATATGCCATTTCCTATTTACTTAACTCGAGACAATACTTGAAAATCGAGTATATATAAAATACTTCCATTTTATTGGGATTTTTTTTAGAAATCTATTACCAAGTGTTTAAATGTGTGTCAATGTCAGTATGTGGAATAGCAGTTACATATATGCCAATGCTGAAATGATTCAACAAGTTTTAAATAAACCAACAAATTCCTTAAATAAAAAAAATAAACGACAGAATACGCGAAAAAAAGGATAATACTCCCAAGTCACTATATCAACAATCTATTTTTATTTAAGCGTATCAGTACCACACAGATTTTAAGGAGTATTTCGGTGCTATACATGATGATATTTGTGCCATATATTGATATTATTTGTATATAAATAAATAATGAACTTTAATCGCGTTAAATACGAGTTTGTTTTAATTAGTTCACATCGAAACGCTGAGGTTTAAAATTGGCTCGTTTGTAGCATGTATTTTTTTTTCGATATTCAATAAAAGACGGATCGTGACCAAATGACGATGGCGTATAGTAGCAGCAGCAGTGAAGGGTATGTACCTGGATTCATCACAGCAAGCGATTAAAGATATATAATATATGCTAAAAGTATTTATTTTAAAACAAGATTGACCATTCTTACAAAATATTTTTCAAGTGATATATATTTGCGTATAAAAGATAAGTGAAATTTTGTATGTCAAACAATACAAAGAGGTCTAATATAATCGTGTTTATAAGGAAGGTTTTTATGCCCTTAACTTATGTCATATATAAAAGGCAATCACATACGTTTGGCCATTAAATTTTCGTTCCTAAACTTTGGATACAACAAAAATATGAGGTGCCAGCTTTTTGGCGTGACACTTTTTTTCTGAGTCTCATCAAGAAGATCCTCTGTCATAATGTATGCTCTTACCGATAATAATCCAAAAAAAAAACGTCATCAAATCTGGCTATGAACGAGAGGGATGGAAATAACAGTTATGTCGAAGCTCAAAGGGAAACTTTTGATTTTGTTTTGTTGTTGCCAAACTTTTGACAGGTGGATGTCACAATTGTAAAATGAATAATGGCTATCATATAATGTAACAGCCTTGGCAATTAAATAAGGTTATGAATTTAAGACAGAAATGCGTATTTTTTTGCTCTGCCAACTTTTATGACATTTTTGTAAAGTCTCAGAAGCAATAACATGTTTTCATCATCTTTTTTTATAATGTATTCTGATGAGAATTATTTTTCATTAGTACGTTTATACGTTCTAATGAAAAATGGGAAAAAAGATTTCTATGATGAACCAAGAAAACAAAATTATCTCCTCATAGCATTGCCTTCTAGTAAGGTTAACAGTAACATTATCGTTCAAAAATAGACACTTTCACGCCATTGATTGCATGAACTTTGCACAAAAAATAAAACATAAACAGCATTCAAAAGAATACTGTTGCCGCATTTATTGTAAATTATGCAAGCCCTACCTAGTAGTTAGATATATTTTCTAAACGTAAAAGAAGGAAATAGGTGTATAATATACTGTAAACAAAACGAATAATGTAAACAATTTGTTATTAACTAATTCTATTAGATAAATCCGTAGTTAGTTGAATTGGGATAATTTTATCTGCGAGTCAGTGGCGCAGCTAAGAACTAAGAAAAGTGAAGAACAGACATTTTAAGGTGGATAATGGATATATTACAGTAAACATATCAATATCTACTTACACACAAGGAAACATTTCGAGATGTCCACCCCTCAGATTTCGATTAAACTCGGTAGGGTGAAAGAGAACCTTAAAATATGGGGCAAGTATTTTTTTTCATAGTGGCCCATAAGGCCATTAATGGGCTAAAATGGTGAGTTGAAGTTCACCCCCAAAATTCACACCCGGAATTAGAAGAGAAATTTAATTTCTCATTTCACCCCCACAACGATCTTATGGGCCTCGATAATATTTCGCATAATCATAGGTCCTCTACAAAGAAGGAGGGTCGATTTGTGCAATTTTTGCTCCAAATTATTTTTGGATGAAAAAATCAGAAACCATATTTTTTAATGTCTACTAACAATAATATTCGATTCAATAATAGTCGATTTTACCCTAAATGGGCAATCCCCCACCCCCTAGCCCTCTCCTCAATTCTGAATATGTCATCACTTACTAACAGCGTTCTTGGGGAGATATATCGCTTTCAAACTTATATTTGCTTGATAAAATATCACCCGACCGCACTAACTCCCTTTTAACTGCATCCGCTCTCATTTATCATTTTTCCCTTTTTTACCAATTACAAAGAACCCGTTTAACCTTGTAATGTTTGATAGAGGTCATTGTAAGACCGTGTAGATCAGTAGTAGATTATTTTACGGCTAGAAATGGAGGTTTCAGGGTCCTTTACGCTTACATACCTAGAACTCATAATTCTGTAATCTTCAACGTTCTAACCCTAAAGCACAATTTTTAATACGTTAAAGTCACCATCCAATAACTTCTTTAGCTAACATAAAAAACCTCTAGATGATCATAAGAAATGAAAAGATCTCCTGAGTTGGTTTCAGCTACCTACACTGGCGGATTCAGTGGGGACGAGGGAGCATGGGGGCCATGCCCCCCCCCCCCCCTTGGCACCCTTAGAAATTCCAAAAATTATTCTTGTGATAGTCGGTATTTTTCTACAATTGGACTTTTTCATTGAAATTCTGAAGTGCCAGGAAAATTTTCAAAATTTTCGCCTGCGGCGCCAATATACGCTCTCGCGGGTCATATGCTGCTTTATCACTAAAGTCCCCCCCCCTGAGAAGTCTTCTAGATCCGCCTATGGCTACCTATACAGATTGTGTAAAGCCGACATCGGCCACTTATGAAAAAGGACAAACAGAAGTGAGACGACAGATAAGAAGCAACCGCATACGCATCGAAGGTAGTGGGAAAATAAGACCGGCCCACTCACCACCAGTGTTCCTAAACGGCACGGACAACTGACGCATGCGCAATAGCGGGGGAGAGGCACCTAAGCGCGCATTGGCGGAACAGACGGCTTTACACAACCTGTATATACTTACCATAAAGTGATTCAAATTCACTACACGGCATTTTCTTCAGCTTCATTATCATATCATTCTAGCATAATATTGATTTGACCTTGAAATGACCTCCAATTGACAGCAAGCGATTCAACAAAGCCTGAAATCGAATTCAGAGACTCCAAAAACGTATTTATCTACTTTTCTGGATTTCTTTTTCAGGTATTTTTTTCAATTTGACCTTCAAATGACCTTGTACTTGATGTGATACAGGTTAACGGACTTCGGGTTCGGAATGAGCGACCCCAAAAAATCCCAGGATACCCTGGTGAAGTCTGGTGAGCAAGCTTGGATATTTTGCATTTATATTTCCCGTAAACGAATAAATAGTAGAACCGAGGGTGGTTTTATTATTTATCAACCCCTACCGAGTTACATTAATATTAAAGAAACAGACCGTTAGTTTATTAGTTGGTTTATTCGGGACTGTACAATATCACGTAATTTGAATCTGCATAAACAATAACCTTTTGGGAAGGGTTAATCCATATAGTTTGTACATTTTTTTATCATCATATAGGTACAGATTTAAGAAGCAATTTATGTACATATTTACAGACTTTCGGGACATGCTGTATATACAGGGTGTTCCTAAAAGGTATGTTACAAATTTAACAGCGTGTTCCTGAATCATTTTTGGCATACATTTTAGGAACACCCTGTATTTTTACAACCACACATCTAACAGCCAGGAGCAAAAACCTGTCGATTTTATTTTTGTTTAAACTTGCTCTGCGCACACTTTGAACTAGATTCATCCATGTATCTGTTCACAGGGGTAAACAATTATTAATTTTTAGTCCTCCCTCAAGACACCGTTAAGCAGGCAGCTACGCTAAGTAGCCCAGAAGGTAGCTCTCATGATTTTCGACATATTCTGAAATAATTACTTTTGGGGGTGAACTTCAACTCTACATTTCACCCCCTTAATGGTCTTATGGGTAGCTATAAAAAATACGTGTCCCATATTTATAGGTTCTCATTCACCCTGCCGAAATCAGATGGGGGCACCTCGAAATGTTTCTTTGTCAGTATATGTAAGTAGTTCTGTAGTGAGAGAATGACTCCACTTCAAGGCCACCGCCGCCGTCTGTTATCGTGTGATAAATACTTCCGGTGCATTCTTGATAAAAATACCGGTTTTCCTGGAAACCCAATGACAAGTCTATACTTATATGTGAACCGATGGCTGAGAATTTTTTATCAGCTAAAAATGATTAATTACCTAGGTACAAGCAATCATATTTTAGAACCAGATTTTTTAGGCACGCCCTGATTTTTTATCCATTATCTGATAGCCAGAACGCCATCTCAATCTAGGCACACACCTTCCCATCAGATCCGCCATCTTGATTACGTCACGTGCACCCCCATCGACATCTCAACCCTCTACAATACCCGTGATCGTAACCCTAACATCCCCATCGCACATCGGCACCCCCCTACGACATCGGTGGCCTTGAAGTGGAGTCATTCTCTCACTACATAATTACTTATGCATAACAAATCAGCAGAAAATATTTCAAAATGCAATATTTTTTATAACAACAATTTAATTGGATAAAAAAATTGTGTAATTACACATTTCATTTGCTCCTTGTTTTTCAACATCCTATTTTGGTCTCCGCCCGTCCCTACACGTAAGCAGAAGCCCCCGTCTACCCCACCTATTTATGTCATTACCTTATTTCCGAATAAAGTCTACCTGTGTAAGGGCTAGATATAAATTTGAACACGTTTAGACGGACGTGGTTATGACAACTACCCCCTGCCTGTCCTCCCACCCCCAGCTTATTCACCTAGAAGAATTGCAAATGATAGGTAAATTAACGTCATTGTAGTGCTTGACGGGCCTGTCTGTTTCAATTTGGCGCTTATTGCTAATGTGCCTTATTCAGGCATTTAACGTACGCATAAAATTTATACTGAATATAAATTGTACGTATGTAATATACAATGGATACATACATGTTTATATACATACAAACATACCCATGTTACGTCTATTGTGACAAAAATCTGTGGGATTTATTGCAGGGACTTAAAATATGATTAAGTAAAAAGAAGAGTAGATACTATAGGAGTAAAAATCGAATTTTTCATGAGTTCACATTTTGAACTTCGGCTTTAGAGGCCCTTTGTATCGATCTCGTTTTCTTTAGCAATGGTACAAAATAATGTTTTGAGTTATAAAAGAATATTTTTTTAGCCCCAGTCTCCTCTTAAACACTGTTACACACGTAACTGCAAGCTTAATCAGCATACATGATCAATCTATTTGTACAAGTACTATATTTGAGCATTTAAATCGTTCGAATACAAAACCACCAAAATTTTGCCAAGTTGAGTTTATGCAATCAAACGCCTACCCAGGGTTATCAACATCTTCAATGCAAAAATGACAGAAGTCCCGAACAACATCAATTATGTCAATTTTAATCTCCGTCAATGTTAATTTCTGGATACTTCGGAGTTGTAAAAAAAAATTAAAAAAATTTAATCGTAATATATGTCACTGAAGAGTACTTATAGTGCTCTTCAGAAATCAGATTGTCAGAAACAAACCCCAATTTTAAAGCCTTTAGGTTATAGACATATGTTCTGGAATTGATTAAATGGTGGCCAAAATTTTATAAAAATGTGTTTATCAAATGTGGTAAACATTTTCAAGATGAACTTTCTCTCCATCCTCTTATACGAGGTGTATAAATTAAGTAATGAGGTTTTTTTATTTTTTTTATTAATTCCGAAGCAAAACCTGATAGCACGCCGTTGCTCAAAATTAATGTCACTCATTTTTAGAACGCACTGGAAAAAAACCGGTTTACGACAACAGTCACAAAGAACAAATAACTTTAACAAGTTCAAAGTTGTACTGAAGGTGCATTACATGTTAACCTACCGCTCTTCCAAGTCCCGTCTCCACAGTGTTGCTAGTTTGGGCGATACATCTCTTACTTAATTTACACATCTCGTATGTCATTTCAATACGAGAAAGATAATAAAGGAGTGGTGGTTGTTCGAGAATTTATAGACGGTCTACAATAATTAACACAGGAAACAATAATTAGCAATATGAATAATAAAAAATATTTGAAAAAAATTTTGAGATTTGATATGATCTGATCTGAAGAGACTGTGATTTGAAACAAATAAAAAACTTTAGACCACCAGTGTTACATATTTTTGAAGGTGGATGTTACTGGAGAATCTAAAAGTGTAGAAAATAATATATAGGGTGTTCTATTAGGTCGATGTACGAAAGTGGTACCGTCATCACCATTCGTCAACGTCATATAAAAACAAGTAAATTAATTTGTCTACCAATAAAATTGTAGTACAATATTCAAACATACGACTAAATATACGATCTATAAGATATCAAAATTCTAGCAGTGACGTCACCAAGTTTTTTTTTACGAACAATATGAGCATGTGATGGTGTCCCATTCTATGGAAACTAGATATTATCTGGAAGTTGTCTCTTTTTCTCTAACGCATAAATTATTTAGTTACCTACTCAAACACTAAGGACCTGGGTCCGGTTAAATTTTCACTTAAAAAATGGCCCTATGATTCTATTTCTGTAAACCAGAACATTTCGCTTATAAGGGTGCATTAGCATACAAGCTTTTGGCATCCAGTGAGATTCCTTTGCGACCAATAACGACCACTGGTAAAGCGTTTTGGGATTTTGGACAAAAAAAAATGCACAATTTTTTTGATGATGTTTCATTGAACGTATTTAGAGTTTAATACTAGTTAATAGTGAAACTGCCTTTCGTCAAAAAATGTAATAATAATTAGGTTTAATCTCAGTTCTTTAGTCTTCATAAAAAAAAGTTTTGCCTAAAAACATTAAAATTACGATTTTCGTTTGTATTTAGCTCCCAAAATATTCACTTCAGACACCAACGTTAATTTATTAAAATCAGCTCAAAGAGTAGCGGAAAAAGTAAAAATACACAGGGTATTCTTTTAAAAAAAAGTAACTTTGGTACGTCATCGTTTTTTAGAATCAATATCTTCTATATCTCTATTGACTTCAGAGATATTTACGGTGTTCCACACTTTTGCCTATCACTGTAAACAGTTACGGTTGACATAGGCAACAATATTACACTACTGAATAGTGTAATATTGGTTGCCTATATTTTTAGGCCACGTGGTTAGTAGGTTTTTATGACGGCCCCGTATAACTTCAGGAAAAGAACCAACAGCGCGAAACTACCTAATTGTAACTTTGGTAAAATAAACTATGAACAACGAGCGGGATAATGAGCAGGCGAGATGAAGAAATTAGATGAAATTACGGTAGGCAAGAATGAGCAAGTCGAAGATCAAATACATGCTGATTTGCTTTTTTGATAGCCAGGGAATTGTCCACAAAGAGTTTGTGCCTCCAGGCTATTTTAAAAAAAGTAACTTTGGTACGTCATCGTTTTTTAGAACACTCCGTATATTTCAAGTTAAGTTCAAGTTATGTCTATTTAACGCTAATTTTCACATTTAAAATTTCGTATCAATATCTCTATATCTCTATTGACTAGACATATTTACGTTGTTCCACAATTTTGCCCATCACTGTATAATTACGATGAATATAGGCAACCCATATTACACTACTGAATAGTGTAATATTGGTTGCCTATATTTTTAGGCCACGTGGTTTGTAGTCTTATGACTTATGACGGCCCCGTATAACGTTAGGAAAAGAAACAACAGCGCGAAACTATCTAATTGTAACTTACGTAAAAGAAACTATACACAACGAGCAGGATAATGAGCAGGCGAGAGACGATGAAGAAATTTGATGAAATTACGTTAGGCAATAATTATATATATTGTCGCCCCAGGCAACGGCTCGTTATCTTAACGAGTTCCTCGGACATCTGATGCACCTCGCGACGGGGGAAGATGGAGAATTTTGAGAGGCGTCGCGACGCCTCCGAACAGTCGGACCTCAGGTGTGACTGTATCGTATTTCTTTAATCAGCCTTTCTGGACGGATTCGATTAAGATGATCGCGTAACGCCTTGGCGACATTCCGATCGCTTTATGTGGGGATGATAAACATCTAAAATTTCATGCTATCTTCGAGGAAGAAAGCAATAGGAAATATGTATCTGTCGATGTAAACATATAACTAAGGCCCGGAAAAGTATATTGTCACGCAGAGCTGACACTATACAACTCTATGATAATTAAAGTATAAACCTTATTTTTTAAGCGCGTATTTCTTGCCCCTCTATACCCACGCCACTGTCCGTGCGTAGAATGTTATCCCGAACGAAGGCTTCGCGGGAATCCAGAACTCTGTAATATACTTTCTTCGTAAGACGGAGATATTCCAATAGCGACCCGCCGACGTAGCGGTGTAAACGGGTCGACCGCCGTATTGAAAACAATTTTTTGACGCCAGTTAGCCACTCGTGAATTCGTGTACTGTATTTACATATTACCTGATTTTGTGTGGGTTCTGCAATAATGGCACAGTCGTTACCATTTGTGAATATACTTAAAGTGAAAATTATAAGTGTTTTCCAATAGAAGGATCACATATTTTATGTATTCCTTGCAATTGCGATATATATTTCGTGATCGCCGAGAGTGGATATTTAGATTCGAATATTCATTAAAAAAATATACTTGGTACAGTTAGAAAAGAGGAATTTTTGGTTCGATTTGTGCATAATGTTTTGCGAATGTAGCCTTGCGTGGAACGTGGCCGACAATATTTACTTTAGACTTTTTTTTTGTCAAATATGTATCCAATTTTCCATTGCCTAGGAGCCATACATTGCGTAAAACTTATTTACAGGAGATATATCAACGTGTCATGGGAAATATCAAAGAAGACATACGTAATAAATCCCTGTGGCTGACAGTGGACGAAACAACAGATTTTGCGGTAATAAGGTGCCCCCTATATTGATAGCTAATAAAGGGGTTTTGCAAACAGCGGCTGAAAGTATAGAAATAGTAGTAACACGTCTATTGTTCTCTATGGATGTAAAAAATAATAAAGTACTGATGTCAATGACAACAAAAAACTGTTAGTAATATTTGCACCATCCATGCATCCATACATCCATTTAATCCGTGTGGAATATTTTGAATTTGCACCTTTAACTTCAGTAGATGTGGAACGATCATTTTTCTTCTACAACCAAATGTACAGGCCAAATCGCTCACGGTTAACGAGAATAAATGCAGAAAGACTACTTACTGATCGTGGTAACATACGCTCAAGCAATGAGGACAGTTGGTGTTTCGGAATGACACAAGCAAAAGGTATGTACATACATACATTATCACATTTTTACTCCTGTCTTTTTGATCTCTCATATGTCATCTTCCGTCAATAACATGACGGAGTCCGGCTCTGCGTTACAGCACACGGTCGGAACCCTACATAACAGTGTCTGAGCACTCACTGGGGCTAGTTCTAAAAACTTCGTTTCGAGAAAAAATCCGTTTAAACTTTAAAGTGACGAAACTTTTTCTTACATAAAATGAAAAATATTTCTATTTCCTAAAATGCTACGGCCAAGGTTTCAAAAATATTAACTGTCCAAAAATCTTTAGATGTATTACAAACACAAAGTCGACAGTGGCGACCGGTGAAATTTGAAATGCTCGTATTTTCGTAAGGAGGGATAGGACCATATATTAGGGGGTGATTACTAGACCTAAGTAGAAGGCAATAATAACAGAAAAAACTTCAAACGACACTTGCGAAAACATTTTTAAAAAATTGTCTGCCTCCCCAGAAGATCTCGGAAACAAAATATTTGCCAAACATTTATTTCATAACCAATAAGTAAAACCAGTCTTTTTATGCTTGCAATTTTCTTGAAAATTCGAGATCTGTAAAAGTTAATTTGAAATTTTATTAAATCAAAGGTCTCACTGTTTCTTTGTCTACAGGCGATTCGCACGATATTGTCTACAACGATTCATAATTTGTACTTCAAATATGATACATGTGTACAACATAACAGTCTGCAAATGTAATAATATGTTTTTAACTTAATACAGTGGGAGTTAAGGGGTTGAAGGGAGAAATGTATAAAAGTATGGCCAAACAAATCATGAATATTTTCATATAGCTGATGGTATTATTTGTTTTCTCACGGGAGAGGTGAGGGGGAGGGGGGTTGTATTTTAATGTGAATTAAGAAATATGTTCACTTGCAGTTTATAGAGTTTTGAAGCAGGAAAAGTCAAATATCACATTAACGTTATTACATGATAGTCATGATAGTAAGCGTTAATTACTGATCCTTGTAATGTAAATTATATTCAGTTCGTTGTTTAATTTAGAAATAGTTTAGTTTATTTTTACGAAAGGATTTTTAAAATTCACATAGACCAAGGAAGGGTTTTTTTTTTTAAATAACACTCTCGTCACACAAGACAGTAGATTCAGAAAAAAAGCTAGTACTTCAGTAAACACATATGAAACTAGAGGAAACTAGAGACATGGCCACATAAAATAAACCAATTTTAACACTAATAAATGGCTATGTAATGTAAACAAAATGCCAATAATGTTAACAATATACTCGGAACAACGAACCCACGTCTCTTATATGACCCCTATGACCCTACGATTCATCTGTCCACGAGATTAAACTAATTTGAAATTAAAATGTCAAATAATAGATTAACCTTCTGTTACAAAACAGTTTAAAACGTGAATAACTGTAATAAATTGTTTCTTCATCATTTTTGATAAGCAATTTTTGCACAATCACAGTACCTAATATATATACATATATATCGAAAGTAAATGTAATAGTTCCCAATTTATTATTACTTTTGTTTGAGAATAAATTTATTATGTAGTAAATGTTTTTATTTTTCCATATCCTAGAGTATGATCAAATAAGTGCATACAAATGTATACAGTGTGAAAATAAAGTACGGAACCTTTGAATTATTCCAAAAACTGATAATTTTTGGAAAAAAAAACGGACATGTCCATTAAGTTTTTTCCAAGAAACTTTTTGGTGGACTTAGTTATGCCGGAAAGTGCCGCATGGCGGCGCCACAGATCAGGACTCAATTTTTTTAAATTACAAGGGGTATTTTTTGTAACTTTTTTACAAAGCTGACCTCATTCTGAGTAATTTCATGTGCAACTTGTATGGGGGTTACTCGGGAAAGTTTTTGAGAAAAAATCAATAAAACCGATCCCGGTTAGACATTGAAAGAATCAAGAGTATGACTACCCGTAACTCGTTGAAGTGGGAATAATTCAGTGTACAAATGGTTTGCGCCCGCACCTGAGCTGAAAAGTGGGTTTTAAGGATAGGGGAACGCATGCGCATTTTTGCTCCTAAGATATTACATGATTCATTGCTTTCTGGCTTCACACTGGTTTGCACTCACTACTTGGCATTTGTCGGCGTTGAACTGATTTCGAATTCTAGGTACGTCTTGTATTCTTCGACGAGGCATAACAAAACCGTTGTGTTCAAATCGAACCCTTCTCTTTCACATTATCTTTCTTTTTTTCGAACCAGTGTGAAGCCAGAAAGCAATGAATCATGTAATACCTTAGGAGAAAAAATGCGCATGCGTTCGCCTACCCTTAAAACCCACTTTTCAGCACAGGTGCGTGCGCATACAGTTTTTGAAATAATTCACAGGTTCAATACTTTATTTCCACCTTGTATATTAAATAATATATTCTATAATTATGAAGGCTTTGAGTGAGCCACAAAATAATAATTTATTTTCTACATTCAATGTAAACACTAAAGAAATGGTGTGTTTAAATGACAGTGTTGATTAGAACTAGATGTAAAAAAATTAATTCCTATAAATTACAAATCACAATACCGATAAACGTTACGTTTTAAGTGCGTCTATATTTAATTCTTTAAATCAACTCATATATTATATCATTGCCTATTGCAAAAAATGTTATCTTAATTAGACAGTTATTCAAACTTGGGTCTATTACGTATTCATCTTGAATAAATAATCCAGTATAATAAAAATAGATTTCACTTGGCGCATTCGCCAATTATGAGCATATTTCTTTCATTTCGATATTCAATTTTATTAACAAATTTTGTATACCTAGTACGGATCATTTTGAATTAAAAGCCATCTAGAAGAAACTAGATATTAGGTCATACAGTGAACCAGTCTTGATAAAAACGGTTCGATCAAAACACGTGTTTAATTAAAAAAAGTATTGTCTGTTGCAAATTTTTGTTGTAATAATTATTTATTGTCATTTATCCAATTTTTTAAAAAAAAATTCTTTGCAGTCACTTAAAATATCATCTATAGTCATAATTTCAATTTGCCACATCGTACTTCTTACATCTTACATTTTGAAACCTACAGTGGATTTTAAGGTTAGATCTTTCATTAGAATGTTGAGGTTGAATTCGTTAAATTCGTCAATACTGAACGTGTTCCTAGCTTTTATTTAAAAATATTTATGAGATTCTATTGTGGACCTTTTTATACTTGTTAATTTTATACTATTGTAAGTCAATACGCCCGTGTAACCTATAGTTAGATTAGACACAACATAAGAGACGTACGAAAAACGACAACTTACGTAACTAAGCTAGGAATAAAATTATGAAGAGTAAAACTGAAAATAGTAGTACACTGTATGAAAGTAGATTCGGAACTACCTGTATATGAATTGTGGACCAAAGTATAGCGGACCATTTTGTTTTTAACACAGTGCAAGTAAGTTAACGAATTACTAACAAAATACCTTTGTAGAAACCTGTAAATGTGTACATGTTATATGTGCTCGAAATGTAGTTTATTTACTGGAATGTTCAACTATACTAATACCGAATTAATTCAGAATTCAACGGGTCAAAGTGCGTGTTTTTTCTCTGTCCATTTTCGTTGAAAAAGGAGAAAAATTAGTGAGTTTACAAGACACTTCCGTCATTTAATTTTATATTTTTTATTATTCGACAAAGACTTTAACCTCAACTCCTAGAATACTAAAACCTTTATATATACGAGGTGTGTAAATTAAGTAATGAGACTGGCAACGTAACGCCCGATCTACTACAACACTGCGGGTACGGGACTTGGAAGGGCGGTAGGTTAACATGTAATGCACCTTCAGTACAAGTTTGAACCGGTTTTTTCTAGTGCGTTTTAAAAATAAGTGACATTAATTTTGAGCAAGGTTTGCTATAGGTTTTACTTTAGACTTGGATACAGCGCAACAGACTTTTGCAAAACCTCAACGCGCCAACGGAGACAGTGTTTTTTTTTTAAGAGCCCAGGTTTAAGGCATTCTCAGGAGGAAGAGAGCCGATTGAAGATGAACCACGCAGCTCAAGGCCTTCATCTTCAAGAACCCATGAAAATGTCGATAGAATACGGGATCTTGTGCGTTCAGATCGTCGGTTGACGACAAGAATGATCGGGAAGAGTTAAATTTGATTCACACTACTGTTCATCAAATTTTGACTAATGAATTGGGTATGAGAAAAATCTGCGCAAAAATGGTTCCTAAAAACCTTTCGTAGGAACAAAAGGACTGAACAAACAAAAAAAACGTAAATCTAACATTGTAAAAATAGAAAACTTAAGAATAGAAAGTAAAATACAAAAAATAAGAAGACAAAAGAGTAACTACAAGGTACGATGGTGAATGTAAAATAATGGTAGAGATACATTGGGCAAGTAACAACATAAACAAATAAAAAAGAGAATAAAAAAATCCATATAAGTAGTTATGTACAATAGTACAAAAGTAGATATTAATATTAATGGTCAATTGTATATAGGTTACATAAGTATGTGTACATACGCATACTTAGTTATTAAGTAATTCTGCCTGCTGGTTAAAAACAGACGAACATAACTAGGATAGAATATTTGTTTAAACGAAATGAACATCACAAAAGTCTACCTGTATAAGAGGTAAACTAGACTAGAAAACTGGCTAATTGGTAAAGCTAAAGCCATAATCTAAACACACACACAGGAACAAAAGGACATCAGGAGAGAAAGGTGTCTTGACTTTTTTGGAATCGATTGAAAATGATCCCCATTTTATGGAACGTGTCATTACTGGTGATGAGACTTGGGTGTTTGAGTACAACCCGGAAACCAAGCGCCAAAGCATGGAATGGCTTCAAGCTCACCAAGACCCAAAAAAAGCAAGAATGAGCAAGTCGAAGATCAAATGCATGCTGATTTGCGTTTTTTGATAGCCAGGGAATTGTCCACAAAAGAGTTTGTGACTCCAGACCAAACATAAAATCAACACTTTTACAGAGAGGTTCTTGAAAAACTTCGAAAAGGGGTCATGCGTGTGAGTTGATCAAGAACAACTGGATCTTGCATCACGACAATGCACCTTGCCACACAGTCATTTCAGGAAACGAGTTTTTAGCCAGTAAAACATTCTTGTGGCTCCTCAGCCTCCTTACTCGCCTGACTTGAGTCCTTGTGACTTTTTTATCTTCCTGAGATTCAAAAATCACCTGAAGCGGCGTCATTTTGGGACCATAGAAAACATTCAAACGGCTGTAACCGACCAGTTCAAGGTTTCCATTCCATTATATGAGTTCCAGCACTGCTATGAGGAATGGATGAACCGTCTCCAGCGCTACGTGGCTCCCCAAGGAAGTTATTTTGAAGGAGACAATACTGAATTGTAATTCTATTCGAATAAAAAAAATATTAAAAAAATCAGTCTCATTACTTAATTTACACACCTCGTATGAAAGTATTTTAATGATACCCCGCATGGGCGTAACTATTAAATTACTTAACTAATACTGGGTGTTGCGGTTTTGATTCAAGTCAGTATTCATATTATTTCAATAGCCTGTGTCGTATACATACATTATGCCACGGTACGGATTAAAAATAATCATAGGCGGTTCTTCTTAAATAAACAAAGCCACCCGTTCGAACGAAACTATAATACCATACAAACGAACTGTCCCTGTAATCCCTGTTAATTACGTACACAAATGGCCGAGTATTCGAGTATTAGTAGGGGAGCATTTTCATTAGAGGGTTTAGTATAAATATAGGAAATGCCGACAACGAAAAAAATCACGTGAAAGATTTATGTTTGGTCCTATTGGAATTATACATATACCTACAGGCTGTCTGCTAAAAAACGCCGCGAGTCGTAACTCCGTTAGTTGCAGCCTGATGTTAAAAAA
The DNA here is from genome assembly GCA_029963805.1 of Aromia moschata. NCBI lineage: Eukaryota > Metazoa > Arthropoda > Insecta > Coleoptera > Cerambycidae > Aromia > Aromia moschata. Next base: position 249,737 of record JAPWTK010000298.1, on the reverse strand, counting down.
ACAAAAAAACCAGATGAAATGGCTCTAAATTAGGCATGTGCGAGATCTCGAAAATCTCGAGATCTCGATCCTCGAGACGAGACGAGACGAGGCTCTCGATCAGTCTTGATTTCTCGAGATTCCGAGACTTCTTGAGATCTCGAGATTTCTCGAGATTCCTTGAAATCTTAAAATTTTTTTAGATTCCGATATTTCTTGAAATCTTAAGATTTTTAAAAATACCGAGATTAGTCAAATCTCAAAATTCATTTACTATTTGAAACCCGGAGAATATTCAAAATATGAAACTTAAGCAAAATATCGGAGACAATTTTTCAATTAGGAACTGTTACGTCTTGTAACGTAATTTTTACATACGCATCGAGCTTTACACAGACGCTCGATCGAGTTAACTCGTAAAATTAAAATCGAACTCAGCATTTTGAAGTCGATGACCGATTTCCTAAATGCTGAGTTAAACCAAAATGTTAAACCAAAGTGTAGTAAGTATCAATACATTAATTTCACCTCATTTTCGAGAAATTTCAATATATCAAGAAATCTCAATATCTCAAGAAATCTCACGATCTCGAGAAATCTCGGTATCTCGAGAAATCTTACGATCTGGAGAAATCTCGGTATCTCGAGAAATCTCGTGATCTCGAGAAAACTCAGGATTTCGAGAAATCTCGACTAACTGAGAATCTCGTCTCGTCTCGTCTCGAAAAATAACTTCTCGTCTCGTCTCGAAATCTCGCACATGCCTACTCTAAATGAACTATAAGGGAGACTAATACTGCTGTATTTTTCAACTTTTTTTTTCTGAAACGCGATAGTCAACTTTTTTTTCAAATGGAAATATAGGATTTTTTTGTAAATTATTATGCAAATTTTTTTCTGAATCCAACGTTGTATAACAAATTGACTTTTGTGAAACATTTATTGCAGAAAAAGTGACACGATGTTTGCCAATATGTGCCATTTTAATTTTGGGAAACAAAATGTTCCTATAAAATTAAAATTAAAATGGCCATAACTTTTTGAAAAAAAAAATATTTTGCAACAAATCGAAAAACGTCTCCTTATATTTGTTTCTAGATTATGAAAAAAAATATACTGCAAATATTCCATAGAGCGTTACTGAGAACCCAGGGAGTGCTCCAGTGTTTTTGAAAATTTTTTTCGCAAACTTTGCTGACGGTTTTTTCACTATAAATCCTTTCTGTAAGAGGTGTATAGTCATCACCTAAAAAGTGAAGTGGGTCCCATGCGTCGTTTTCAAGATATGGCTAACTGAAATATCACGCACCGCCACTGCAGTGTCAGGAAAACGCTCTCTGTAAAGACGCACCACGATTTTTAATACACTCAAATTATACCTGAATAATATCCGTTAATTGATTCTTGTCCATTTTTTTTTGCTAAGCTTATTTCACAAAAAATAACCTAATGCAAAAATAGCATAGTAGAATGCGAAAAAAGACTGGGACGCGGACGCTGAAATGACATTTATTCGCTTTGTTGTATTATTTTTTGTTTTCCACGGCATACGTGATTAGATTAGTCAAACTACGTTTGGTATCAGTTAGCAGGCAGGAGGCCGATTGCGATATTGACAAACATCTTGTCACTTTTTCTGCAATAAATGTTTCACAAAAGTCAATTTGTTATACAACGTTGGATTCAGAAAAAAAATTTGCATAATAATTTACAAAAAAAATCCTATATTTCCATTTGAAAAAAAAAGTTGACTATCGCGTTTCAGAAAAAAAAAGTTGAAAAATACAGCAGTATTAGTCTCCCTTATAGTTCATTTCTCGAGACGAGACGAGACGAGACGAGACGAGATTCTCAGTTAGTCGAGATTTCTCGAAATCCTGAGTTTTCTCGAGATCACGAGATTTCTCGAGATACCGAGATTTCTCCAGATCGTGAGATTTCTCGAGATACCGAGATTTCTCGAGATCGTGAGATTTCTTGAGATATTCAGATTTCTTGATATATTGAAATTTCTCGAAAGTGAAATTAATGTATTGATACTTATTACACTTTGGTTTAACATTTTGGTTTAACTCAGCATTTAGGAAATCGGTCATCGACTTCAAAATGCTGAGTTCGATTTTAATTTTTCGAGTTAACTCGATCGAGCGTCTGTGTAAAGCTCGATGCGTATGTAAAAATTACGTTACAAGACGTAACAGTTCCTAATTGAAAAATTGTCTCCGATATTTTGCTTAAGTTTCATATTTTGAATATTCTCCGGGTTTCAAATAGTAAATGAATTTTGAGATTTGACTAATCTCGGTATTTTTAAAAATCTTAAGATTTCAAGAAATATCCTTAGAAAAGATAGAAAAATCTTAAGATTTCAATAAACCCTCTAATGAAAATGCTCCCTACTAATACTCGAATACTCGGCCATTTGTGTACGTAATTAACAGGGATTACAGGGACAGTTCGTTTGTATGGTATTATAGTTTCGTTCGAACGGGTGGCTTTGTTTATTTAAGAAGAACCGCCTATGATTATTTTTAATCCGTACCGTGGCATAATGTCTGTATACGACACAGGCTATTAAAATAATATGAATACTGACTTGAATCAAAACCGCAACACCCAGTATTAGTTAAGTAATTTCATAGTTACGCCCATGCGGGGTATCATTAAACTACTTTAATACGAGGTGTGTAAATTAAGTAATGAGACTGATTTTTTTAATATTTTCTTTTATTCGAATAGAATTACAATTCAGTATTGTCTCCTTCAAAATAACTTCCTTGAGAAGCCACGTAGCGCTGGAGACGGTTCATCCATTCCTCATAGCAGTGCTGGAACTCATATAATGGAATGTTTTCTATGGTCCCAAAATGACGCCGCTTGAGGTGATTTTTGAATCTTAGGAAGAGAAAAAAAGTCACAAGGACTCAAGTCAGGCGAATAAGGAGGCTGAGGAGCCACAAGAATGTTTTTACTGGCTAAAAACTCGTTTACTGAAATGACTGTGTGGCAAGGTGCATTGTCGTGATGTAAGATCTAGTTGTTCTTGATCAACTCACACGCATGACCCCTTTTCGAAGTTTTTCAAGAACCTCTGTGTAAAAGTGTTGATTTTCTGTTTGCTCTGGAGTCGCAAACTCTTTGTGGACAATTCCCTGGCTATCAAAAATGCAAATCAGCATGCATTTGATCTTCGACTTGCTCATTCTTGCTTTTTTGGGTCTTGGTGAGCTTGAAGTCATTCCATGCTTTGGCGCTTGGCTTCCGGGTTGTACTCAAACACCCAAGTCTCATCACCAGTAATGACACGTTCCATAAAATGGGGATCATTTTCAATCTATTCCAAAAAGTCAAGACACCTTTCTCTCCTGATGTCCTTTTGTTCCTGCGAAAGGTTTTTAGGAACCATTTTTGCGCAGATTTTTCTCATACCCAATTCATTAGTCAAAATTTGATGAACAGTAGTGTGAATCAAATTTAACTCTTCCCCGATCATTCTTGTCGTCAACCGACGATCTGAACGCACAAGATCCCGTATTCTATCGACATATTCATATTGCTGACGATTTTTTCACTATAAATCCTTTATGTAAGAGGTGTATAGTCATCACCTAAAAAGTGAAGTGGGTCCCATGCGTCGTTTTCAAGATATGGCTAACTGAAATATCACCAACCGCCCCTGCCTGACAGAGAAGTTCCAGAACCACGTAAATTGGGAAGAGTTGAAGAAAATTTAAGGAACTATGGAGCTTTTAAGAAACCAAAACGAGAAAAATGTCGATTTAATGAAAACACCGAGCTCAATGTTCTTCTTAACGTTGAAAAAAACCCAAAAACTTTCATTCTAGAAATTACGAATAATGTTAAAGCACAAGTACAAGTCATACATACCCCAAAAAGTACAGGCAATAGAAGAAAACAATAGAGGAGGAAGACAACAATTTTGCCATTTTTATTTAAATTTATTTCGACGAGACCTATTTTTTCGCACTAGGATTATTTGGTCAGACGAATTCAGTGCAAATGTTATTTTTAATAGAAATATTCACCGACATTGGAGCCAAGAAAACCCAAGGATTATCGTCGAAACTAATTTTCAGCCACGGTTTAGTGTTAATGTGTGGTGTGGCATTTTGGGTAATAGATTGATTGGACCATTTTTCATAGACGGCACCCTAAATCAAGAAAAATATTATCAGTTATTGACGGAACAACTTCAAATTTGTTTAGATGAATTACCTATTGCGGAACTGAATAGAGCAAGATGGGTCTCCCTCTCATAATGCCAGAATAAATACCAATTGGTTAAACACCACATTTAATGATATGTATATGGATAGGATCTTATGGACATATTCGATGGCCTGCCCGTTCTCCAGATCTTACTCCACTTAATTTTTGGTTGTGGGGCTATATTCAAGATCAAGTTTATTTAACATCGCCCGTAAATGAAGGAAATCTAAGGCAAAGAATTAAACGTGCTTGCCACGAAATACCCCGCGATTTTATATTCAATGCGACCCATGCTGTATTCAGAAGATGCCAGGGCATGTCTTAATTATGCCGACGGTCAATTTGAGCAGCACTTGTAGTAGGTTGATCATTAGTTGTATAATATCATTTGCTTTGTTAATTTGTTTGTTTAGTTGTTTTGTGTTCAACTTTGTTGTACTTTGTTTAACGTCATTTCGTGTTTAACTTTGTTCAATGTCGTATATTGACAAACATTTTGGCACTTTTTCTGCAATAAATGGTTCACAAAAGTCAATTTATTATATATCGTCGGATTCAGAAAACGCATAACAATTTACAAAAAAAAAATCATATATTGCTATTTGAAAAAAAAAGTTGACTGTCGCGTTTCAGAAGAAAAAAAGTTGAAAAACACTGCAGTAGTCTCCCTTATAAGTTCATTTAGAGCCATTTCATCTGTTTTTTTTTTTTTTTTTTTTTAACAGTACAAATAACGGTTATAGCTCGCGGCGTGTCAGAAAGAATGGGCCAACACTAAACTGGAGATATGGTCAGAAAACACAAAATATACTGATTGAGCTCAACATGCCTTATACCAATGTTGCTGGTTTAAGAGATACAGTGTGTTCAAAGTTTAAATTTTATTCTGATATTTCTCAATAATTGAGAGTTTTCGTAATATAAATCTGAAAATTGGTAGTCTTATTTTTTTGGTGCGACAATTACGAATTTTAAGATTATTTTGACGATGCTCCTAGAAGGCACTAGTTTCAACGTATTATTTAGGTAAATTAAAACATTTTTTTTATCTTTTGAGTCATGCATAAATTAAGACGAGAATCTAAACGAACGCGCAATTCTACAGAGAAAGGGTACTCTTGTTTTGACAGTGGCGTTAAGCATCAAGTACAGAAGTGTTAGAGTAAATCTACAAAGAGTATCTTCCCTAGCGCCTCCGCCATTTAGTAGAAGCTCATATAATATTAGATGTGGTTAGTTTTAGCACATGTAACTGATACGCGCACGCACGTTTACCATTCCGATAGTGATTACAAAAATACTTTTAATAAGTAAACAAGTGTAAAATAAAATATTCACGTCACTCAGAAAATGTCATATACGTACAAAAAAAAGTTGTACAAAACTTTTGGATGCGATGGATGAACTGGAAAGCATTTCTTAATGAAATTGTTAAGATACCTGTTTTTTAGTAAATCGTTTTTAAATAGTTTTTTCCTTGAAAAAATATATTGTAGTTATTACAAATTATCTTTGCTTTATCATATAAACCTTTTCCTACTTCTTATCATGCAAATATGGAGGTACTGGAATTAGAATTCAAGATGTCAATACGTGCTTTTCTGATTTTTCTTTTAAAATTTCAAGTACTTTTAATTTTATATTAATATGTCTAAAAATGATTATTTATTTTGTTTAAACGAATACAAAAGTGTTAATTATGACTTGTATTTTCTTTTGTTTCTACATGTCTATTAATGGTAAGTGATTGTTTTGTTCTTAAAAAAAATACAAATAAGTGTTAAGAAAGTATGCTTCCTTGAATGTTCTCGAAGAAGTTTTGCAAAATACTCTCATTATGTTTTCTTTTGAAGTTTTGTTTCATAATCTAAAGACTGATTCAAATGTTTTTTCATGTTTTTTTTTTCAGAAGCTTCGTTACAGCATTTATAAAAAATACAGCCATTATAAAATTTTATTATAAAACTTTTTGAGCCCAAATTTGAACCGCTGTTATTCAAAGAATAATTGATCCATTTTGATGTGCTTAGCAACGATAAAAACTTCCATTTCCTCACAATTTATACTACGAAAATGAATTTACGTGGTTTTAAAAAGTACGTGGTATAACAAGCAACAGATGCAAAACCTCGAAAATTTTTACTAGTGACAATCTTGAATTGAAAGTGGATCCACAAGAACATATATTACTGGAGTTTCATATATGGAGGAGCTTCATGGATTACATCATATCTCCAGAAATGTATGTCAAAATTTGTATGTCTTGTTTTTGAATGGAGATTTTCCATTGTTTTCACTTGTATTGATGTTAGCACTTTGAAGGAAGATTAACAGAAGTAAAGGTACTGATTGGCCCAGCTTTTACTAGAAAAGTATTGAGGGAGTATCTAATGAATACGTTTCCATTAAAATTGATCTAAATCTTAACAATCATTGTGGTTAACAGCGTTTAGATAAAGTGAAATAAAGTTGACACTTGATGATACTTTTTGAACTGTTTTTTATTAATTGGTCCACCCTGTAAAAAAATTTTAACACTAAAATAAATTTTAATGAAAAACTTTTCATTCGGTACTGGCCGAACCCGTTTGCAATAAAAACTGAGCCAATTGGTACCTTTGTATTTGTTTTTCTTCCATAAATTAAGAGTGAAAAAAAAACTGAAAAAAGCTTATCACAATTAACCTTCATTAAAACAACATATCACGGTTTTTTCAATTTTTTCAAAATTACTGTAAATTCTTTCAGAATTATTTATACGAAGCTATTAAAAAGTTTAATAAGGTTGAGTATGCTGTACCGAGTGAAATGGACTTCGCAAGAGCTGTCGGTCACCCTCTTAGACGTCTCAGAAAACCATCCCCCGAGAAGAGCATCTTCTAAAAAGGACAGTAGGTATGTGCAATCGCTTCGCATGCATCTGCAACCGTTGTTGCTCAAGAATGGTGGATTGAAACAAATATGCGACAAACGAGCTTCCGTCCTTAGGGCTGTTTGTCGGCCTATATGTCCACCACTACTATTCTTCTCGGGGGTAGGTATCTGAAACGCCACAGATGGTGACTGACAGCACCTGCAAACCCCAGCACACCAGGTACAGAATACCCAACATTGTTACTAAGGTCCGAAAGTGTACTACAACGCAGGGTCGGCACTATAACACTAATTATTATTAAAGTATAAAACGTTTTTTAAGAGTCTTGTAAATTATGTACGCGTATATTTCTTGTCCGTGGATACGTACGCCACTGACCGTGCTTGGTAACACACGCTGGACTCTCCCGATGGGGGAGTGAGAGAAGTCTATATACATTTAGCCATCTAGCGTAGCGAGCGTTCCGTTGTTCGTATTAGTAGTAGCCCGACGCGCAACGGATGAACGGTAGATAATCTAAATTAAGTGTCGTGAGTGATTAACTAATAAACGTGTGTATATACGTATTTTGCACCGTGTACGTATTTCTTTTAAAGTTCGTGTATGAGGATCTGATTTTGTGTGAATTTTTGCAATAGACAAAGTCATTACCATTGAAAATATAACATGAATAGACGGAAAAATGTGATTGTAAATTACGAGGATTTTACAATAGACGGATCACATATTTTACATATTCCTTGCAATCGTCTATATATATTTCGTAAACGCCGAGAGTGTGATAAGACATTTAGATTCGCAAATCTATCGACAAAATATTACTGGTACTGTTAGAAAAGAGGAATTTTGATTTGATTTGTGCATAATGTTTTGCGCATGTAGCCTTTCGTGGTCGACAATATTTACTTTAGATGTTTTTTTGCCAAATTAAATTATTATTATGCTGAATCAGTCCATTTAATGAGTCCATTGGACTGACTCAGTCCAATAAGAGAGCCCTGTACAGTTCCACGACTTTTCGTAGATATACTGACAATTCGAAATTTGTTTGGTTACCATATGAACCTAAATTCACCCGCGGACTAGAAACAATTTTTAAAAATATTAATATCAATTTGGTTTATAATTCTAAAAATAATCTACATACGCTTTTGGGTAACCCCAAAGACAAAATCGACAATAACAAAAGTCAGGAATATACGAAATAAGTTGTAAAGACTGTGAGCAAAAGTATATTGGGCAAACAAAAAGATCTATTTTGACTAGATTTAAAGAACACATGGCTCATTTGAAATACAGCAGAACGGAAAAATCTTTTGTTGCCCAACACGCTTTTGACAACAACCATAGGATAGATATAAATAACTTAAAATTAATTAGAAATGTAACAAACAGTAGACAGTTGGATGCTTTTGAAAGAACAATGTTAAAAAAAGGACATTTTTTTGCCCCCCGAGACCAATTAAACTCCCCCCGAGACCAACGTAAAATAATTATTGGATTTTATGGAATTTTAGCTGTTTTCCTGTTAAAATTTGTTAAAAACTTCAGGAAAATCATGGAATTTAGATTTGTACTGCTGTTTCTTAAACCACTTACGCTCAATAGTCACAGTATGGACAAATTCATATTTTTAAGCAAAAAAATAATATTTTGAACTCAAAATGACCTATGTAATGTACTTTTGTCTCCTTTTTTTCATTTTTGAGGTTCTTTTTTGCAATTTAATATTGGGGGCTCCTATATAATTTGTCCATAATGTGTCGATTGAGCGTAAGTGGTTTAAGAAATAACAGTTTAAATCTAAATTCTATAATTTTCCCTAACTTTTTAATAGACTTTAATAGGAAAACCTGGCTCAAATTCTATAAAATCCAATAAGTATTTTATGTTGGTCTCGGGGAGCAAAAAATGCCATTTTTTTAACATTGTTCTTTAGAAATCATTAAGTGTAACAATAGTATGAATAAGGACAATGGTCCGATACCCACCAGTCCACTGTTTGCTCTGATAAACAAAGACAGATGTTACAGTTCAGTGAAGCGTGGCAACAAATTATAAATAGTGCAAGTGTGTAGGTTAGAATTTAGTTTTAATCTTCTCCTGAAGATGCCAACTTAGTTGGCGAAACGCGCGTTCGGAAAAATATGGTAGCTCGATGTTTTCCACAAAACATCAACAGTTTTTTTTTCTTTTTTAGGTACTTACTTTTTCTTTTCTTTGAACGACTTAAAAAAAGTCGACTAACGATTCAATTAGTAGGAAATAGATCTTTTAATACTCGATTTAATCAAGAATCGATTTTGGTGCATTGGATCGAATCAAATTGGATATCGATTTTTTTTAGAATGAACCGACATGCCTAAGCAGTACTGATCGAAAAGATTGAATGGCGGCATGAATTTACAAACTTCTCGAAAAGGATAAACGGCCACAAGGGTCGCAGAGGTGATCGCGTCTTAACGTCGCCATCGAGAGCATGCGTATTTAAAATTGAAATAACCTCTCCCGCCCAAACGAGTTAATATAAACTGGCCGCGAAGAACTCGACACATTCGAATGTCACCTGCGGCCAAGTACGATCGCTTACCCTAGACCTAGAGGAGACCGTTCCGGAGCACAGGCACGCAACCCGAGGCTAATCAGATTAGGCGGTCGCGTTCCGCGCGCATGATACGCGAATAAGCGGCGGCGGCGACATGGTCGCGAGGAACTTCTCAGTCCAGGACATCTCCTACTCCCGCCTCCTGCACGTGCCCGACGATGAGCGCGACTTCATCGCCCTCGAGGAGCTCAAGCCCGCCGTCGTGCAGCAGGGCTTGCACCAGCACCACCAACAGAACTACCAGCCGACCTACTATGAGCTGTCCGGCATGGTCGAGTAAGTGATTTTTTAGAAATAACACGGCGGCTTTCAGTGATGTGATTGTGTCGACGACTCGTCGCTAATTATTCGCGGAAGTGCGAGCAATACGTAACAGTTTTTGGACGGTGGTTGCGGACACGAGGTTGTCTTTGCATCCGGGATGGTTACAGAACTCCTGACAGTGGCGGTGCGTGATATTTCAGTTAGCCATATCTTGAAAACGACGCATGGGACCCACTTCACTTTTTAGGTGATCGACTATACACCTCTTACAGAAAGGATTTATAGTGAAAAATCGTCAGCAAAGTTTGCGAAAAAAATTTTCAAAAAACACTGGAGCACTCCCTGGGTTCTCAGTAACGATCTGTGGAATATTTGCAGTATATTTTTTTTCATAATCTAGAAACAAATATAAGGAGACGTTTTTCGATTTGTTACAAAATATTTTGTTTCAAAAAGTTATGGCCATTTTAATTTTGGGAAACAAAATGTTCCTATAAAATTAAAATTAAAATGGCCATAACTTTTTGAAAAAAAATATTTTGCAACAAATCGAAAAACGTCTCCTTATACTTGTTTCTAGATTACGAAAAAAAAATATACTGCAAATATCACACAGAGCGTTACTGAGAACCCAGGGAGTGCTCCAGTGTTTTTGAAAATTTTTTCGCAAACTTTGCTGACGATTTTTTCACTATAAATCCTTTCTGTAAGAGGTGTATAGTCATCACCTAAAAAGTGAAGTGGGTCCCATGCGTCGTTTTCAAGATATGGCTAACTGAAATATCACGCACCGCCACTGCTCCTGATGATACTAAGAGATGATCTAAGTTAACTATTTTAATTAAGGGGGTAAATATAATTAGACGGGTTAAAAAATACGCATTAAAAAAACATTTTCTTTTACCAAGAAGGTTTTATTTAATCATTACAAAACTTTGTATACCTATTTGTTAAGATAAGAATGAAAAAATAAAAAAATTTTTTTTTATATTTTTCAACAAGAAAAACGGCAACCACTCTGGATGTCGTAATTTTCATCTGTAACAGTCCAGGAAATAAAATTTATGTTAAAAATAGATGTAATTTAATAATTTGTTTGTAAACCTCAAAAACTTAAAAAGAAAATTCTACGTTTGGCAGAAGTTTTTCGAGAAAATCGGTGATTTTCCGTATTTTTTCAGACACTTGCATTAATAATTAAATTTTGCAAAATAAAATTCCAAAACATTTAGGTTTACAGACAAGCTAAGAGTATAAAGAAGACACCCTGAAAGTTTCAGCCAAATCGGCCTAGTAGTTTTTGAGAAATCGTGGTTACCAATTTTGAAAATGTTGTTTTGAGTAAAATTCGTTAAAGTTTTGAATACTGAAAAATGGTACTTACGACTTGACAATATACATATGGTGTAGTCCATGCCAACTGGACATGACTAAAAAAAAACTATCGTTCAAACTTCGGGAATATGTTCGTTTATGTGTGCCCGAATCTCAAAAAAAAAAATTTGCCCATTTGGGCACTCCGTTCCCGAGTTATGATTTTTTTTAATATTTTAACAAAAGCGAATTTTTAAAAATCTTGATTATTTCGATAATCCATAACTTTGGTCAAGTACAACAAATCGAGATTTCCATATAGGTTCTTTGCGGAAATTTCCCGTTCCTTCCAATGAAAATATCTAAAAAAAAGAATTGGTCCATTTTAGACCATTTTTTTTGGACTTTTAATTTTTAAATTGGCCAAAAATTACCTTAGCCCCAAACGGATCGTCTTCTAACATGGCGCATTGGATTCCCCGTCCAAAAAATTACGCGCAACCAAGTTTTTAGGATGGACGGTCTCAAATTGCCCAAATACCATAATTTAATCATTTTTGGACAAAAAATCGATTTTTACAAAATGGGTATTTCTCAGCGCTTTTATCGCAAGACAATGTTAGGATTGATCGTATATTTGCGATAAATTTCGAATTATGCATGAGAACAAGGGCAGGAAAATGAATGAAAAATATTTGAAAAAAACCGATTTCGAAGGAGAAATGGATTTATTGAACCAGGATTTTTTCTTCATCATTATTTTTTATGATCAGACTTTACGATCAATTACGATCAATCCTGTTGGAAATGTCGACAAATGTCCACCTGTTGTATGGAAAACTTGATTCGTTGTACTTAACCAGAGTTATGAATTATCGAAATAATCAAGATTTTAAAAAATTAGAGTTTGTTCCAATATTAAAAAAAATCATAACTCGGGAGCGGAGTGCCCAAATGGGCTAATTTTTTAGATTCGGGCGCACATAGACGAACATATTTGCAAAGTTTGAGCAATAATTTTTTTTTTGGCCATGTCCAGTTGGCATGGACACCACCATATACATATATGTATATAAATGTATATATACACATTTATAAGTATATGTATATAATACTCTCAGGTATACAAATTTTGGGTATTTCAAAGTAAGATACAATAGACCTAATTGTATTTACCCCATTAAGGGGTTTTACAGGGTGTTTAAAACATATGGGACCGAAAATTAATTGTAGATACTACATCAAAAATAAACCGACACATATTTTTTTTTATTTCGTTCTAAGGTCGTTCTTAACAGTACTGCAGCCTTCCAAATGGGGGCGGTTTTTTTTTCAATTATTTTCAAAACCACCGACTCGGCGTGGCTCAAATTTAGTACAAAAGTACAATAAATAGTCTCAAACAATATGATGAGGCCAACATTTAATTACCCCATACAGGGCGTTAATGGCAAACATGTCATGTTACTTTGTATGTAATTTATTTGTAATAATGTGATGCCCAATTTTATTCTCTACAGAAAAGGTGTACTTGTTCAGAAAGTGAAAAATGCACTGTTTTCGAGAAAAATGAAAAAAACTGATTGAATGATTTTCGCATATTCACACTAAATAAATAAATAAATAAAAAGTTGGCCAAGAAAACAACATAAATGTGATATTTTCGTTTTTGATTCAGAGAATATGCGAGTAGCTGTGCCTAAGACGTAATGAGAGTATGTCGAAATTAATGATTTAAACCCGATATTGTTTGCGCTACTTGCATAAGAAAACTCACTACGAAAATATAGACATCCAAAAAAAACGTCATCAAAGTTGGCCAAGAAAAAAAAGACGTATTTCTATTCTTATTCGAATTTATAACCTTATTTACCTGTCAAAACTGTCACATCATATGACAGTTATTGTTTATTTTACAAATTGTGACAGTCACTTGTCAAAAGTTTGCCATAACCGAAAAGCTTAGACATGACTGCTATATCTCTCTCGTTCATAGCCAGAGTTGATGACGTTTTTTTTTGGATGTCAAACCAAACCTCAATCAAAATACATAAGGAAATACATGCTATTTTCAAAATGACCACCGTTTTTTCTAATACTTGCATCAATCCTTTTTTTTTCAAATTAAAACGCACACACGGCATAACACTGTTACTATTGTTTTTAATGTTCTCACATTCGAATAGAAGAATTAAGAGAAGATTAGAAGTTTTTCTCTTATAATTTTTATACTATGTCCATGGGGGTGGCATACACTTGTTGATTGATATGTTATTCTGAATTCATTTTGATAATGAACTTTGTGTAATATGTGGACTGCGATAGGAAAAAATAAATACATACACTTGATTGTGATAAGTGTAACCTATTTAACAATCTCCTGGTTCTGAAAGTTGAATTATTTTGCACAATCTCAAGTAGGTATTATATGTTATAAATACGTATAAATATATTATACGTACGACTAGCTTTTCACACAAAATGATTAAATCAAAAAATAAACAACTCACCGACTTCAAAAATAGAGTTTTGAGAAAAAGGGAGAAAATCGAGCGAGAAAGACAGACAAGCAATAGCTAAGCAGCTGAATGATGATAGTTTCACCACCCAGTGACTTATTCAGATAGTGAGTAGGTACTACGATTAATTTTTTCAATGCAAAATTTACTTATATTTAGGTATACTACTATTACACTATTACTACTATTTGGCCTAACCCTAGCAGAAAAAATGACAGAAATAAATAACAATTTTCTCTACTTGTCACTAACTAAAAACTAATAGGTATGTATCTAAAACAAATTTAACAAAGAAGACGAATTAATTTCAGTTTGACTATTTAACAAAATACCAAAGTTTCAGCTTGTATTGATTTTAAAGATTTTAATAAATTAAATTTTTTTCCTATTTTCTCGTTAGGTATGTAAAAATTTTGAAATGGTTGTTAAACATGTGATTTTCTTCTAATAGATGGGTTGTGTATGTGGAACTCATTTTCTTCTTATTGTAGCTTCTTTTATGTTCTGCTAATTGTGTGCCAAATTTTCTTCCGTATGTCCAACATTTTGAATTTTGTCAACTCAGTTCAACCAAATATAAAAACCACAGAACACTTCCAAGACTTCACATACATTGGATCTCCCACCCACACTGTTTCCTCTTGCTTAAAAAAAACGAGACAATTGAATAGCTTATAAAACTAATATTAATACACAGTCAAATATATTAAAAACGGTAAAGACAACACATTGTTAGTGACAAGTACAGAATACTGTTCTTCTTTAGTTTAACCTGCTTCTTTAGTTTAACCAAGTAAACTTCTTTAGTTTAACCTGCTAAAAAATAAACGTGAAAAAATCTATATATTTTTTTAATTTTAACTTGAATCAATGTTTTGCAAGAAAATATTTTGAGAGTCGATTTCTAAGATTTTTTCAGCCTTGACAGTTTTTTCGCAAGTTTCATTTGAAGCTTTTTTTGCTAATATAGCCTTCTACTTAGATTTAGTTATCATCCCCTAAAATATGATGTGGGCGTTATGCTTCCTTACGAAAGCACGAGAATATCAAATTCTACCAGTCACCCCTGAAGGTATTTCTTCAATTAATTCGTCGATGAATATTTAATATTCATACGGCGTGGCCCATTTAAGACCGTACCACCCCCGTATATCCGTTTACTACCCCCGTATAATGTTTGATCAACCTCAAATTTTGGTATTAAAGAAATAGGTATAGATAATTAGTAGGTATATTGTAGGTATAGATACGTTAGACGTAATTTGACATACATTATGTCAGTAGTATGCAATTTTAGTATTTGTTTGGAAGGTTCGTTTAAAAATAGGTAAAAGGTAAAAGTTTATTATTCTTGTATCGAAATAATATCACGCCAAAAACTGAACTGACCAATAATAGACACATATACATATAAAAATATAATAAATGGTGTTTAGTTAAGATTTTATAAATCGTGACACTTTTAATACCCTTTATTAAATATGAATTCTAAGACCTTCAATAGTCGCACAATAACGTTCAATAATGATGTTGCCTTAACCCAACCTTCTAACTTGATATGTGCGTTCTTTCGAACCCAACGCGGTCACGGTTCATTACTAACCTACCACAAATGTTGCAATTTCAGTGCATTAAAATTGTATTTAAGATCGTATTATAGGTATTACACAAAATGTGCAGGCTTAATATTTTTAGCGTATTTTCAAAAGGAATCTTGCTTAGGAAAGTTGATATTGTTTTACAATTTTCCTTAAGTAAAAGTAAAACAAAATAAAGCTAATTGTAGATGTAAACACACATTAAGTGTATACAGTGTGGAACAGCCAAACGGAATAAATTCAGTAGCTCCATTATTATGCATTTTTTTAGAAAATTCTGAGACACGTCAATTTCTAATTCTAAAATGACATCTTGCGACGTAAAAATGTCACCCTTAAATTCAACCCCCTTCAGATGACAGCTACAACCCCGAAATTTTCAAATTGGAAGCAGGGGCTTGTGATACTTCATTTGAAAGGTCTTTTCATTCTCTATTTAAAACTGCTATGGTTTTCAATTTTATTGCAGAAATTAACAAGAAAAAAAAGTTTCTCCAGCGTAGGAAATTCGTTACATTAAAATAAAAAACAAATCATTATTAATGCAGCAGATGTTCAAAATGCATGCCTTTAGCATCTTGGCAACATCCTAGACCTAAATATAAATGTCTTCTAACGTTAGTTAACATCTGCGGGGTAATCGACCTAATTGCAAGTGTTATTCTTTTTCTTAAGTCAGCTAAATCGTCGGGTTTGGTTTTGTAGACCATACTTTTTACTTATGCCCATAGGAAGTTTTGGCGATTAACATGGCCGTGAAGTGTAAATGTAGATTCATCCGAAAATAAAACATTTTCTATTTGTAAAGTATTGTCATCTATCATTTGCATCATTTGTTCACAAAAGAGAATTCGTCTTCCATGACCTCATTAGTTGGTACCAGTTTATATGGGTGCATCTGATTTTCTGTCAATACGCGGAGAATCGAGGAATGGCTAATATTTAATGCTGAAGCTGTTTGACGACTCGACGTATGTGGATTTTCTTCAAGCATAAACATTACATCCAATTTCTGATCATCACTGAGTTTATTGGGAGGATTTTTCTTTAGCTGCCGTACATGTCCACGTTCCCGAAACTGCTTCTCTATTTTACTTACTTTGATACCTTGAGATATCGGCGACAACTCCGGATATTTTTCTTGAACTAGGCGAACAACTTCGACCTGCGTTCAATGTTAGCCCTCAAGATAGTCATCATCATCAGAGTTAAAAAAGTGTAGTAGCAGTTTTCTTAATTTTCAAAATGAATTTTGTGTGCATATCATATATTTTTATTTCCATTTTACTAATATCCAAATAGGCATCCGTTTAAGGTTGTGAAATTGTATATTCCATATTAATTTTTATTTTTCGTATATCCGATATTAAAAAACTGATTTAACAATTATATCCTAGATATTGAAAAAATGTATCAATTCATATTGTTTTTTTTTTTGAAAATTGTTGGAAAAGTGTATTGCTGTTGTTTCCCGATTGATGTCTTACAAGCCAGTAAAATCTAATTAATCCATGAAACTGCATTTACTCGCTATATGTATATATATGTACGTATGCATACATATCAAAAAAAGTATAATAAGAAAAATCAGAAAAAGTCAATAAAAGATGACTTTTATGGAAATGAAATGGAGATGAAATATTGATGATATTTTGAAATTCTGCATCATATCTAGTAGAAAGAGAAGATGTGCCACAACAATTTATATCTCCTCCAAATACTGACGCAATACGCAATGTTGTCAAAATCCATTGGACAAGAGCTTATGGTAGTTTCATTCTGATTGCTAGTCAAGACTAGATTTGGTTACTTCTGGTGAAGGTCTAGCATAGAAACACGAAATTTCGTCAACTGCCAATATTCACAGAAAACATCTTCCAGCCAGAATATTGCGTTACACTTCTCTACACCACAAGATTTTCCTTAACAATATGAATGGCCTCGGGTCGAATCACGGCCGAAGGTTTTTGCCTGTTGTGCCCACAGGTCGGTTTAGCCATTTCGCTCGAATATATGTACACTAGGGTGGACCTTAATAATTTTTTTCGTTTGTTCTCAGCGGGCCGGGTGAAAATCAGTTCTGGGTACCTAAAAACTTGTGCGGAAACCAAAACTGCCGCGATCGGAACCTATTTTCCCGTGCCGCAAAGCGCCAGAAGTTTCTTATGGGATTTACATGTTAAAAATCACTGAAAACGTTCGATACGCTCAAAAACTATGAAAATCATCAAATCTGATAGTCGCAAAGATATAATTCCATGTATTTTTTCCTCCTGAATCAGATGGAATCGTCAGATTTCGTTTATTCGCTGAGTGAAAAACATTATGAGCGAAAAATTGCAAAAAACACCAAATTATACTAAAAAAAAGTTGAAAAAAGACAAACTACTTTATTATGGTGATTGTACCTGACTCTGAGGAGTATTAAGCATATCATGATTCAAAAGTAGAGGTAAAAAACCCACAATTTGAAGTCCGGTTGAAGTCTGTAGGTGCCTCTGAACCGGAGTTATATGGCGTATATGGCGGAAGGCGATTTTTCTGTTTTTTTTCAATCCTGATTCTCAACCGATAGATTCTCCTGCATCGATTTGCATAATTTAACGATAGCATGAAATGCTCCATATTATACGAATAATTCATTATCTTAATATAATATTACCTTTAACTTGAAGTCATTTTACATTGATTATAAGAAAATTTCGGATTGGAACATACTATAGTGTCTGACGTTCGTACACGTACTTGTAATAACGTTAGCATTATACTTTGGAGTTAGGGAGCTGCGTCGTGGTATAATCGGGTAGTAATACAAATATCTGTGTTATGTGCTTGTTTCTCAACAATCCAGTAGTTTAAGGTTTATTCAAGCTTGAGCAAACGAAGCACGGAAGAATGAATTCTCGAAAAAAATACGGTTTTTCTCTTAAAGTTGGTAGCTCCATTCGCTCTGACATTAGCCGCGGAAATTTCTTCATATTACTACCAACTTCAAGAGAAGTCGAGAGAGAAGAAGTTTCGAAGAGAAGAATTGAAATTGGCGACGGTCGTAAAGTGGTCGTTTGAATAGATTCGTTCGGGAATACGCCTCGGAGCGATCCGAGCAATCTGAGCAGTTTACCCGAACACGCGTTTTTGATTCGAGCACTCCGAGGTCTCCGAAGCGCTCCGAGCGCGCGCCAAATTCAAATAACCTGAAACTAATTTATTCCGTTCTTATTTGTGCAGTTTAACAAGTACATCGATTGAATTTTTTTGTATTTGACTTAATTAAGTCAATTCAATTGATTTAATTACTAAATTGTACAAATAAAAACAGTTTAGATTAATTTAATGTTTGTTTACATCCATGTGTTTACGTCCGAATCACTTGAAGTTGGTATTAATACGAAGAAATTCGGTCCGCGGCTAATGTCAGACCGAATGAAGCTACCAACTTTAAGAGAAAACCCGTATTTTTTTCGAGAAATCATTCTTCCGTTCTTTCGTTTGCTCAAGCTTGAATAACCCTTAAACTACTCGATTGTTGAGAAACAAGCACATATGGAGCATTTCATACTACCGTTAAATTATTTTAAGTCGATGAAGGAGAATCTATCGTTTGAGAATCAGGATTGAAAAAACAGAAAAATCGCCTTCCGCCATATACGCTCCTGAATTTTGCGTACAACTTGAAATGATCGTAACTCCGGTTCAGAGGCACCTATAGAGTTCAACCGGACGTCAAATTATAGGTTTCTACCTCTACTTTTGATTCATGATATGCTTAATACTCCTCAGAGTCAGATACAATCACCATAATAAATTATTTCGTCTTTTTTCACATTTTTTTAGTTTAATTTGGTGTTTTTTCGCAATTTTTCGCTCATAATTTTTTTCACTCAACAAATAAACGTTATCTGCCGATTCCATCTTATTCAGGAGGAAAAGATACATGGAAATATATCCTTGCGACTATCAGATTTGATGATTTTCATAGTTGTTGAGCGTATCGAACGTTTTCAGTGATTTTTAACGTGTAAATCCCATAAGAAACTTCCGGCGCTTTGCGGCACGGGAAAAAAGGTTCCGATCGCGGCAGTTTTGGTTTCCGCACAAGTTTTTAGGTACCCAGAACTGATTTTCACCCGGCCCGCTGAGAACAAACGAAAAAAAATTATTAAGGTCCACCCTAATGTACACGTATTCGCCAGTGAAATATTTACTTATTTTTAGCTTGAGAGGATTATTTTTATCAAAAGATACACTTTTTTTTGTTAATTGCTGTTTTTGTTCAACACAAATGCTCTTCAAATGAGGTTCATGAAGTTCAAAATGAGGTTTAGCTAGTGAATTTAGATAGTTTAGGTTTCATTGATAATATATATGAATTAGTGGCCAAAATGAATTTTGTCCAGCTACATTTTGAAAAAAACATTGTTCGACGCAGTGGATTAAAATGTGTTGCTCTAGTAATGAGTTAGTTTATTCTACCACTTCCTTGGGTACTATCACCCCAATGTTCACTAGTTCGCAGGGTCGACGCTACTTACGATAGAGAATGAGAAGGACTTACGCGGGCCAGAGTTGGTTAAAAATTAATGAGAACTTGTTTGATGAGCGCATGTTTACGAAGCTGTACAACTTTTTTTTTCGTATTTCGTAAACAACCCTAAAGTCAGGTTTATTGGGTCATTTTCCTAGAAAGGTTTTTGGTCAATATCTCATTGTTGATATTTTAAGGTATCTAATGAAAGATGAGTATTGTAGGATTTAAAATTATTATTTTATTTTATTGTAATTATAATGAGCCATCCAAAGAAAAAAAAACGTAATAAAACCTGGCGATGAACGAGAGAGATGGAAATAGCGGTTATGTCGAAGTTAGAAGCGAAACGTAGTGATACTGACAATTCGAAATTTGTTTCGTTACCATATGCATCTATGTAAATTCTAGGGTGAATTTACATAGATGCATATGGTAATGGTATGGTACTAGGTATGAATAAAGACAATGGTCCAATACCCAACAGTCCACTGTTTGCCCTGATAAACAAAGACAGATGTTACGATTCAGTGAGCCTTGACGGCAGATTAGGTATAAATAGAGCAAGTGTGTAGGTTAGAATTTAGTTTTAATCTTCTCCTGAGGGTACCAACTTAGTTGGCGAAACGCACGTCGAGAAAAGTATAGTAGTTCGGTGTTGCGTGGAAAACGTCCAGTTTTTTGTTTCTACGCCGAAGGTTCCGGTACCCACTCCAGAAGTAAGAATAGAAATATGTCTTTTTTTGTTCGGCCAACTTTGATGACGCCTTTTTTTATGGCTCATTGTTCATTACAATTGGACGAAGATAATATGATAATTTTTCACTAAAATATATTTTTGTTTCCAGAGACCCTTGTTCCTCCAGCATCTCGTTTCAAACTAACGTAAATTCCGGATCATCAATAATGGAAACCCAACACGTCGACAGTTCACTTAGCAGTTCGGGCAGAAAAAGAAAGGCTTCTTTTCAGTGAGTAGAACTTACATAATTCTCGTTGCTCAAGTCGATTTTTAAGGTAAAGCCAGGACTGGATGCACGGCAGGGCAACCGGGGGACCGGGGCGGGAGCCCCGGGCCCCCTACACATTGAGGGCCTCCACAAACATTGGATTCAAAAATTTAATAACAATAGAACATTTTAATTTTTAAGAAAGTAATAGGTAATGAAATATATCCAAACAAGGGATATTTGTATCCTATGTCAAAATCAGTGGTGGAACTACAAAATTTAGACCTCTTGCAAAATTCAATAGACGCAAAATTTATTTATTGGATACCGGGTAAAATGTACACCGGTTAAGGGGCAAAATGACAGCTAAGTACGAGATGAAATGCAAGCTATCAAAGGGCAAAATGCCAAAGGTTCCACACGCAAATTATTTTATTTTCGAAAGGGCAAAATGCAAGAGAATCCAAGCGGTGATTATTTTATTAACAAAGGGCAAAATGCGAGAATGTCCAAGCGAAAATAATTTTATTTCATACGGCAAAATGCGAGAAGGTCCAAGGGAAAATTATTTTATTTCCTCCAGGGGCCTCCACTTTCTTCATTGCCCCGGGCCCCGACAGCCCTGCATCCGACCCTGGGTAAAGCACACAATGAATAATTATTTAAAACCGATGATTTGTTTATTATAAATTGCTTATTGTAACTTGAATTTTTTGAAATAGCGGGATACGATAAGGCTACTGCAGATATAATTTAATCGTTAAATAGATAATTGCCGTTTGTAACGAAAAAAAGGGCAATAAATATTAGGATATATAAACATTACTTGTTTAACCTTATAAGTATGCTATTACTCACATCTATCTATAAAATGTAAAGTGTTTCATAGAATATAAATATACATTTTATTGTTAAAATATGTAAATTCCTTGTTGAAATACAACCAATTAGTAATTTGTGGTAAAAACCTTCATTTGTATATAAACAATGATTGTTTTTTTCGTGAGTCGATTTCAATATATATGATTGAAATCTGATTATCTCCTATTTCCTTGTGATCACGAAATTGTTTTTTAATTTTAAACTTTGAGATACTTCATGTTTTTCCAATTCTTTATACATACATCATTTCCAAAAATGAATAAATGAAATGATGATAGAAAATTACAATCTAAATATCTGAAATATTGTATCTACTAACTGCTGTCAATACAATTACTTTTCTAAGCCATGCAACATCTTGAGATATTTATATACAGGTTGTCGAAAAAGTCATGACGCGTTTTTTTGTGATTTTCAAGGCGTATTTATTAATAATAGAACAGAGTTCAATCAATGATGTATTGTCCATTTTGATCGATGGTCTTTTGCCATCTTTCTGGGAGCTGCATGATTCCGCGCTCGAAAAGGACCGCTCTTTTCGAGCGAAGAACTTGGTGAGATGCTCTTTGATAGCCTCATCAGAATCGAACGATCTACCATTCAAGTCTAATGGTAATCTGATCCAACGAAACTAATGGTAATCTGATGGGGCAAAGTCAGGTGAGTATGGAGGATGAGGCAAGACTTCCCATCCAAGCTGCAGGAACTTTTGGGGAGTCACCAAACTTTTATGGGGTCTCGCGTTGTCGTGGCGGAATCTACGCCTTTGCGATTGATGAGTTCTGGCCGCTTCTCCACAAGAGATGTATTCAAATCATCCAGTTGGCGACAATACACATCGCAATCGATCGTCTGGTTCTGAGGTAGGAGCTCGAAAAAACACCACGCCTTTATAATCCCGCCACATTGACAGCACAACTTTCCTCTGGTGAAGATCGGCTTTGGAGTATGTTTCGGCTCGCTCAGTTCCACTGCACCACGATTGCTTACATCGCATATTGTTGTAAACAATACATTTTTCGTCGCCTGTTACTAGGACCTTCAGAAACTGATCGATTTAATTGCGAGTATCGGCGATATTGATGCGATTGGTGAGATGCATTTCTTTGAGTGCATGAGGAACCCATATATCGAGCTTGCTGATGAATCCCAGCTTCCGTATATGATCGTGGACGGTGGAATGATGAAGGTTTAGTGTCTCCGCAATGTCACGAATGGTCGAATGTATCATCAGCTCAGTTTTCAGGGGGGGCCATGGCCCCAGTACGTTGAAAAAAAAAACAATTTTAATAGGCAAGGATTGCACCAGGGCCGTAGCTAGATCGCTACTGCTGTCAGGGCCTTACTTTTTATAGCCAGGGCATGTCTTAAATATTTGGGACCGGGACAAGGGGGCACCCGGAAAAAATAAAGGTGCGTCGGTAGGCGCCAAAATAGCGCCGCTGGCGAACATTTTTCAAAATTTCAAGGTCACGCGTTTTTCTGGCATTTCAGAATTTCAATGAAAAAATCATTTATGCAAAAATATAGACTTTCCCAAGGATAATTTTTGAACTTTGATCCGGCCATAAAAATAATAAACCTTGGCCGGGGGCTCACCGAGAAAGTTAAGGTGATTGTGTCTATAGAAAATGATCACACTGACATCGCGGGTGAAAATTTTAAAATATTTTTTGTTTTATACTTTTCGAAAAATAAATAAATGGAATGGAACAATGGAATGTTTTAATAATACATCTAGTTTTACAAAAAACAGTAAATATTTATTAGATTTTCGTCTCTATTTTTAGAAGTCTTATGTCAGGGCGAAATTTCGGTCTGCCAGGGCGCCGCCCTGATCCGCTTCCACCTGGCTACGGCCCTGGATTGCACGCTCTTCTACATACTTATATAAAATAAGATTATTCTATGAAAAGTCATTTCAGATACTACGTTTTTTTATACGCAGTTTTTTTATTAGAATGTTTTTATTAGAATCTTAGAATCTTCCAGGGGATCTGCCTGAGGTAGATCAGGGAGGCCATGCCCCCCCTGCCCCCCCCCCTAGCTACGCCGATGCCAACACGGAAATTTGGTGAACACTCTCTGGCACTGACGCTCTTGCAGGACATTTTTACCGTAAATTTTACGCAATTTTTAACAGGCATGTCTTGCGTGCTTCCCTTTCGGAAATAAAAAAGCAAAATATGCCGAAAATACACAGTTTGATCTTCAATTTACAACTTGATTTAAAAACCAAACGACGCGACCAAATAGATTACTTTTTTTTCTGAAATGAAGGTTGAACTGTCAGCTGTCAAATGGCATAGCACTCGAGCCAATCGTAATGACATTTCTCATGTAAAAATACATGTAATACCATCTATTGCAAAAATATGTCTTTTCCGACAACCTAATAGTTTACTTTATGGTAGTAGAAAAAAGTACATACATACAATGCCTAAGTAGCTGTATTACAATATGTAGTTTACTTTAATAGTGTACTTTAACGATAGAAATGTCAGACACACCCGGTCCTTTTTTGATGCAGCACACTTTCTATTGTATTCCCATTACCACGGTTTGCTCTTGGAATTTTTCGTTTCTAGTGACTTCACTTTCGAAAAAAAATTAAACAAAAATTGTCATGAAGATATTATTAAAATAAACACTGTTTGTTTAGGTTAGCTTTGCAGGTCTATAATCCAAAAACTAAAAATGTTTTACCTAGATTTTTTCTGTAAATAGTATTTATTAGCCACTCTTTCTGCAACTAAAAGTTGTCGGCGTAATTTGCAACACCCTATATAATTACTTATAAATACTTATACGGTTATAACAACGGGGAATTAATTCGATCTTATACCACCGCATCCGCCATATTTTCAAAAATTAATTGTTGGCAGAAGTCGTTGAAGTTAATATCGTTTTCTTTATAATGTACAAGTAAATGGGTTTAAGATGAATTTAGAGCCGTCATTTTACACATAAATACGTTATAAATAAATTCACTAAAATCGTTATAAGTATAATTTGAATAACATTTCATAATTATACACTTAAACCAAATAGAAAGACGATGATATTTTGTTGGCCACAATATCAAAAAACATATAATAAAACATAAAATATAAAAAAAAAAACAATATTCCAGCCTCTAAACAGTCTACATGTGACATATATGTTGATTTTCGATGTTTTTTGCTCTTTTTTCTCAGGATGCATTTTAATATCTGATTTTTAATTTCCTTAAGCATTTCCTTAAAAAATATATAGCAGTTAATTTTGTGGGACAAACGATCATAGTTAAGAACTAATAAATAAGTATTTTCTTATAGGATAATATTAAAACAAGTTACTAAAATAGGTACTTTTCCGCTATTATATAATAAGTATCGCAAGAAAATATTTCTGTTTGTTATTATTTAAAATTCTACATGAGCAACAATTATAATTGCAAAGCATTAGAAAGTTGTAGCGTACTACAGAACGTATAACTGTTAAATGGTAATTTATTATTAAATACCTTTTACATGTAACAAAATTAATAAAAAAATGCCAGAGCATTTGTGGAAACCGTTAAAGGTCACAAATTGTACGTCATGCATTTTAACTCTACTAGATAGTAGTCACTTTCGAAAACAGAGGAACGCTTTTGAAAATAGACACTCATATTTATAAGGCAAATTCCATGTCTCTATTGAGTCTAGGTGCAGAAAATAAGTTATTTTTTATTTGAAAACCCATAGTCGACTTTTAAACTTTTTTTTGGAAATATGAGTCCAACGTGAAATTCAAGACTTAGTACAAAAGACAAGTAAAATACAAAACCCAAAAACGGGTATCACGGAACAGTTGAGAACAAGAAAAGTGTCACACAGTTTTTTTCTTGTTTCAGAGTTATTAATTTTTTATTTTGTAAAAAATCCCTTATGGAATTTTGGAGCATCGTCAATTTGGCTGGTACTATGATATGTTATACCCTCTCTAATAATAAATAATTTTTCCTGGGCCCAAAAATGCCTTATTCACCCTGTACAAAGGGTAGAAAGGGGGTAATAAATCAGAGTACCGAAATGTTTAGTTATCTTATTTACATATATTATATAAATGGTACAAAGAGCCTTAAGACCTGTCCTTGGTAGACACTCAACGAAATAATCCCTTCAGGAGAAATTCCACCTTATTTTGTCCTTACTGTTGTCAGGATCAAATGCTTTAGAATAATATCGAGCCGTCCAAAAAAAAAAAACGTCGTCAAAGTTGCCTGAGAAAAAAAAGACATATATTTGTATTCTTAATCTTAAATTATAATCCAAAACATATCTAATCTACAGTTTATAATCTCATTCAATTGTCAAGGCTATCACATTTTGTGATATGTAGGTGCTTTTTCCGGGTATATATACAAAACAGAATTAAAAACTCCATCTCAAAAAGAATTTTTGAAAAATATTTGAAAAAAGACACTATTTCATGAAAATGACGACCACGCATATTTATACAGACTCTTATTTTAACTGAGTTAATAATGTGCTGCACTATCCACGGTGTTCCATTAACTTCTTCAATTTTATTGACAATGCGTTGCTGAAGGTTTTCCATATCGCCAGGGGGAGTTTCAAAAATTGAATTTTTTAGACACGGCCAGAGAAAAAAATCATAGGGGGTCAAATCGCAAGATCTAGGGGTAATATTTTATTGTCTGCGTGTTCTAACTAATTATACGATCTTCGAAAAATTCGCCTATATAATTCATTGTTTCCCTAGTAGTAAGCGTACGAGCTCCATCTTGTTGAATATAGCATTCTTGCAATTAGTCATGCAACATTTGTACTAAAGGTGTTAAGATTTCTAACTGATACCCCTCCGCATTCAGCGTTCCTTTAAAAAATAGGTCTATATAGGTCCAATAGGTCCTACTTTTGCTCACAGCTGCCCACACTCCAATTTTTGTGCGTGTAGTGGAGTTTCAATATACAAGTGATGGTTGTCTGCACTCCAAAGTCTCATATTCTGAGAGTTAACGTAGCCCGAAAGATGGAACCAATCCTCATCAGTAAAAAAAACTTTTCGAATAGAGCATCATTATTGTTAAAATGGTTAATAAACCATTGGCAGAACTGTAGTGTTAGAGGTTCGTCCACTCTGAGAATTATTTCATGTGTGGATTGCAGACGATATGAATGAAGCACCAAATCATCTTTCAAAATTCGTTGACACGTTGTGTAGGGCAAATTCACTTGTTGGCTCAGATGGGTAATTGGATTGTCCGTTATCAGTTGCTTAACCATTTCAACGTTTTCTTCTGTCCTTACTTTGGATCTGTCACTCCCTTGTTTGCCATTGACGCTTCCAGTTTGCCGGTACAAATGTAGGAAACGTTTCACTGACCGGCTAAAATGGTCTAAATGAATTACTGCGTCTGGCAAAACTTCCCTGAAGTCCTCATATGCAGCTCTCATCGAGTACATCCAGTTTCCATTGATTCTACTGTCATTTCTAAATGAAATTTTAAGCGAAACAAGCCTTTGTTCTTCATTAAATATGAATTCCATTGTTTGTTTTACAATACCACAAAGTTTCGTTTTGAGCTTCGACGTAACCGCTATTCCATCTCTCTCGCTCATAGCCAGTTTTTTTGAATGGCTCTTTATTACGAGGTGTGTAAATTAAGTCATGAGACTGGCAACGTAGCGCCTGATCTAGCAACACTGCGGAGACGGGACTTGGAAGGGCGGTAGGTTAACATGTACCTAATGCACCTTCAGTATAAGTTTGAACTTGTTAGAGTCATTTGTTTGTTGTTTGTGACTATTTTCGTAAACCGTTTTTTTTTTGGGCGTCTTTTCTAGCGGATTTTAAAAAAGATTGACATTAATTTTGAGCAACTCTGTGCTATCAGGTTTTGCGTCAGTCTTGGACTCAGCGCAACAGATATTTTTGAAAACCTTCAAGACGCCTACGGAGACAGTGTTTTTTCAAGAGCCCAGGTTTTTCGGTGATTTAAGGAAGAGAGTCGATTGAAGAAGAACTACCCAGCGGAAGGCCTTTATATTCAAGAACGGATGAAAATGTCGATAGAATATGGGATCTTGTGCGTTCAGATCGTCGATTGACAACAAGAATGATCGGGTAATATCGGGTAGAATAACACCACTGTTTATCAGATTTTGACTAACGAATTGGGGATGAGAAAAATCTGCGCAAAAATGGTTCCAAAAAACCTTTCCCGGAAAAAAAAGAACATCGGGAGAGAAAGGTGCCTTGATTTTTGGAATCGATTAAAAATGATCCCCATTTTATGGAACGTGTGATGAAACTTGGGTGTTTGAGTACAACCCGGAAACCAAGCACCAAAGCATGGAATGACACACTTCAAGCTCTTTAAGACCCAAAAAAGCAAGAATGAGCAAGGCGAAGATCAAATTCATGCTGATTTGCTTTTTTGATAGCTAAGGAATTGTCCACAAAGAGTTTGTGCCTCGAAGCTAAAGTAAATCAACACTTTTACAGAGAGGTTCTTGAAAAACGAAAAAGTGTGACGCGTGTGAGACCAAACATCAAGAACAAATGGATGTTGCATCACGACAATACGCCTTGTCACACAGCCATTTCAGTAAATGAGTTTTAAGCCAATAAAAACATTAAACATTCATGTGGCTCCTCAGCATCCTTATTCGCCTGACTTGAGTCCTTGGGGCTTTTTTCTCTTCCAGAGATTGAAAAATCACCTCAAGGGACATCATTTTCGGATCATAGAAATCATTGAAACGGCCGTAACCGACCAGCTGAAGGCTATTCCAGTATATGAGTTCCAGTACTGCTATAAGTTATTTTGAAGGAGACAATACTGAACTGTAATTCTATTCAGATAACAAAAATTAAAAAAAATCAGTCTCATTACTTAATTTACACGCCTCGTATATACCAATTTATTATTTAAATCATATAGAGAAAGTTGTTACGGTTTGAGATCGGAACATTAGCACAAAACGGGAAACCACATCGACTGTGCCTGGATCGAGAAAAATTCATTCGACAGAAATTTCTTTTTGTCAGACACGAGGTAACTTTAACGCTAGATGTGGAACAATGCCGAAATCGCAAACTTCCATAACTCGAAACGTAATCACGCCGAAAACTATAGGAAACCGTTCAAAACGCCGCGACTGCCAAGTTGTTTCCCTGCGCTCGA
Organism: Aromia moschata; assembly: GCA_029963805.1. NCBI lineage: Eukaryota > Metazoa > Arthropoda > Insecta > Coleoptera > Cerambycidae > Aromia > Aromia moschata. The sequence goes on along the minus strand of JAPWTK010000298.1, from coordinate 220,819 downwards.
ATTCTTATAAGTGACCTTTAAGTTCTAACATTAATTACTCCATTAATCGAGCGCGAATGTATATATACGCACAACAAACGCCGAGTCGAGTGAGGATGCGGGGAGAGATTCTTAGATGTTTACGAGAAGTTGATTGGCTCTCGACAACTTGGGAGCTCCCAAAGCGGCCTTTTGCTACTGAACGACGTTTAACGTATGCTTCGGTTTCGTAACCTGTCTATTTAATCGGAGTTTATACGTAAATGTTTGAATATCGTTGTGATTATACATGGTATAATATTATAACTGGTAACAATGCTCCTTATTACGTAACTTACGAGAAAATTATATTGTAGTTTAAAATTAATTTAAAGAGGAAATCATTGTCTATACTCTGACAAAAAAATAATGAAATGAGTCATCATTAAGGTCGGGAAAAAGTATGCTGTCACGCAGAGCGCTATACAACTCTATGATAATTGAAGTAAAAAGAGTTAGACACTCGTGAATTCATGTAGTGTATTTCCATATTACCTGATTTTGTGTGGATTTCTGCAATAATGGCACAGTCGTTATCATCGGTGAATAGACTTAGAAAGATAATTGAAAAGTACAAGGAGTTTACAATAGACGGATCACATACTTTATGTACTCCATGCATTCGTCGATATATATTTCTTGATCGCCGAGAGTTTAAAAGACATTTATATTTAAATATCTATAAAAAAAATATACCTGGTACGGTTATAAAAGAGGAATTTTGGTTCGATTTTTAATAATAATGTAACTTTTTAATAAAATAATGTATGTAAAATTTGCATTATTATTAAATAAAGACTATTTATTATTACTATTATTATTATTAATTGTGCAAAATGTTTTGCGAATGTAGCCTTGTGTGGAACGTGGTCGACAATATTTACTTTAGGCGTTTTTTTGCCAAATACGTATAGTCCAATCAACGAGCGAAGGCCGCCATGTTAATTGGTCACTAATTGTTATCAGCAAACAAAAAATATGGTCGTATAGAGAAAAAAATTCTAAGAAAGATAGCGTTTTTTGCTACTCGAGTTTTAATGGCGAACATAACCAGAAAAATTCGCAAAAGTCAAAAAAAACGGTTTTTTGCAAATAAAAAAAAGCTTCAAGTCCTACACAAGAAAGTTAAATTAAAAAGTTGTAGGTTAAAAATGCGCGTCGAATTAAATTTGAACGAAAAAAATCGGTTCATAAACATTTGAGGAATATTAAAAAAAAACGTCAAAAATCGCGTTTTCGTATTTTTTGCTGTATAAATTCCAATTTTGTTTGAACAGATTTCTTGTTAACTACAAATATAGCCCAAGACAAGCGGAAAATGATCCTTTTTTTCAAAAATTTAAAAAACTATTATTTTTTTCGAGTTATATCGATTAAAAAAAGGCATTTAAAAAAAATGGAGTTTGTCTGTTCAAACAAAATTGGAATTTATACAGCAAAAAATACGAAAACTCGATTTTTTGACGTTTTTTTAAAATATTTCTCAAATGTTTATGAACCGATTTTTTTTGTTCACATTTCATTCTACGCGCATTTTTAAGACCTAGTACTTTCTAATTTAACTTGCTTGTGTAGGACTTGAAGCTTTTTTTTATTTGCAAAAAAAACGTTTTTTTTGACATTTGCGAATTTTTTTGGTTATGTTCGCCATTAAAACTCGAGTAGCAAAAGACGCTATCTTTCTTAGAATTTTCTTTTCTACACGACCATATTTTTTGATTGCTGATAACAATTAGTGACCGGTTTTCTCCCCGTTGATTGGGCTAGTATCCGATTTTCAATTGCCTAGTAGCCAAACATTGCGTGGAAGACATATCAACGTGTCATAGGAAATATCAAAGAAGACATACGTAATAAATTTCTGTGGCTGACAGTGGACGAAACAATAGATTTTGCGGTAATAAGGTCGTTAATGCCCCCGATATTGATAGCTAATAAACGGGTTTTACAAATAGCGGCTAAAAGTATAGAAATACACGTGTTACTAACACGTGTATTGTCCCTCTGTAGATGTAAAAAATAATAATGTACTGATGTTAGTGACAACAAAAAACTGTTAGTGATACAAACAATTGTGCGAAATTCGTGAAAATAATGTGTGTATTGTGTCGTCCTCTGTTCATGTGTTCCTCATCTATTGAATATAGTTCACAAGGGCAGAGCAGAGGACGACACCCCACGCACGTTGTTTTCACGAATTCCGCACAGTTGTTTGTATCACTAACAATTGTTTGTTGTCACTAACATCAGTACATTACTATTTTTTACATCTACGTTCAGCTGTTGTTTGCAAAACCCGTTTACAATATCGGAGGCGAAATATATGGAACACCTAAAATTAGTATCAGAATATTAACGACCTTATTACGGCAAAAATATGTTGTTTCGTCCACTGTCAGCCACAGAAATTTATTGCATATATCTTTGATATTTCCCATGACGTGGATATGTCTTCTGTAAATATGTTTTACGCAATGTATGGCTAATTGGCAATGGAAAATAGGATACGTATTTGGCAAAAAAAACATATAAAGTGAATATTGTCAACCACGTTCCACGAAAACTACATGCGCAAAACATTATGTTATGGAAATATTTTATTTTCCAATGTTGGTCGCAACGAATGTTGTTAAAATCTGACGAGCTGATTTTTCAATATCAATAGAAATCAACAAAATAATAAGAATTTTACTAAACTTCATATATCACTATTTATAAAGAGCTGGACACCTGTTTAAATAAAATATATCTACTAATTTTTTCAGAGATACCAGTGACATGGAAGAAGATACGGGTGAGGATACAAAATCAGTAAAAACGAACGACGAAAACAAAAAGTAAGTAATACCTAAATAAGTTTAATTAAGTAGGTACCTACAAGAATAATACTGGGAAAAAAAATGTTACATTCATTTAATACAATTTCCGTAATATTAAGATACCTTTAATATTTTACATTAAAGGTACTATTTTACGGACTTTCTCGAAAAGTTTTAGACCTGGAACAAAAAACCAAAAATTTTCATAATTTACATATTATTAGCTAGAGAAGTACATGGGGATTTTATAAAATTGATTTTTGTAGAAACTGTGCACTAACGAAAAAAAAAATCAGTTTTCGTCTTAAAAATTCAGCAGTTAATAGTTTTTAAAAAAAATTGCATTCTATCAAAAAACGGCTACGTACTTTTATGGAAAATATAATTGATAAGCTACTGTTAAAATTTCATATCGATCGATATAATGGTCTTTGAGCAATGTGTCCACCCATTTCGAAAAAAGTAATTTTGAAATAATGATGATTAAAGTTTAAAATAATTTACACATACGTGTGTAATGTGTATTACGGTATTAGCGCACTCTGGTGGACTTCTAAGGAACCTGAAAGACCTTTTACTCTGTTGGTAATAGGACCACTTATTATTTTGAAAGGTTAAAGCAGGATAAAAGCAACAAATCCGACGAACATAGTCGCATAGCGCTAGACGCGCGCTCAGAGGTGCTGCGGCAAAATCGAGAATCGAACCTTTTATTTTTTTTTCGTTATAAGACCAATTGCATACGATTTTTATGATCCTAAAATACATTTTAAACCAAAAACATGATCAGTTTATTTGGTAAAAATATATTTTTGTAGCATACATTAGAAAAAAAAGTCTTGTTTTGAATTTGATTTGAGAAGTTTTTGGGAATACTGATTATGTATTTGAACTCAGAAATTGCCGATTCAGAAATCCAAGATGTCGGACTCTTTAGGTAGATGCAATTATTTTGTGAAAAATATTTTTATTGACAATGCATTAAAAGACTTGTGAAATCAACTAAACTGTCAGCAGGAAATATTACTGTAACATTACTGCATTGTTATAAATGTAAACTATGAAAGTTTGTAACAATATTTCAAATGTAATCTGAAAGCTTGCTGAAATATCCTAAAATGTTTCAGATGTCCACTTGATAATGTTTTTTTTTCAATCTCGTAGAAATATTTCTAGCAATTTACAGTATCTGTAATTTAGTTGATTGAGCTACTTTTTAGATACCCCAAAGTCAATATGGCTTACTAAAATCTCAATGACTTTCACAGACGTAATGAAAATTGATTGAATGTCAGATAACCCCCTTAAAACCCCCAGGAAATAAGCACAACGTGAATAATATATTTTCAAAAATATTTGAAACGAAAGGGTCGCTATATTGGTTTCGCCATTTTGGATTTGGGAAATGAATATTTCTCACTCCAGATTTATGATCAGCGACCCCAAAAACTTCCGGAACGTCCCTTAAACATAAACAATATGACCTACAAAAATGTGTGCAACAAAGGGTTAAATTGCATAAGATTTCTTTGTTTTTAAGCAAACTGTGTTATTTGAATCTAGCTGATATTTTCGTTTGCCCAATATAAAATAATTTGTTTTGCGATAACACAGTGTTTCGTATAAATCCGCCTCACCAACGATATGTGAAGAAAAACATCGTTAGTGATCGATCAAGTGCATTCTACACGAGCCATTACATAATGCGCCGCGAGGATTACCGCATGTATTGGGGCTGACGTAACGAGAGAAGCCCTACGCCGAGTTCAAGGTGGCCGGCATTTATATTCGCCGTAAAAGTTTCGTTTTCTAGGCCGTTACGAAATGTCACGAATGCATTTTTACAATCGCGCCTATTTATCGGCTCGCCGCCATCGTTGCAATTGCAAATTAATATCGGCCAGTTGTTTATTTTCATAAAAATCCGGAATTATGCTACATAGGAAGGTTAAAGCCTTACCGCGTAATGGGAATGCGTTACCGTTACTATTCAGTAATAATTATGAAATCAAAAGTGCTAAGGTAATGCTGCAACGTTAAGCAAGTAGGCGCGAGTATTTTCGCGTTCAACTTGCACTTGTTCGTATTATTCAATATACTTACTACATCTGATCACATTTGACACGGACTGGTTAAAAAAAAACAACATTTTTTATGTATTTTAATATAAATCTTTATTATCGCCTTCAAAATAGGCTCCTTTTGAGCCAATACAAGCATCCTGGAGTGGGTACTGGAACCTTCGCAGTAGAAACAAAAAAACTGGAGGTTTTCCACGAAACACCGAACTACTATATTTTTCTCGATGCGCGTTTTGCCAACTAAGTAGGCATCTTCAGAAGAAGATTAAAACTAAATTCTAACCTACATACTTGCACTAAATTTGTGCCACGGTTCACTGAAACTTGACATCTGTCTTTGTTTATCAGAGAAAACAGTGGACTAGTGGGTATCGGACCATTGTCCTTAGGTATTCATACTACTGTTACACTTAATGATTTCTAAACTTTCAAAAGAATCCAACTGTCTACTGTTTGTTACAGTTCTAATTAATTTTAAATTATTTATGTCTATCCTATGGTTGTTGTCAAAATCGTGTTGGGCAACACAAGATTTTTCCGTTCTGCCATATTTCAAATGAGCCATGTGTTCTTTAAATCTAGTCAAAATAGATCTTTTTGTTTGCCCAATATACTTCTGATCACAGTCTTTACAACTTATTTCGTATATTCCTGACTTTTCGTTATTGTCGATTTTGTCTTTGGGGTTGCCCAAAAGCGTCTGTAGTTTATTTTTAGAATTATAAACCAAATTAATATTAATATTTTTAAAAATGTTTTCTAGTCCGCAGGTGAATTTAGGTTCATATGGTAACGAAACAAATTTCGAATTGTCAGTATCTCTACGAAAAGTCGTGGAATTGTCCAGGGTTCTCTTAAATTAATGCTTCCTTATTAACTTATCTATTAAATGGACTTAGTAACAGTTATTCTTAGCTATATTCTTAATTAATTGTTTCTCATGTTCAAACCTCTCTTTACCGAGGGGGAAATTTAACAAACGGTAAATTAGAAAATTAAAACTTGCTATTTTATGTTGAAAAGGGTGGTGTGAATCGTTGGGAATCATTGGAATGTGCAATACAGCACCTGCCCGATTCTTCCAGGGGGTTCGTCAGAGAAGCAGTTAGAAAACGAATTGCATCCAATATTGTTAAAAATAATACCAAAAGAAATTCTAAGAAAGACAAAAACATTGTCAAATAATTACGAGAGAAGGATTGTTTTTATTTAAAAGCTGACAAGGGAAATAAGGTTGTTATCTTAGACAAAAGTGATTATTTTGAAAGAGTCGACAATTTAATTAATAGTGGCCCTTACAATAAATTATCAAAAAAATCCTTTGCCAAAAAAGACAACGGAAGTTAAAAAATCTTAAAATATTGTAACAACCTTATTACTCCTTCACTGAGACAAAAATTACAATTGTCAAATCCAGTAGTACCTAAATTATATTGTTTACCAAAAATACATAAACCAGGAAAATCTATAAGACCAATTGTCTCAGTGATAGGATCCCCAACTTATAATTTGTCAAAATGGTTAACGAACGAGTTCGAAAATTTGCCTATTGCACAAACAAGTTTTTCAGTTAAAAATCTAGTGAATTCACGAATAATATCAAAAATATCATATTGCAAGAAGGTGAAATTTTGGTCTCGTTTGATGTATGCTCATTGTTTCCAAGTGTTCCAATCCCATAAACTTTGGACTACCTCAGGGAATTACTCGAATTAAATGGTTTAGACGATAAAATTATTAAAGAACACATTCGGCTTACTAGTATTTGTATGAATCAAAATTGTTTTCAGTATAATGGTGAATATTTTCAACAACATGAGGGAACGGCAATGGGCAACTCCTTGTCACATTTCAAGATTATATTGCAGGTTCCGCAGGATACATTTACTTGCCGGCTTAAACGTCAAATAGGGGTTTGTGGGTGTTCAGTAACAATTTGCCCCACTTCTTCAACCTTTTTTTGCACTGCGAACTTTAGGTCTCCCACTGCCTTCCTTTCTTCCATTTCATCAACCCCTCGTTCATTTCTAAAGTAACTTTCGGTCACAAAAGCTTTATGGTCTGCCGACATATCATATTTAATTTACTTAGTAATAAAAACTCCTTATTAAGTCTTATTTAGTCTTATTTAGAAGCATATATTGAACAGTGCCATGAAATTAATGTTCAAGACTCAATGCACCACTTCCAATGACACTCCTAACTCAAAAAGCTGCCTTGGAGTGCGCTCTGACGTTATCTCTTTCAGAACGCTCGTCGCGGTCGTTTCGATGTCCTTAACACCCTCAGTACTCATCATCTGACTTTTCATTTTGGGGTAGAGGAAAAAGTTGCAGGGAGCAAGGTCAGAGTTGTACGGAGACTGAGGGAGCACAGGAATTTCTCTCTCAGCCAAAAATTCAGAGGGACTGTTTTATAACATCATTACAAGTACTCAGAAGCCAGTGTTATAATAAATTTGTCGCATTATTAGAAAGGTTTTGGGACCGAATTAATTTTATGCCCTCGCCTAAGCCTAATTCCTGGGGGCGGGTATGGATAACCCCTTACTGTCTGCAGCAGGAACGGGTTAAAGTTTCCCCGCACAAGAACTGCCTGCCCTACACTTTTAACGACCATACAGTATATATTTTTTTTTTTCAGACAAAACCACAGTGAAATCGAAAAACGCAGAAGGGACAAAATGAACACCTACATCACAGAATTATCTGCCATGGTGCCAATGTGTCACGCTATGTCAAGGAAGTTAGACAAACTTACCGTATTACGCATGGCCGTTCAACATCTAAAAACCATCAGAGGAGCAGTACACTCGTACACCGAAGGGCACTACAAGCCATCGTGTTTGTCCGACGAGGAACTGAAGCACCTTATACTGCAGGTAACATTATGTTCTGCTAAAACATCTACAAGCAAAGAGAAAACAAAGGGTCAAGATAATGAAATTCAATATTATGAAATGTTAATAAAACCGTCTTATTTTTAAACTAATATTATCATTAGAGTCCGGAAAGTTTGCTATAACGCAGGGTAAACTGCGTTCAACTATCCAGAGCTCTGGCAGCGGTACCGGCGTGCTACGGCTCACACAGAGTCTCAGCGCGTTTAGTGGCGTACGTATGCACGTGCAAGAAATACACGCGTAAATAATTTACAAAGCATTTGAAAAATACGGTTTATACTTTAATTATTATAGAGTTGTATAGTGCCGACCCTGTGTTATGACACACATTTCCGGACCCTAATTATCATTAACAAATTATTCAAAAGAAATATTCATACAAGTTCATTCAAATATTCATACGAGTAGTTTTGTCTCTGATGAAACCGTGTTATAAAATCACCAACAATGATGATGCATTAACACTGATACCACAACAATAAATAAAAAAAATCACACAATTTATTGCTAGTGCTACATGTTGACATCTTTCTTATCTGCCATTATAGACGCACATCTCCTTTATTTATAAAACCGTAGAGTAAAAACTAAGATTTTTCACAAAAAAAAAAACAATAAACAAAAAAATGTAGATGCCGCTTTACTAGACCAAAGGACTAATAATTAGTATGTTAGACTAATAAGAACATATTTTTTAAACAATTTTCCAAAACGGAAGGAAACCTAATATAATATCGAACCATCCAAGTTCGTTCGTAAGGCCTAGTAAAAAAAACGTAAATCTATTTTATCTTAAATTTTTAACTTTATCTAATTGTCAAAGCTATTGTATTATATGACAGCCATTATTTATTTTACAATTATGACAGTCACTTGTCAAAAGTTTGACATGCCCGCTATTTCTATCTCTATCGTTCATAGCCAACTTTGATGACATTTGTTTTGGATGTCTATTATTTCATATGAAAATCACTTGTTGCTAACCTGATATAGTTAAATAATTCATATGGCAGGTGTGGGAGATAAGGCGTGTTAATTGACATTTATTGGTGAAGTAAGGCTTAAATATATAATATACATACGTATGCCTAACGACTGGAACGATTTATATTTATCCACACCTTTTTTCACTTTACTTGTGCTTTATAAGTATTATAATCTACTAATAACTAACAGACAGTACTGTACGATTACGTTACAAATACGGAAATATGTATATTACCATGCTAATGCCCTATCGATAAAAATCAAATTTATTTTGTGTAGCATAAAGCCGTTCACACAGAAAAAACTGTATATTTGCAAGGTTAAGTAATGAAATTAAGAGTTTTGAAAGTTTTAAATGCAATATCATAATTATTGTTAAACAAATTTAAATTACATTAACATATAATCGTATGCATATTAATAATATATACACATACGTAGGTATGCTGAAATTAAATTACAAAGTGCTTTATTAAACTTTACTCTTACATAAGCTAAACAGTATCTAAATCGAATTTGAAAAATAGGTCTTAGTTTACATAATGTCAACAATTATTTTACTTTGTTTGAATAAAGATACTTATTTCATCCAAACCTGAGGACCCTTATTTCATATTTATTGCCGATATGACGCTAAAATCCCTGTTTTATATTTCCTTTACTTTGATACTACGCGTTATGCAGTTAAAAATTTAGTGTTTATATCTAGTGCTTGTATAGAAGAATAATTAACAGAACTTTATGTTGCATAAACGTACAAGCATTTCTTTTTTATTGTTCTTTCTGACATTATTTTATGTTAAAATGCTAAGCAGAAAAATATGACATATTATTAAGCATTAATATTTGATTAAATGAAAGAAAATATTTTTATTATAGGCCGCCGATGGATTTTTATTTGTTGTTGGATGCGATCGTGGAAGAATTTTGTACGTTTCCGAGTCCGTATCGAAAGTCCTTAATTTCTCCCAGGTAAGTCTTCTTGCTCCAAAAGAACAACTCAAAATTAGTGAAAACACGCATTTCATTTTCAGGGAGACCTTCTAGGTCAAAGCCTGTTTGATATTCTGCATCCAAAAGATGTAGCAAAAGTCAAAGAACAGCTTTCCTCCTCCGATCTCAATCCCAGAGAAAGACTGATTGATGCCAAAAGTAAGAAATCTTTATACATATGTTCACAACTATGTTAAACACATAAAAAATAGTTATACTGCGTATGTATACGAATGTAATTAAATTACTTTCAATCTTAAGTGTGAATTAAAAGTGAAATTGTTTTCTAAGAAAATACATAAATGAATACAAAAGTTTTCATTAAAAAAACCTAATATTCAGCCTGAAGTGACAAAAACTTTGAAATATAAAAATGGATAACTATTATTATAAGAAATAAAAGAAATCCACAAAGGTAATTTAACAAGAAATGTCGTTATACTATTTACGTATAAAATTGAAGTGTAACTTCATAAAAACATACATTTTATACTAAGTGTAAAGGTATTATGCACACATTAAAGTTATTAATTTTTGAAATACTCATTTTCAATTAAAAATTTAATAACATAGCAACCAATAAGCTAAAAAATGTTAGGCATTAAAAGGTTAAAGCAAATTCAAGGAAAGTCCGTTAGATGGGTGGGAACAAATAATATTTACGGTAAAAGAAAAAACACAGTCAAATTATTTTAAATACTTTGCATAATTTTTTAATACTGAAATATAGCAGATATTAGTATACGAGTCTCAATCATTTTCAATGTGTTGTTCTTTATAAATTTCATGTGGATCTCCTGTATAAAACTATTTACCAAATAATATAAATTTAATACGACGACCAAGTTAAATCCTAGTTTTCTTTTTGCAGCTATGTTGCCAGTAAAAACCGATGTTCCTCAAGGCGCCTCTAGGTTATGCCCAGGCGCAAGAAGGTCGTTCTTCTGCAGAATGAAATGTAAAATGTCCTCACAGATCAAAGAGGAAGCAGATACTACCACCGGGTGCCACAGAAGAAAAAATTACAATTCAGGTAACTCATACATTTAGTTATGAATAAAGTTAGCAGAAATATGTAAGTGTAATGTAAAAAGCAACTAAGAGCCTTTCACACATTTGACATTTGACATACGTATTTTACTATGAAATTATATCGCACTATTCAACGTATTTCATACAACGGAGATAATACAACAGTACCAGCTAACACAAGAGTACTTACTGCAATCAAATTAAATTGAGATACTAAGTCTGATTTAAATCAGATTTTTTGTCATCCTTAAGTATACTGAGGTATAGTCTTTCTAATTTTAATTGAAAATGATAAATACGCCTGGGGAACAAAAAAAAGCGGTGCAACTTTATTATTCCATGGGCGTGCATAAATCTTTTATAAATTTGAAAATTGTGAAATAATTTTTTTTCATTCAAATCAATATAGGATATTAAAATTAGCCTGCATACAAAACTCTTAATATTTGTAATATAATTTGCTGTAAATAATGCTCATTTAGCCAGACAATCTCAAAAAATTGTCTGTGTTAATAAACCTAGCTGAAATACATGTCACTGGCGCCTTAAACACGTAGAATTTCTAAAGTCGGAAATCATTTTAACGACGTCGTAAAAATTTTATGGCACAGTGGACCGAATAAGTATTTGGATGTATTACATATAAAGTAATCCTATAGTATAATGGTCGGCATTTGCTGGTGCATTCGCGGCATCGCGTTAAATAATTTATAATTATTTTTTTCCAGCAATTTTAAACGCTTTATTTTAATGCTAACTAATAAATTTATATCTATGTATTTTTTTTTTAATATATTTCCAAACTAGCTTTCTAAGAACGTCACGAACTAACAGTTTACTGAAGTATGAAGTATACTTGTATAGTGAGCTTAGCAATTTTAGAAAATATATCTGACAACCTTGCTTTTCTCTACCTAATTTCAATTTAGAATGGAAATAGAGTATACATTTTTACTTACTAGAGTTGAGATTTGGTTAGTTTGGCACATATACAGTGTGGAACAGCCAAATGGAATAAATTCAGTAGCTCCATTATTATGCATTTTTTTTAGAAAATTCTGAGATACGTCAATTTCTAATTCTAAAATGACATCTTGCGACGTAAAAATGTCATCCCTAAATTCAGCCCCCTTCAGGCTACAACCCCCTAAATTTTCAAATTGGAAGTAGGGGCTTGTGATACTTCATTTGAAAGGTATTTTCATTCTCTATTCAAAACTGCTATGGTTTTCAATTTTATTGCAGACATTAACAAGAAAAAGAGTTTCTCCAACGTAGGAAATTCGTTACATTAAAATAAAAAACAAATCATTATTAATGCAGCAGATATTCAAAATGCATGCCTCCACCATCTTGGCAGCATCCTAGAAGTAAATAGAAATGTCTTCAACGTTAGTTAACATCTGCGGGGTAATCTACCTAATTGCAAGCGTTATTCTTCTTCTTAAGTCAGCTATATCGTCGGGTTCGGTTTTGTAGACCATACTTTATACATATCCCCACAGGAAGAAGCCTAACGGCGTGAGGTCAGGTGATCGTGCAGGCCATTCTACAGAACCACGTCTCTCTATCCAACGATTTGTAAAGATAGCGTGGAGATATTGCCGGATATTGACTTCGTAATGTGCTGGTGCACCATCCTGCTGGAACCATATTGCCTGGAAGTTGTGGGTTTCCTTCAACTCGATACAAGTTTGCCATCGTCGGTACATTATTTTGGAGCAGCGTTAAATAACTTTCTCCATTCAAATTGCCGTCAATGAAGAAGGGATCCATGATATTTTCTCCAATTATTTCTGCACAAACATTAACTTTCTCAGGGTTTTGCGTGTGTAGTTCCCTAATCCAGTGAGGATTTTCTCTCAACCGGTAACGACAGTTTTGGCGATTAACATGGCCGTGAAGTGTAAATGTAGGTTCATCCGAAAATAAAACATTTTCTATTTGTAAAGTATTGTCATCTATCATTTGTAAGTCTATCAAAATCGTCTTCCGCGAGCTCATTAGTTGGTGCCAGTTTATATGAGAATCGAGGAATGGCTAATATTTAATGCTGAAGCTGTTTGACGACTCGACGTATGTGGATTTTCTTCAAGCATAAACATTACATCAAATTTCTGATCATCACTGAGTTTATTGGGAGGATTTTTCTTTAGCTGCCGTAGATGTCCGCGTTCCCGAAACTGCTTCTCTATTTTACTTACTGCGTTCTGTCTCCGTAACCAATTGTCTGCAGAACCGTTATCTTATGCATTTCTGTTAGGTAAACCATCTCTTAATTGCAACACGAAAACTAAAGCAAAAACTTTAACAGTGATAACTGTTAACTACTGTTCCAATGACAAGCACGTTTCTAGGTAATTTCACTAAAGCTGATAATGGCCAACTTCTAAAATTTCAGGTTTGTTTTTTTTTGCTGCTTGCTCGTTTTTGTTGTTCGATTGTCAAGCAAAAAATTATATGGATTTATTAGTAAGTTTTTATCTTACAGTAGGGAATGTCGGCAATTACAGACATTTATTTTTTGTTATTATTAACATTTCAGAATCTAAAACAGTGTTTTATTTTAATGTAATGAATTTTCTACGCTGGAGAAGCTTTTTTTTCTGGTTAATTTCTGCAATAACATTTAAAACCATAGCAGTTTTGAATAGAGAATGAAAAAAACTTTTCAAATGAAGTATATATAACAAGCCCCTACTTCCAATTTTAAAATTTAGGGGTTGTAGCTGTCACCTGAAGGAGGTTGAATTTAGGGATGACATTTTTACGTCGCAAGATGTCATTTTAGACTTAGAAATTGACGTGTCTCAGGATTTTCTAAAAAAATGCATAATAATGTCGCTACTGAATTTATTCCATCTGGCTGTTCCACATTGTATAATGTTTTTTAAAAAAAAACTTTCTTCTATAGAATTAATTCAAAATGTCTTACAAGGTTTCGCACTATAACCATCGATACACATGGTTAAGTAGTAATATTTTTGTAATTAGAACCTCTGGATGAAGTTTGGCTCATTACATAGGGACCACACTGTATATTATATTACACTCCCTACATTTTTTTTTGAATCTTGTGAAAGATGTCTTTTTTCAAGATAAAAAATACAACGTCATCCAGTGTACGGGATACCTAAAATCTTGGGCGCCAGCCAAAGTGGGATTGGAGGAGCACGAGGAAGGCGACGCAGACTCCTGCAACCTCTCCTGTCTGGTCGCAATCGGGAGAATCCTACCGCACATCTCGACGGTGGCCGCAAACTGCCAAGGCCGTCCCAACGTTAAGCAGATCCAGTTCATTTCGCGGCACGCCATGGACGGAAAATTCGTGTTTGTTGACCAAAGGTATGTAGCTAATAGAGAGAGGATGAAGCGGTTCGTGTACAGGGTCGAACTTGGCTTAAGTGACTTTCACAAATATAATATACACCGTTACCAATAACTCATTAAATGTGGATACATCGTGCGTAATGTTTTGGCAAAAAAATAGGTGACTCTAAAATCATTCAAAATAATTATGCATATACATATATATGTAGATACGTATTCTGTGGAACCTCTTTCATTCGAACACGTCCTTTATTATTACCTATGAGGTAAATATGATCGATGTGCATTTAAGTCAATGCTTATTGTGCCCCGACAGGTTAATATTCCATTAGTCCTGTTTCCTTAAGAAATTTAAGGACAGTTTCTAGTGGAGCATCTGTTACTTCTTTTGGTTCTATTGTTGTAGCTCCAAAGTTCGGTATATGCAAGGAAGTTCTCCTCTTCTCCACACCTCCTACAATCGGGATCATTTTTCACCCCAATTGTGGTGAGATGTCGCATGAGTGGGCACTACCCTGTGAATAGTCCCACTGTCCATCTTAGCTGGTTTCTACCCAGATTTATAAGATTTTTTGTCTTAATCCATTTTGTCTTAATGGCCCTCCTGGCTGAATAGTAGGCCAAACTACAGGTGGGTTCCGGCCCTATCAGTGGAGTCTCAGCCCCTTTCTTTGCGAGAAAGTCCGCTCTTTAGTTCCCTTCGTGGCATTGATGTCCTCTTCCTCACCTGCGCTCACTTGATAGTGATACGGTTGTGTGTCTCTAGTTGTATTAGGGAATCCATACAGTCTTTGACTATCACCTGGGAATGTATTTCTACTGCTTCCAGGGCTTTAAGTGCTGCTTTGCTATCAATGATAATCTGGACCCTCTTAATAGTATAAGACCTCCTGATAATTTCTTTTGCACAAAAAAAATATTGCAGATATTTCTGCCAAACACCTTGTTGGACCCTATTCTGATTATGGAATTCTTTGGATTAACGAATATACAACAAAAATACACATTTTTTTCGAAATATTGCATATTTCATCTTATATCTTACTGCATATTATATCTTACTGCAACAATATATTATTTATTTAAATTCGCTTGATTAATGAAAATATTATAGTATAGACATCCAAAAAAAAAACGTCATCAACTCTGGTTATGAACAGGGGAGATGGAAATAGCGGCCATGTCTAAGCTTTTCAGTTATGTCAAACTTTTGACAAGTGACTGTCACAATTTGTAAAATAAACAATGGCTGTCACATGATGTGACAGTCTTGACAAGTAAACAAGGTTATAAATTCGATTAAGCATAGAAATACGTCTTTTTTTTCTCGGCCAACTTTGATGACGTTTTTTTTGGATGTCTATATATTTAAGAATGAGATTTTTTGTTTATGTTTGTTTCAGAGTTTTATGTTTTAATTATATTGGGGATACACTTAACATTGGTTTTATTTTGTTTTTTTTTTTCATGTCAACATAAGGCTTATTAAATTTAGCAGGAGTTTTTCTTGACTATGGATAAGGGATACATATAATTAAATTTATAGATACTTTATATTTTATATTTAGCGGATTTCTGTTGAATCTAGCGGATCTAACGGAAAACGATATTCCTGTTGTACTTCATTTCTCAATACAAATAAACTGTTTATGATCACTTTCTTAAAATTTGTAAAACTCGCTCGCGATTTTTGAATTTACTCGAATTTGTAGATGTAACAAGTTTTTTTTTTTTTCACAGATCGACTTTGGTGTTAGGTTTTCTCCCTCAAGAACTTCTCGGCACCAGCATGTACGAATACTACCATCATGATGATATCCACTCGTTAGCCGAATGCCACAAAATAGCCCTTCAAAGTACAGATAGGGTAACTACGAATGTGTACAAGTTTAGGACGAAAGATGGTGAATTTATTAGGCTACAAAGTGAGTGGAAAGCATTCAAAAACCCGTGGACCAAAGAAATAGAGTACCTCATTGCAAAAAACAACTTAATTTTGTAAGTTCTTTCACAACGGTTCATTAAATTTGACCTGTACATCTAAAAAAAAAAACTGAGACTGAAATTGCTCTAAGTATGGTACTACAGAAACTATTGAAAAATATTTTAAATATACCCTAGACTTTAAACTATATTTAAACTATTAACTATTGATAGGTAGGTATATAAGTTTTACGAGCAAATTTGTCATTTTGAAGAATATATCCCATGTGATATTTTTTATGAAACCTCCCAAAACAGTGTTTTTCTTTATCAAGTTTTTTTTTATTGATCTAAGTAATCTAGCAAATTCTGTCCTCATTTCACATAACTTCTGTAATTACTAAACTAACACGGGGTTACTGCAATCAAATTAAATTGAGGCAACCCCCATTACATGCAACACGAGTTGTGTCGCGTCGCCGCAGGCTAACTTCAGTAATTATTAAGTAATGTGTTTTTAAACTTTTATACATATCATTGTATCAAAACAATTTATATTATTACTAGTTTTCTACATTTGTAGGACAGACTTTCGAACTGTAGAAAGTACAGCCGGTCGATCGGAGAACATAGGGGAAAATTTCGAATTTTTTGCACAAAGTAAGTTCGCCCTAATTTTTATATGTATACATATACTCATCAATTAAATATATTTTTCCAGACAATGGAAAAGACATACAGCGTATGATTAATACTCATGTAGAAGCAAGTAAAATTGGTAGACAGATAGCGGAGCAAGTGATGGATTCACAAAGACGTGGTGGAGACTCATCTTCTAGTGGCAGTCCCAACCCGGATCCAGAATCGTCATTGTCTTTACCAATGACTACAGGTGAAGTAAGTATCTACATTTGGAAATGGATAAGCAACATATGAACTACAATTCACTTGTGAAATACGAATTATTATTAATAATACTCTTATTAATAATATTGCGTGAAAAGCAAATTTCATAACCCATAACAAACTGATATGACATTGAAACTAAAAAATAAATCACTTTCATTGTTTATCAATCAACTTGTTTTCAATATGTTCTTCAATTGGTTAATGAAGATACTGCCTTAAATGTCTCAAATGTCTGTAACACATGTTTTGAAGTCACACCAAGCATAAAATATTATTTTAGACAAATTTTTACACATCTATAGAGTAAATTCAGAAAATCTTTTAGATTATCTAAAACTTAGCAGGGGAATACGAAAAAATAATTATCTGACCAATGTTTTTCTTTACTTTTTAGTCACAGATATCAACCAGTGTCCAGTCAAGTGACAGCCAAAGACAGAATAGTGCATTGTCCGAGTATCCAAATCAGCAAACAAGTTTTAGCCAAATTAGAAATAATGTTTCGCTGTCTAGTGTGGCTACAGACCCAGGTATGTCGTGTCATATGTATATAAATACCTTGATCAACAAAGTTTAATAGCTCTTATAGTTTTAAGTCTCCCCAATTTGCTTTTACAAAACCAAAACTGGCATTGCAAACTTGCAAAACTTGCAAAATCTATATGATACAGATTGCACAGGTCTACAAAATAAAAAAAAGCTCTGTCTTTGCAGTCAGACTCATCATTTCCTATGTATTTTGATGCACTGAAACCAAATTTGGCAAAAAAAATTTCTACCACATCACTTTTTTCTCCACCCCTATATAACCCCCATAAACTCTTATAGAGGAAATTTTTCGAAAAAAATTTCTTTAATTATTTTTTATGACCTTTACATTGGTTTTTTGGTCGCTGATCACGAATCTGGTCAATAATAAATTTCGACTTAATGACAGCTGTCAGCAAGCTGTCAAAATAAAAAAGATAAATAGATTATGTTTAGTACATGTTTATATACAGGGTGGACCATTTTAACCTTTAATAGGAAATAACTCGGCCGGTAACCGAAAAAATAAAAAAAGTTGTATACAAAAGTTGTTGGGCAAGCAGGGGGACGTATGACCGTAACCTTAAATTTGACCTCGACGTAGACCTTGAGGGTTATTTGAAGATCAAAACAACTTTTTCAAATGGAAACAACTATTTTTGACCCCGGATTTGAAAAGACCGGGAAATTTTACGTCCAAAATGGTACTTCTCAACAAGGTCGTGGCAAGGTTGAATGAAGGTCAAATTTTCGAAAATTGTTAAATAACGAGGGCTAGCTCGGGATAGAGATTACCAATTTGGACGTAACATTTCCCGGTATTTTCAAATCCGGGGTCAAAAATTGTTTCCATTTGAAAAAGTTGTTTTGACCTTCAAATAACCCTCAAGGTCAACGTCGGGGTCAAATTTAAGGTTATGGTCGTACGTCCCCCTCCTTGCCCAACAACTTTGGTATAAGACTTTTTTTATTTTTTTCGCTTACCGGCCGAGTTATTTCCTATTAAAGGTTAAAATGGTTCACCCTGTATATAAACATGTACTAAACATCATCTCTATCTTTTTTAGAAATTTTGACAGCTTGCTGACGTTGTCATTAGGTCAAAATTCATTTTTGACTTCAGATTCGTAATCAGAATATCAACTTTTTACTTTTTAATGAAATTTGACAGCTTGTTGACAGTTGTCATTAAGTCGAAATTTATTCTTGACTTCAAATTCGTGATCAGCGACCAAAAAAAAAACAATTTAAAGGTCATAAAAAAAGAATTAAAGAAATGTTTTCAAAAAATTTCCTCTATAAGAGTTTATGGGAGTTATATGGGGTTATATATGGGGGGAGAAAAATTAATGCGTAAGAAATTTTTTTTGCCAAATTTGGGTTCAGTGCATCAAAATACATAGGAAATGATGGGTCTGATTGCAAAGACAGAACTTTTATTATTTTGTAGACCTGTGTTATCTATCTGGGAAAATCCTTAGCTAATTTCGCTTAAAAATAACAGCAAAGAAACGATTTAAAACTCGACAGTTTTAGGAGGAAATTCGGACGAGGGAATAATCGAGATGATGGAGAACGCGGTGAGGGAGTCCCCGAATACGGGTCCCTCCATGGACGGAAACGACGAGGCCGCCATGGCGGTGATCATGAGCTTGTTGGAGGCGGACGCCGGCTTAGGAGGGCCGGTCGATTTTTCCGGACTGCCCTGGCCTCTACCTTGACCGGAATAAAGCGAAAGATGTACCGTTCTAGTCGAATTACACATTATCTTATGTTGGCCATAGGAGCTGTGTGGGTGATTGCAGAATTTATTTTATTCGCCTCAAACAAGAGAGTACCTTATTTTTTATACTTGTAATGTGATATATTTAATTTTATATGCACACATACTAGAGTACTAACCTTTTGTTGCAATACAGGGCCGTACCGATAATGTTTTAAACGTTGAGTAATAAACACAGAGTTTCAGGCAGGCGCCACGGAACAATATTCCGGCCTGTATCAGGGATCGCCTGCTTCCCGAATGTGTCTAAGGTTATTAGCCTAGGAAAGATAGCTAAAATAGGTCCAATTTTTCAAAAAAATCCTCAAGCGTTAAAAAAAATTGATAGATACAACTTTTTGCAAAAAAAAAAATAAAAACATTCGAAAATTGCCCTTTTTTTGTTATCTAATTACTCGGCCTACGAAAGTCATAGCGACTTCCGCGGCTATATTCGGCGGCTACTTACAGTAAAAATTTTATCAAAAAATATTCACAACTTTTGGCACAATTCGAAAAAATGTAAAAAAAAGGTGTTTTCGAAAAATGGCCCGGCAATTGTTAATAACAGTCCTACGGTAATTTTTCAAAGTGCGTTTGGTTCGTGAAGAGGTGCTCTACAATTATACAATGGACCAAGTTTGTCAAATTTGAGGAAGTATCTCAAAAACGACATTGAAAACCTGGCTGTTTCGCGTTTCGGGCGCTCGAGCGAAGGGGAAAGGCCGCATGGTGGGGGAACTCTCGACTGCTTGGCGCGACTGCTTTCGTGCGCTCGAATTGAGAGAGTTCCCCCACTATGCGGCCTTTCCCCTTCGCTCAAGCGCTTGAGCGCCCGAATCGCAAAACAGCCCGGTTTTCAATGTCGTTTTTGAGATACTTCCTCAAATTTGGCAAACTTGGTCCATTGTATGATTGTAGAGCACCTCTTCACGGACAAAACACACTTTGAAAAATTACTGTAGAACTGTTATTGACAATTGAGGACCCTGCTGCAAGAACGATACAGTTCCATTTTCAACGCGTGACGAGGTTAGCTGCTTATAATTTCGATAAAAATATTAGGCGTTATTTAACGCAAATTAAAACGTTAAAAGTTTTAATAAAAGACGTTTAAACTGCGTCGAATTTGCGTTAAATAACGTCTAATATTTTTATCGAAATTATAAGCAGCTAACCTCGTCACGCGTTGAAAATGGAGCTGCATCGTTCTTGCAGCAAGCTCCTCAATTAACGGGCCATTTTTCGAAAACAACTTTTTTTACATTTTTTGTGAATTGCGCCAAAAGTTATGAATATTTTTGATAAAATTTTTACTGTAAGTAGCCGTCGAAAAGAGCCACAATTTGGTCACTCGCGGAAGTCCCTACGACTTTCGTAGGCCGAGTAATTAGATAGTAAAAAAAGGGCAATTTTCGAAGGTTTTTATTTTTTTTTTTTGCAAAAAGTTGTGAACCGATTTTAATTTTTAAAAACTGATTTTCTTCGTCTTTTTAAGCGCTATAACGAGCTATTTTTTTTGTTTTTCTGAAATAATTTTTTTTTTGGTAATTAAAAAGTGAAAAAAACCGTTTTTTCACATGTCTATGAATTTTTTTGGTTATGTTCCTACAAACCGATTTGATCCAGAACTAGTGCACTCCAATTGCACTATTTTTTTACCTAATTATCAATTTTTTTAACGCTTGAGGAATTTTTTTGAAAAAAAATCTTGTCTAGGCTATATTGCGAATCGGAACTCATGTGTTTAATGATAATAATGGAACCCGCATGTTAGCATTCGTTCGCTTCAAGAGTTCATAGGCGACTCAACGTTTTCTGATTTTCGTGACAAATATATTTATGTGTCTGTATACATATGTATGAAAACATAAATATGTGACTAAAATGCAGCGCACAGTACCGCTTGCTGATGAATTACATACAGTAATAATTGCCCGTGGGATCCCAGATTTAAAAATACTTGAGGTTATCATATAATGTGTACGATCTGTGAAATATGTATATTTACAAGGGTGAGACAAAACATATCAGCCTATTCATCACGGGACAACATGAAACCAGTTCAACAGCGATTATATCTATTGCTTGTCACTTCCTAAGTAAAGAAGTTGAGAAGTAATATAAATTTCCTATTGCCCCGTCGGTGGGTCCTTTAACTGGGAAGTGACAGGCAGGGGATATCATATCGCTGTTGAATTGGTTTCGTGTTGTCCCCGCGTGCGAACGGGCTAAGGCATATAACTAAGAAGTAATCATACGTACATCGTCGTAATAAACAATGAAATATCTTCTAAATTAAAAAAAAAGCATGGAACACAGGGAAACATATCAAACTCAATTTATATTACTCAAAAAGATTTTAATAAGGGTATGCAATAGAATTATGAATAATCTGAATCTTCTGGGTATGTTTTTATTTAAACATTATTAGATACTGACATAACCGAACTTAAGTACAGCCCTGTCATACAGCAAATTGTTAGTCCCCTAACACATACTTAGTATTTATGTTAGTGATTAGTCAGAGGACAATTTTTTTATTCAAATTTGGCACAGAAATAATAACAGGAAAAACGTATTTTTACACTCAACAAACAAAAGTAAACGACTTACTACACACTACACCTATCCTAAAAAGAATAAGCCTTTATAAATTCCCCCTATTAGGTTTAATATTCACTCTCATGTTCTAATTATACAATTCAGAGACATTTCATATAGTTCTTATCATGTTCTATTTCTATTTTCAAAATATTTACGATTTTTTTTAAGGATGGCAAATATAGACCAGATATTTCATTTGTAATAAATCCAGTCTTAATAAATGAGAAATAAATCAAACAAAACGCCTTAAAGAAAACAGGGACTGTTTCCTAGATACATAGAAATACTACATTGAAATGTTATCGACGTGCATTCGACTCACGATAATAAAAAAAATATCATCTCCACATGATGTTAATTAAGGTGACTGACCAAATGCGCATTCAGTATACGAAAGTGCTGTAATAAAGTGCATAAATGTAAAACCTCCTTAATGACCCAATATTAAAAAAAACTGTAATGTTCAGGTTTTACACTTTTTGATCTATTTTGACATTTTCCCCCCAAAATTTAAACCAATTTTAAAATACAATCTGACTATTGAAAACAAATCTTTGTTATATCATGAACAAGACCCAAATAGGTAAATAAAAAAGAAAAATTATTTCAGAAACTATTTTTTTATTTCACATTTTTTAACGATATAAATAAAAATTATATTTTTACTAATAACAAAATCAAATATGTACAACCAATATTATATCCAATGAATACAAAAAATCTGACAAACGTGAAAAATTTGAATACGTAAAAATGCAAAGTATTATATAAACATACAACTTACCTCTCCTTTTCGTTCCCGTAAAAACTGATATCAGATCTAAAATCTAGATTGAAGATGACCTGTTTGAATCCGATCAACCCCAGAGTAAGGTTGAAAAGAAAATTATTTAAATAGGTATCAACAGCATTCTAATCTATTGTAGATTATCTTTTACCAAGGTGTTTACACTTATGACAAAATCATTAATAATAAGTTATTTATTAGTTATTATTAATAAATAATGTATCAACAGAATCATTCATTTGATTTAGTTAAGATGTTGAATACTTGAAAAACATTAAGCAGCTGCAATTTTCTGCAAATATACACACGTGTAAATATATAACTTTAGTAGCAAACAAAATACGATTTATAGGGATGAGTTTGTATGCATTAAACGACAATTTAAAAATATCATGAGGAACGCTTAACCATGTTCTGAAATAAAAAATTCTTCGTATGATATCCAACCTACATATTTGTATATTAAATAATACATACATGAAATTGTCCTCTGATTATATATGCTATATATTATAATTTATCAGAGTTCAGTGCATTGTGATCTACCTAGAGAGGGCTACAATTTGTCTTTTGATATCATACAAAAATCTTCCTAATTGTTCTGACTAGGATGCAATATGGCAATACATTACATTTTTTCCATTTCAATTTTGTGTATAATTTTTGTGTAAATTTCATAATGTACCTACATAACACACTAGTTTAAATATTTTGAGTGTTCCAAAGGTGTATGTATATCTTTGTAACACTCATAAATGAGCATTACTGGACCTTATGTTTATCTATTATATATCTAGAAAAATGAAACACATTCATGTTTTCATATAATAAAACGTAATTTATTATAATTTATTTCGTATTTATTG
The DNA here is from genome assembly GCA_029963805.1 of Aromia moschata. Lineage (NCBI taxonomy): Eukaryota > Metazoa > Arthropoda > Insecta > Coleoptera > Cerambycidae > Aromia > Aromia moschata. Next base: position 197,275 of record JAPWTK010000298.1, on the reverse strand, counting down.
AAAAATAAATAAGAAAATCGTTTGTTAAAAAATGAAGAAATATTGAAATATTCATATAATATCAAAATATTCATATTGAAAAAATGAGACAGGTTATTATGGTAAAAACAAACCAATTTGATATTATATACAGACAATTTGTGGCTCACTGTTATTGTAGTAAATTTAATATGTGTTAAACTGCATTACTGTGTTTAATTTTAAGAACATATTGCATGTAAGGTTTTCATTATACATATTTAAATATGTAAGCATATGTATATTTGTATCTTACAAATTATATATTAGGTAACTGAATGCCCCTGTGATTTATAATTTTTATTAAGATATAGTATTTTTTTTAGAAAACTTGTAATAATATTTAGTTAATTTTAGAGAAATTATTTTTGTATACGATTTTACCTCAATATTTAAAGTAAATATTTTATTTTATGAACATATCTAGATATATTTTTTCCAATGTACAATCCATTTGTCCAATGATATTTCTCCAAAATGTCAACCAATTTGAGTACCGATATAAAAGCATAGTGTTTTAAATGTATTATTATTTTTCATCCTCTCAAGTTTTATTTATTACAAACTAGAATAAGTTGCCTTGAAATTTGTTTATCTATTTTATTTATCTTTAAACATCAACATTTTTTATAATCATTGAAGAAAAATTGTCAAGGATTTGTAAAATTGTAAGATTGTAAAATTAATTACAATTACACACAATAAAATACTTTGATATAATTAGATATAAACATATATTATAACAAACATACGAAATTAATAAATTGAAAAATCATCGTTAAGGTACCTTGACGGACCTTATAGTGATAGAAGAGTTTCACTTATTCAGCTCTATGTTTCTTTATAGAGAATTCTGTTTCACCGAGGGAATGTTTTCTTTTCCTAGATTTCTTACTCTGAGAGTCTATCGGACTATCACTAAATTCCTCATTTCTTGATTTCTCTTTTTTCTTTGACTTCTTTTTTTTTACATGTGACGCTTCATCTTCAGTACTGATATCTACCTTGTCGGATTTTTTTTTGTGTTTTCTTTTTCCTGAGCTTTCATTTTGGGAAATATCAGAGTCAATTTCACGTTTTATATTTTCCATATAAAAACTGTTTTCATTGTCAATGGTTTCTTCATTCCTATCATGCTTCTTTTTCTTTTTTTCTTTGTAGGTTCCTTTTGCAAATACCCATTACCTTCAGAATCTAATTCAGATTTGACACTTTTATCGAAACTCAAAGAATTAATTTCATTTGACACTAATTCTGATTCCTCAAAGAGCCTGGACAAGTGCATATCTTCAAGTGATTCTTCAGCTTCATTCAATTCCTTTTTTATTTTATTTTTTTCTTCTTTCGAGGTGTTTCTTCATCATATACTACATTATCTTTAAGTTTGTGCTTTTTAGGACTCTCTAGACCTGAAATGTGATCCTCTCCACTAGTCTCATTTTTTCTTTTTTTCTTTTTATTTTTACGTGGAGATGGTACCTCCTCATCTTCCTCATTGCCTTTCTTTGTTTTTACAATTGGTGTTTCATCTTCTGGCGTTTCTTCGTCGATTCCTTTTTTTCGATTTATTTTTTTTACCTTTTGTTTTCCCTTCTTTCTGATTATTGTCATCAGTTTTTGACAAAATTGATCTACAATTAATACTTTCATTAATGGTAAACACTAACCTACATACTAAGGAAATCAGTGATAATAGGCAAATATTGACAGTAAAACCATAAATATGTGTTATTTAAAATAATTTGAATTAAAAAGGTTCTATAACAAAACAACTTTTTGACTCCATTAGAAATATACATAAAAAAAACATCGATTTATTACTTGTGTTTCAAAATAATTTAAAAAGCATGTGTCAAGGCAGAAGCTGAGAGTAAAAGACTAGAAGTGGACGTGAGTACATCATATTGATGTATTCATAATATAAATAAGTGTACCCATTGTACAACTAATATCAGCGATAGTTTGTTCGAAATTTGTTAGAAATTGTTTGTTAAAAATGTTTTTAAATGCCTCTGAAGAATTTTCAAAAAATTGATTTTTTGTTTTTTTGGCTTAAAACATAAGTACTTTGAATCTTCTAAAATATGAAGCGAAAAGTTTTATATATGAAAACAATTTTTTTGTTTGAAATTTCACGCTTTCCCCAAAGCGTGTCGAACGCCCCTAATGCGACTCATACCTGCGACGACATACCTGCTCGAAAGATACTACATAACTTCTTACCTACTGATTTCTAACTTCTATAAAACACTACTAGATTCGTTATAAACTATGTTTACTCAATTTGAAAAAAATTCAAGTGAAAGTACGTTAGTGTAGGCCTGAAAATAATGAAGGGTGATGATAGAAGAATGCAGGGATGAAGATTGGTATGAAGAGCATTTTACAAATTATGAATATTCTGGAGATGGATATCGATGTGCAGTCATACAATTTTTACTTGGTAGCCGATGCTACGCGCATTAAATACGTCGAGCATTCTTTGATCGATGCGGAAAAACAGGCACACTCCAGCATTAAATCATCGAGAAAAGGAGGCGAGGAGAACTATTTGAATGTGGAAGGGCAGCTTTATGGTCCGGGATCGCAGGTTAACGGTAAAAAATTTTAAACAGTCGAATTTCTCATTTTTTCATGTCGACAACTCATTTTAAAATTTTTAATGCGTTTTTCTCGAAATGGCACACAGTATAACTCCAACAATTTCCAATGTTTTCGTTTCAAATTTTAACCACATCTTTAAAATTTTGAAGTGAAACACGTACGGATTTTTTTGATAAGTTAATTCAAACAATTTTTATAAACAAATAATTGCCTTTTTTCGTCAAGAAATTGACCGAAAAAAAAATCGTCAAAAAGCGTTTTTTTTTTTAGGCTGTTACAGTGGTGTTACCCCTTAAGTGTGCCCATTGCACTGATCCACTCTCGAAGGGTATTTAATTTGACCATCATAGTGGCAGTAAATGATAATAACTTATTATGACATCAGAAGGACCAGCATCCTTTAGAACATGTACATACTGAAAAATGAGAACCTTGGAAACAAAACTTGCAAGTAAATGGAGCAAGTCATATGCTTACAACACTCAATTAGTTTAAATAAATAATTGGATATTATGGAGCAAAGTTCTCAATTTAATTGTAAATATTATTTTAAATGAATACATTTTTTACAATATTCAAGTTATTTAATTTTGTTCTACTTTAATGACATGTTCCAGCCATTTTTTTAAGTGATATTTATACAAAATTGCATCATTATAAAATTTTCGTAACAAAAATTTAAAAAACATAGCAAGGATAGAGATTTTGTATTTACTTTGTGAGGCGTTATCTTTTTAAGGGGGTGGCTACCCAAATGGCTTAAAAAAATATCCATTTTTTTTTTACTTTTTCTGACGTTTACAGTCTAGAGACTGTACCCCCAAATGAATTCTTTGAAATTCAAGGATTTGTAAAAGCTATGAAGCCGAAAACAGAGTATATAAGGAGCATATCAACTCTTTGGAGTATAGGGTTAATGACACAGAGAAGTGGGCCAGGCTTGAACAGAGTAAGAGATAAGGTAGCTGAAGTCTTTTAAGATGAGAAAGGGATGCTCTTTGGCCTTGGCATAGCAGATTAATCGTAAATACAATTATTCTCAAGAATCCGGGAATTTTAAACACATTATTCTCAATAATCATAAAATATCTTAAAAACTATTGAACCAATTCTGCTCAGATTTGAATTATGTAACTTTGTAAGTACCTACTGTAGATACAATTTAAAAAAATAACATTTTTTTAAACTGTAAACATAACTCCTTATTTTACTTGATCCTCATTATAATGTAATTTTAATAAGTACCTAGATCAATGTGGATACTAATCTTTGAAACGACATAAAAATACCGCTAAAGATTCTTACAAAATATAATTAGTATTTCTGAATACAAAAACTTGTTGCTTACATTAGTTCTCCCCTAATATATGGCAACTGTGTCAGTAAATTAATGTATGTTATCCTAAACAAGACCTTGTATCCAATATCAACAGAATCACCCAACCAATCTTCTTCATCTTCAGGCTTCGGAATCGATACATTAAATGCATCATAAACTAATATACCCGATATGATCTTTAGTCCTTCTGTTAACAGTACCTTGCATTTCTTTGCCTATTTCCGGCTTGAATACAAAGAATTCAGCCATCAGGTCCATATGAATGTAACAAGAATCATTCACTATCAGGCCTTTATCACTCAATAACTTTACATTCTGATAACCTAAAAGAATTCCATCTAACCTAGAATTAATTGAAATTACTATACATTACAATAATTCTTGAATACTTACTTTTTATTATACTTTGCTATTCCTTGATTTAGAATGTCTTTGATTGATTGACCAAAATCGTTCAACTGGATAGGATGCAATGAAAAATGATGGGGTGCTTTGTGAAGTTCAACGCCCGAATTACTATCGTCTTTCAACTCCTTTAATACGTTTTTATCAAACTTTAAACTCGTTTTAAACTTAACCATTCTTCTCTGAATGTCTATATTATTTCTGTACGAGGTTTTCTTTTAAACATCGAATATTAGTTTAGAGGTTAGGTTAAGAGGTTAGATACATGTGTAAATCTGTGTTTAGATCACCACAGATCGTAAGCACAGAATAATAACTACTTACGATTTTCACAAAATCTTCAGTTCCTCACCTTAGTTAACGTTTTCTCAATTAGTGGTACGTTCTATTTGAACAACATTCTGAAAGATTCAACTATTATGCTAGATTTATAAACTCTTCGTCGGCGTAGAGACCTTGGCGTTGTCGCTGTAGCATCTCAAACATGCCATTTATAAACAGTCGTTTCATAAATTAAGGTTAGGTTAACCTAATCTATTTTGTTTGTGTTTTTCATTTTGTAAACATGGATTTGACAAACAATAATACCAAATTGATGAGATTGCTGTCTGTTAGATTATGTTTATATCAAGAAGACTAGAACTAAGGAGACCGAACTCGTTCGGTATCTAGGGATCAAATATGTCCGCCTCCAGGAGGCGCTGTAAACAGTAATGTACTCAAGTCACGTGATGAGCAGCGGTCAGCGGTCCACATGTGAATGTTTATCATAGAAAACCATGCTATAGTTTTATATGACGTTTATCATTAAGCTGCCAAAGCGGGTGCTTACATGCCGTTTGGCTTTAACAAAAATATATACAAAAATAAATATGGTTCAAAAGTGCTGTGTTGCATTGTGTGATTCAAGAAGCGGTCCGAAGAACCGGACATTATTTCAAATTACTGATGTATTTTCACTGTATTTTCAAATATTTTCCTTTGTTGTATTGTTAACGTTGAAGCACGTAACATGAAATATTTTGAGTACATTTTCATATTGATCATTGCGAAAATTTGTAATTGCAGACATTACTTGTGTAGATTCAATATAATATTCAACAACAAATTAACGAAAAATATCGAGCGTCTGTCAAATGTATTCGCACCACGGACATTCACACGGACTCTAACCTCTAATGCATACAGATGAGTAGAGAACCACGGTATACATATAGATATCTGTTTATATACCGTAGCAACCAGAGTACACAACTGTTTACAGCGCCTCTGGAGGCGGACATATTCGATCCCGTCGCGTTATACAGCGAAAAGCCGCAGTTCGGACTCCTTAGTTCTAGACTTCTTGGTTTATATATAAAATCTTGCTCCACAATTATGTTAAAACGTGGAAACTGTTTAAAATCATATGCTTAATGTCATTTAATAAAACGTCATAATAACGTGACTACATTCATGCGTTGTGATTGGTCGCGGTGTCCGTGCTACGAGTTTGCTACGAACGCCCAACGCCGAAACATAAAATTATGTATGTACATAATATGTATGTACATACATATGTAGGTATGTATTTAAAGACCAAATAATGCAACCGAGTTTTCTCTAGACTCTGTTCTGCTAACGGTTAGCAGTGTATCATTCATTAATTTAGGTTATGTTTTAATTAATATCTGACTATTAATTGTCGAATTTTGAAAGTAAACTCTGAGCTAACAAAATATAAATGATATCTTACCTTCAGACTCTGTAGAGTGTCCATGTAGGTACTCGACTCCAGAAACAAGAAAGGGGAAAACGGGAATATTTCTGGAAGTACCTGGTCGACATTTTTTCAATTGCAAGCCATTAGATTTTATTTTACTAACAAAATTGCAAAAACATACTCAATCACTCAAAAATTACTGCACTCAACTAATATACAAAAGTAGCTGAATAAACTCAAGCTATTGATTCGTTCTAATTCGGTATATCTATGCAACTATTAATATAAAAACAATTGAATGTGAACGGCCCAAAAAAAGGCGGCAAAAAGTTTCTTTTTACATTCGTACTCGAGCTCGAGACACAAGTAAAGAATAAAACTGCAAAATTTGACGCAAATGTAAATAATATGTCACAAGATTTTTAACATACTCGTATATTTATATTTTTATATACATTCAAGACAAATATTATTGATTATATTTTACGCTTTTTCATTGTATTTCTCATCAGCTCCATCGTCGTTCTGAACTAACAGACCGGTTTGTAACAAATTGGCAATGCGGTTGACGTCCAGGGTGGAATCCTTAGCGCTGATTTTCTTAAGGGCACTGTTAACTATGCACAGATCTCCACGAAGTTCAGAAACTACGGCCGTAATCTTCTGCGCGTTGCTCAGAACCTCCACACTTTGGGTATACGGATTGTAACGCAGGCCAAAAGGACGTTGAATTTGTTCGGCATACGTTCTGGAAAGAAGTACCCTATGTACATGTAAAATTATGTTTTCACTCCACTATGTGGATACGGAAGTAAAATTACTTCCATTTCGACTTAGTAAAGTGATAAAGAGATATTTAAGAGAAGAGAAAACATAAAATGCAGTGGCGGCTCGTGACTTTTTTTTTGGGGAGGCAAATATATTTTGTAAAAATCTTTGTGCTGATAAACATTATTAGTAATATGTCGCTGTAATGTTAGGAGAAGGACCTCTACTGGGTCAATAAAATATATTAAGTGCATTTGTCTAACATAATGTACCTAATATATTTTATTGGTTCAGCAAAACCATCGGGAAGGTGTAGAGTTTCTGTAAAATTATTTTACAAGAATTAAAAGATGCAGTGAAATAAAATACGGATTTTTGCCAAGACTGCGTCAATTTAGATTTGACGGGGAAGTGAATTGATCACTTTCATAATATTTTGTTTGCCTAATAGATGTCATTTACAAACACAACTAATATGTTCCTGACTTTTTGAATGTGTCAACTGAACGAGATAAAGTTTTAAGATTTTATCAAATTCAGACTTTGTCCAATCATCTTCTCCAAAATTTGAAAATAATCCATACGGCCAACACAATAATTTATTTAAAGTTAAAGAACCACATAGCCATTTGCATTTATCATAGCACGTATTAACAAAACTACGAGTCGGCTTACCGTGATTAATTCAAGTTTTACTTAAATCTGGCAGTGGTACTCTTCAATCTTTAACAAATATCTATCCTCATAAGAGAGGCGACTAAATTTGTACTTTATATGATACTCAACAGTATCATTGCAGGTTCGAATATTTATTTGAGTGTCATGACAACTCGTATTATTATTTTTATGAAACAAACTGCCACACTCGTCAGTTACCTCCATTATAATTTTGTATAGACCACTCAAAACACTCAAAAAAAAACCGGCAAGAATAACAACACTTTCCAACAAAAATTTCCAAAACACAGAACAATAAAATATGTATATTAAATTTTGTAGGGTAGGTTGTTAGGTTAATGAAATCAAATAATTGAAAGTCACGTGTGAGAGGTGGGAGGTGGGCTTGTTTGCCTCCGCTATGCAGTTTTTTAAATGACCTTTAATGCCACTGGAGTTAAGGGTGAAATTTGTTAGCAACGCATGTTAGCAACGTAGGATGACGAAGCACGTAGCCTCCAATTCCGTATAAATACATATGTGAAAACATTGGCATCGGAGGCTTGCCATCACGGCGATAGGCTTGGTGCTGGGCCGTTTATGAGGGCTAATATGTTGCAAATAATAGTGCAGGAACTCCTTTGACATATGTTTATTAATATTTTTATTTTTATAAATTAATTTTTTTACCCGAAATATGAATTTAAAAATGAAAGGTAATTAAAGTATTATAGGTAGTATATTAAATTTTAATTTTATTAAATACAATTAAAGTATAGTAGGTTTATATAAAAAAAACTTATTTGTAATTTTCACAGGGGGAGGCCCTGCCTCCCCTGACGAGCCGCCACTGATAAAATGTTTCTTTGTTTGCCAGTCTGTCTATTAATCGTTTTGATACTTATAGTATTTTGATAACTTGAGATCGATTTAAGTTTTAATGTATTGAAATCTAATCGATGACGTCATGTACAAATAAGTATTTATATCACTATCGAGGATTTTGAAAAAATCCTCGTTTTTAGTTTGGAAAATATCGAATTTATGCACTCCTGTATGTCCTCACTCTATATTTAATATTCATACAAAACTGTTAAATGAATTAATCCTTTAAAAACGTTATATAATTTCTGAGACCCGCTATATATTCATATAAACAGGGTGTCCCAAAACATATGATTGTGAGGACCTGTATGTCCTCACTGTATATTTAATATTCATACAAAACTGTTAAATGAATTAATCCTTTAAAAACGTTATATAATTTCTGAGACACGCTATATATTCATATAAACAGGGTGTCTCAAAAACATATGATTTTGTTATCACCTCAATATACTCACATTACTCACGCAAAAATAAAAATATTGAAGATTACCTCATTTTTTCCTTGGCTTCCTCGAAAGAGTCCGTATACCAGTAACCAAGTTGGAAATCCGTGATGATACATTCTTGCTTGCACGTCTCATCGGGGTCGAAACGTTTGACCTTCTCAGGAGAACTTATGGCATGTTTCAATTCGGCCACGGAGCTAAGCAAGCCGGCACCATAAATTTTTAGCTCCCCATCTTGTTTGGCTAGACCGAATTCGACGGTGAAGAAGTACAGCTGTTTCAAAAGAATGTTTAATGTTAGGTATAGGTTATACATATACAAGTATGCATGTATTTCTGAGAGATTGGTGCCTGTTAGACACATGTCGGATTTTTCACGACATTTCAGGTCCGGACTAAGGTAACTTTAATAAATGCACAATAATGCTTACTTATGAAAAACTGAACTCAATAATTCCTCAATGCGATGTAAGTCTATTTGTGGTAGTAATTAGCCATCATTTTCACATATTCGTTTATTCAAAATTGAGAACTATTATTAGTAATTCTAAGAGAAAGTAGCAATAATATTATTGAATGCAAGTTTTTGACGATCTAGCTTATGGGATAAGCTTGAGTTTGAGACATTTTTCAAACGGTATATCAGTAGTGTAGAGTGTTGCCAAAAAACTGTTCTAGCAAGCAATCTTAGAAAGTTTGAATTATGCTAATGACGTTTCTAACGCCCTGAGTTTATGCCGAAACATTTCATGCATTATTAAACGAGTTAAATATTATTAAAACGTTTAACTTTAAAAAACTCTTTACTTATATATTTTCTAACCTAATTTATTACTTAATGTATACTTTGTTAAAACCTTGTTTATTATAGACCAGTATTTAAAATAAAACTAATGTTAAATACTACCGTTGCCAGTTTGTTAACCTCCTCTTCGCTGGCTCCTAGGCAAGCCAAACCCAATTCTTGAGAAAACTGGGCAAAGCTTGGGTTTGCTAAAAGCGGCATGTGTCCAAGTAGTTCATGGCAGCAGTCCCTGTGATAAAGGTTTCGTAACAGGTAATACATTAAGTTTATAGGCAGAACTGTAGAGAAATACAATTACAAAAACAAAAAGGTATAAGGGTAGTAACTTGGTTTAAGTGCAATGTCTGTATTCAGTACTAATACCGTAATTTAGTAGTACTAATAATTTGTAGCGTGTAGTTTGTGAGTACTTATTTTAATTCCTTGTTCGTTATACTATAACAGATTCCAGAAATAATTTACATCAGTCTCACCTTGCCAAAAGTATCAAATAAATAAATATATAAATACCCTGTAATTCATAAATGTAATTTTCTTTATCAGATTACGTCAGGAATCACGTCAAATTTTCAGTAGTTTATAATTATTAGTAGAGTTCGTGCGAGCGCGGAGTGTAACAGGACCGTCGTCAGTTAACGAATTAATATGTTTACATAAATTATGTAGCAACATAGTATTATTTTTACCAAATAGTACGGTTAAGTCAAGGATAAAATATCTATATATATTAAGATAACACGTAACAATGGCAACACTTACCCGACAAACGTCAGTGTTGAGACAAGGTTCCCATGGCAGGTTGGCGGTGGTTAAAACATGTTATTATGTGCTTTTCTGAGTGTTCTAGAGTGAAACGGCGACATTATCACTTAATATTAACTTGTGTATGGAAAAGGACCGTTCAACGTTTACTGTTGACAATGGACAGTATGAGAAATTGTTGAGGCATATAATAATATATTTTCTGGTAACTCCTGGTATGTACCAACTAAAACTTTACATATGTTTTCCAAATTGAAATATCCTGGATTTGTTTTAACACGCTTTGCATTTTTTCTTTTATTGTATAACTGACTGGGCGTATATTATTGGCGTCGTATATATTTTTTGTACATCACTCATTATTTCAAATTGTTCCTGTAGGGAGAGTCCATGTGACTCCAATATCCTTATTGCACGAACTAGGAAACGGCTTCTAACCAGGTACCCCATCTAGTTATAACTGATTCGGGAGGTGTGTCTGGTAACACCTCCCTAAAAACGTCCCTTCTTGTAGGCGCCTTAATAAAAACTTTTTTGACAGTTGATATAAAAGTGTTTACTAAAAGGAAACTGTTCCTTACTTTCTCAGCTACCCGATTAAGTGCGTGAGCGGCATATGTGAAATGAATGATTTTTGTATATTTTTAGGTAAAATCCTCCTCCTCCTGCTTTTAACATCTACGCGGCTGCATCAGTTAGTATCACAAGAACTTTATCTGTATCATCTTGATCGGGCCATATATAATTAAAACAGTCATCAACAAAATTTACGATCGTTTCGTGATTAGTTTTATCCAGAACCTTAGAAGCTAATAGGTGGCTGTCACTAGCAGTGTTACTTTTTAACGCACCAATTAAAAAATTAGCTACTGAACGCCCGCAAGCATCGGTAGCTTCGTCTATAATAAAATATACGAAATTGTCCGCAATGTCTTCGCGTATTGATGTCACTACATTGTTGTAAACCCGATTGACAAATGTAAGTTTAACGTACTTTCTTTCGGTCCATATATTTTTCTAAAAACGTACGTAACTTGGGGTTCTCTAGTTTTTTTAATGGAATATTGCTTGCAACAAAGGCTTCTGTAAATTCATAGAAAAATACAGAGTCGTCGGCGCTGGACGAGGCATGGCTTTTCAGATGTGTTGTTACTTTAGTTTTATCTGAAGAATTTATAATGCGTTCACACACAGTACAAAAAAGGCCATTTCCTTGAATACGTATGTCCCTAAAACATAGGCAATAAGTAATAATATTTAATAATGTACTATGATGCAACATAGTTTCTGTGAACACATTAACATTTTCATTCGTAAACTGACTACGGTCCTGTTACACTCCGCGCTCGCACGAACTCTAAATTTATTAGAAAATATCTTACATAATATGTTTTTTGACGATGGGTGTACTTACGGTTCGGGTGTATAAAAAGGGTCCGAAGAATGCCTCATGTACTGAGTGCAATGGAACACCCTGAAAGCCAGCCCCGATAGAAAATCCCTGGGACTCAAGTATCCTGCGACGGGTCGCAGCTGAAATCCAGTTTTTCTTTTCAGGAAAACATTTACGTCCTGAAGTTGCGGGATATTGTCTTCTCTGTAGCCGCAGTACTTGACTAGTTGCGGCCAATTCTCCAGATACTCTTTGCAGGCGTGCTTCTGATACAACTTTTGCAGTTCTCGAAAGACGGTGCCCCTTCAATCAATCGTCATTGAAGTTTTATGGAAAGCAAAACGGTCCGTTTTTTTGTGCAAGTTTGTAAGCTGATAGTTTACACTTGGAATTTGGTGGATATCATTAAAAATATATTTACAGTGTTATCATAATGGGATGCATTGAAAGGGAAGTATGTTAATTTTCCATAGTAATTTACCGAAGTTATTGCAAAAAAAAAAGTATGACATGTATGTAAAACTAAAAATGTTTCAACGGCAGTTATATAAGAGTTTAGGCTTATGTACTTATAATTTGTTCAAGTTTCAAAGAAATCTGTGATACCTCATTTGAAAGTCTGTTTAATTTTCGCTGCAACGGTAGGTACCTCATTTTTAAATTCGACTGTTTAGTTGTTGAAAAATAGTGTTTTAAAACATTCAATTTTTTAGTTTAAGTATTACTTTATTAAATGTGGAAAATGAACACTGCCAGCTTGCATACAATATTTTTTTACAACGATTTATTTGTTACGAGGAAAATGGTTAACATAAATTTAATGCAGAATATGAAAATCGTAAAACTCACCAAGTTTTAATTTCTTCTGGAGTATATTTAACTTTGGGTATTGGTTGCCCGCTGTAAACACAATAATTCGTTATTAGTTTAAAAATCGCATTGAACTCGGAATGATTTCGATTTTCTATTTAAAGCAAAGTAAATATTAAAAGAAATCGATATGCAAAACTTATATCTTGGAACTCTTCAATCGTATACAAGGTTTAATACGTATATAATTTTTCCACGGCTGTGAACAGAACTATAGAAACTTTTAAAATGATAAAATCACCTAGCGTGATTGATTTCTTTGTAAATAAATTTTTAAAATGAATTAATTTAAAGAAGTAAATCGAAATGGAAACTAAGTATTTAGGTTTAGAACATTTGCCCATTATTATTAGATTATCAGCAGATCTGCTGCTAATTATACAGCCAAGCATTATTTTATATAATGCTGATTTGTTTTGAAACGTAAGCAGAAATGTAATGGTTTTAATAAAGATTGTTCCTTCAGTAGTGTGAAAACTATTTTAAAGAAATAGTAAAACATTAGATCTAAATATCTGAGATATTTATGTATGTTAGTAGGCTTAGTTGAATTTGCAAATACAATGAGACTTACTGTTTGTAATTCATCGCTATTCTGAAGAAATGCTCTCTTCGTTTGCGATATACCGGATCTTTAAATCCCGGATGGTCAGCGTCCAGATCACTTCCGTACATCAGTACATTTTGGGCATTGTCGATGTCAGATATCTTCTTAGGGAACCAAGGCATATCGTCATAATCTGCAGTCAATAGTAAAATAATAACTAAAAAACGTACTTACTGTAAAAGTAAGTCCCTGTATAATTCGATTATTGCCTATTTAGTCTATCAATAAATAGCTCTGCTGGGTGATGCCGAAATACTGGCGCGAGATTGTTACGAGAATATGTTAAAGAGAATACGATCTAGCATTTTTACAGTTGGGTCATTTTTGGTCTTATTGTTAGTCGAAGTGTGAAAAGGTTTTTGTGAATGTGCTTGTGTTTTGTTGTTAATTACAGGTGAGTCTTCTCACTAAGTGTCTTCTCGTAAACGTAGCTAGCTTAGATTCATGTCAGTAATCAGTTAAAGTAATTGAAAGAAAAGTAAACAAGAACTTACAGAGTGAATCAGTAAATAAGTAAATATTGTTTGTAATAAAAGGCCACGAGCTTTGTGGTACTGAAGCATGTGTCTCGTAGTTAAAAGGGCTGCATTGTCGGGTCGTGCATTGTTGGTTGCTTTGTTTGAGCCAACGGCGGCACGGGTGCATAATGTTGGTTGCTGAGTTTGAACCAGCAGGGTGCAATAAGTTTTTTTACCCCTGGGATGGTGTGCTGCGGGGATATGGGTGCTGGAGTCGATATCGGCCTTGACTGCAACCTCCTGGGCTGCGCCACCCGGAGATGGGTTTGAGCCAGGCAGAGACAAAGCAGTGACTAGTTGTTGTTGTGGAGATTGTGACAGAATCTCATAGTCACACAAGTTGTTGTTGTGTTGTTGAAAAGTTGAAAGATGTTGAGACATATGTTCAGGCACAACGCTATAGAATGTAGGGGATGATAGGGACATGTTATTATTCGTAATTCCTACAAATTAAGCAAACACATCCAAAAATGCGAGCTATATACTTATTGTGGTTATTTTTCATAGGTGTTAATAAGCGCATTCACAAGAGATCACTTCTCGAGTTGTTTAGGTTAGTGATGATGTATTTGACTATTATGACAATTGATTATTTCTTATTATTCACTGATATCGCTTTTGATGTATTGGTAAAAGATTAATTTGGGATGTTTATCGCAGTAAAACACGCCTATGTCTACGGTTTTTTCTTACATTCCTTTTCCTTTCGCAAACAGAATACCCTTTTTCTTAACATTCTTCGTTATAATTTTTTTTATTAAAAATTCAGAAATACAGATATACCAAATAACCAGTGGCGGCCGGTGGAATTTGACATGTTCGTATTTCCGTAAGGAGGCATGGGACCCACACCATATTTTAGGGGGTGGTTACTAGACCTAAGTAGAAGGCTGTACTAGCAAAAAATGAAAAAACATGCGAAATGTTTTTTTCCAAAAATGGCTGCCTCCGGGCAGATCTTGGAAACGGCTTGCAAAATATTGGCAAAATATTTTTTTTTCATAATCACCGAATAAATACAAATTTTCTTATGTTTGTGATTTTTGCAAAATTATTATTTTCCTTAAAGATACAACTATTGTAAAATCTCATAGACGAAATGTGATGAAATAAAATTTCAAATTTCCATAACTTTTACAGATCTCAACATTTCAAGAAAATCACAAGTATAAAAAAAATTGTATTCACTCGGTGATTAAGAAAAAAAATATTTCGCAAATATTTTGCAAGTGTTTCCAAGATCTGCCCGGAGGCAGCCATTAAAAAAAATAATTTCGCAAGTTTTCCCTGAAGATTTTTTGGCCATTATAAACCACCCCCTAAATTATGGTGTGGGTCCCATGCCTCCTTAAGAAAACACGAGCATGTCAAATTCCACCGACCGCCACTGCAAATAACAGTGTAAATAACTATGTAATTCATAATTGTTAAGTGAATAATTTTTTCCAATTTCCAGTTACAGTGTTATATAGCACAAAATATCGTCTTCAATTTTAAAGTTCCCAAAATCATTATCAGTTTTTATTTCGGATCACGTCACAAAGATTTCTTCTTTCCATTAAGTCTCTCAAAAACTGAAGAGTATGAAGAAATTAAAATGAAGAGATATATTTTGAATTAAAATGTAAATAAAAGCAAAAAAATATGTTGTCAAACCAACAAAATTCCATTATAGATGGAATCCATAAAACCAGAAATTTTGTTTCTCTAATGAAATTAATTTTATTTTTTTTTTCACTGGCAAATATTAAACTTCTTTACTGGTGAATATGAACACAAATATTTTATGACACTCCTGTAATTTAAAGTTATAAAATTAATGGCTTATAAACTTATGAACCCCTAACATAAATCCAAACAAAAGTAATTGTTACGTTGAATGTTTCGCAAATAATCTGCCATAAAATATCATTTATGAACCTATTATGGCCTATATTTTATGTTAGTTTTCGTATTGAAGACGTTTTACAAGGTACTGAAAAGATTAACATTATATCTGAAAAATTCCTGGAAGTGATTGAATCTAAGAATGTCATAATACTCATAAAATATATATGTTATTATTAGATAGATACTACCTTTTGAATAATCTATAATAATCATTTTAAGATTAAAAGAAAAATGAATGTGTTTAAATATCATTAACGTGTTTGTCTGCCTTTATAATTTGTATTTAGTGTCATTTACATGAACATTACTGAGACTTTGATAATTACATATTGTGATCATTCTATTATGTATATATAGTGTACATTAAAGAAACATCAAATCAAAGTAAATATACAATATATTTCAGATTCTAAAAAAAATATTTCCATATCTAAAGCACCCCAAAGACGACAAAAAATGCCAAAGAATTTAATAAAGTATCACATTTAAAATTTCTAACTGAATCTGATCTCCTGTTTCAAAACTGCATTAATCTTTTCCCTGCATGATGTGCGTCTATGAATGGTAAACTATATATGTACATACGTCAAAAAGTGTATCATAAATACCGGTACTTTTTGGTTGTACCATTGTTGTGTTTTGGTTACAATATTAAGTAAAATAAAGACAAAAAAAAAATGAAACTCCAGTAATGAAAAATGTCCACGAAACTGCACTGTAAAAAACATACATATGAAGTTTTAACCAAGATTACACGTGTATTAGCCAATAGCCACCGTAGGTTTATGAGTACAGTGCAGCAACAGTAGCTTTGCCCTTGGCCGCAGTAGACAAAACCTGAAATTGTTCACAGTTCTTTTGTAGCTGCAACCGTGAACGCTTAGAGAAAGGCAGTCTATTATTGTTTATTGTACACTGTACATTGTGTAGCTGATAGAGATTAATATTTCCACAATATATCAAAAACTACTTACACATTGCATCTCTTAATGTTAACAAGTATTAAAATGAGTATGTGTGGTCACCGAATCATACTATTGGATAGTGGCTTCTGTGACGGAGTGTGACTTAATATCGGGCCACTTCAATTGAATTCTGATAATTCCCATGAAAATTGGTTCATTCACTTTTACAATCCATTAACATCAAGGGAAGCTATCGGTATGTACTCCGGACAACTTCCAAATATAAATAGGTAGCCCATATAAACTAAAATTTGCCATGCAAATTTGCTTGTCGATGACGAAGATAATGCACAGTTAAATTGCAGTATGAGGGATATGTATTTGGAATAGATATTCAACAAAAACTTCAATAAGGAGAACCGTTAGTGAATAACCTTTTTTAAAATTGTCTCTATACCAGTTTTTGACACCCATACAGTACATTTAATAGCACTAGGAACTGAACTACCATAAAACATTTACATATATCAAATTATACAGGATGGTCCGGGTTAAACGTCATTAATTTTGATATGTAAATATGATAAAAAAAAGTAATTTTTTTATGTTCTATAACTTAGACTTTCATAATAAAACTTTGTTCAGAAATGTTTCCTAACAAAGATACAGGGTGTCAAAGTTGTGGAAAAAAACCTGGAAGAGCTGGTGGAACGTATTGAAGAGGCGTGCCGTCAACTGAAGGGAAATCGTCCTCAAGTCTTAGCGGCAATTAATTCCGTGGCCAAAAGAGTTCAAAATTGCATTGAGGTCGGTGGATTCCATTTTGAGAACTTATTAGTGTACTTTACTTGCTTTTTTTTTTGTATCTTTGATGTACATTATGTCTAATAAGAAATGTCAAAATTAATGATGTTTATTTAACCTGGACCACCCTGTATATGGGTGGATAAAATTCAACCTCTGATGGATAAAGACAAGGATTGCTAAGCCTAAAAGTAGTACCTTTCTTCATTGTTTTCTAGAGGGTAAAGGCTTTTTCTTGCGTTAGACAACGCGAACAGGTTTTTTTTTCTATTTGTCCACTTTATTTCCACTACCCCGAAAGTGTTATTTTACGGTTTCAACTTTTATGTTTATTTTTCATTATTCCGGGTTTCTATCCGATAGGGAGCTTTTAGGACCCGAATTAATGAATACCAAATGAGAGCCACTATTCACTCACCGAAACTGGCGGTGGCAGAGAGTGGCGTGGGAGGCGGGAAATCGCTCTCCTCGCCGCTCCCGTACCTTCCGATGACCATTGTCACCACCTCCCTCTTCAGCAGCCGCCCCATCTGCTCCAGCTTGCGCGACTCGCATTCGATGTCCACCAGGAAGTCGACCTGGTTGTCAGCGTCATGCGACGGCCTGGACTCGATGTGCTGCACGTTGATGCCGAGGTCCTGGAAGGTCTGCAGAGCCCTCACCAGGCCGCCCACTTGATTCTTCAAGGTGAATATCACGGATATTCTCTCTTTTTCGGTGTCCGGAGGTTGTGGAATGTCTTCGGCATTCTTCGATATTGATGGCTAAATTACAAGTGTGTTAAGGGGTTATAACACTAACATTTTCAAAAAGCCGATTCTTTTTTTTGCACTAAATCAATAGTTTAGACCTCAAAGAACATGTATCTCAAGTTTCAAGTGAAAATATTAAATTAAATAGCTCCATTCTACGTGGCAGCATAAATGTATTGCGGTAAAAATAACCCTAAATTTAGTGAACACAACGTGCTCTTATTTACCCCTTCCAAAACTTAAAATGCGTTTTTCTCGAAACCATGTTTTTTGACCTCGTTGACAGCATAACTCCGTTAGTTTTTTAGTTATCGGATCGGATAGTTTTTATCCGATCGACCTGATTAACAACGGATTTTGTAGAGGAAGTGTGTCTATGGCATAACGTAGCCGTTATTTTTATAACGTAGCCATATTAACAATTTTTTTTATAGCCGCCATTTTTTTTCTTGATCAAAATTTTCAAAATCCCCTACGTCGTGCCATAGCCAGTAATGTATATTTAAAAAATCTTATTTGTTTTTTGACCTAGGACGCTCCGTTTTGCTGGAATGCTGTCAACCACTCAAGGGTCATTAAAAAAAGAGACAATTTTGGATTACCTGCAAAAAAAAAACATGACCGCCAAATACAATTTTTTTTTCATATAATTTTAACATTAATTAACATACATATGTGTAAAGTTTGATGTAAATCTGTCAAGGCGTTTTTTTTTGCATTAATAAAACAAAAACCATATGAAATATCGCCGTTTACATTATTAACCCCTTAAATACTTGAAAACTGAATGTTAGCGTATATTTTGAGTATGCAGGAACATTAAGTTTTCTAAAGTTATAGCCACAGACCAGTAGACCAAGCCATACACACTAAACGTCGATGGAGCTAAGCGGAAGCCTATAGCGAGGCTCAGGCTCGTAGGATCATTATGTCGTTCGTGTCGTTGCCGTTATTTTTTTAAAAACGAAAAAAAATTATGAGTAAAAGCCTAGTAGTGGATTACAAAAGCAAACATGAATGTGACCTAAAATGTACGTGACCGGAAACGAAGTATTTCTTTCTTTAAGTAATTAAATTTATGATTTTTTTTTGTTCCTTGACACACAGTAACACCCATTATATTAATAATAATACTGTATATCAATCAGTAATTCCAGGGTAGACTTACAGTTTATGTGCACTCTATCGTGTTGCTACCGAATAACGATAAAATTGTGAATTTTTGTTAAGTTGAAGTACATAATTTAAAAACGATTGACTAATCTAACGTATTTTATCTGTCTATTTAAAATAAATGTTTATATTTTGCCACTTGAATAAATTACATTAAATGTCATATTTTGATTTTCCTGTTTAAGCAGACGAACTTGTATTTCCTTCCACACATCCCAACCCTGGAATTTGACTTCACTTATTCTCATACAAAAGATCCGCCCCGCTTAGTCTAGCTAGTTGGTCTGTGATTATAATCATTCCTGTAATTTTTCCAAATGATGAAATACACGGAAAGAAATTTTAGTAAGATCTACTATAGTTTATAGGATATATAGCGCCTGTGGCCGAAATGTAGAACCATCTACTAAATAGTAGTAAGTAATAGTAGTAAGGTTGTAACAAAGCATAGCAATTTCTACTATATTTATTATGGGTTTTCCTATAGTTTTTAGGATAAGATTTAATAGTAATAAAAGAGACTTGCATCTTCCATTTTATAAAAAATACCACCAATTTATACTATGCACTAAAAACAATGCACACCCTTTCATCGCCTGCTTGAAACTAAACATGCATGGACACGAATAAAATATTGCCGGCAAATATTAGGAACACCTCTTAAAATATAATGGGTTGGCCAATTCACCATAGTAAAATTTCCTATACTAAATGACAAAGCTTCTGAATTATTTAGGTTTTTTCTATGGTGTCAGGGAGAAAAACGTTATTTAATTTCATGAAATTTAAAATGTAGAATATGCTATTTATTATAGCTCATTTTACTATAGTTCAATGGAAAATTGATTATGATTATTTTGTAAAGAGTAATATTTATAATAAAATATCTATTTATTTGTTGTATTCGCACTATACAAAACGTTAAGAAAACGATTAAAAATTGTATAACTATATTTGTTATAATGGAAAACAAAATTAAATATTCAATATTATTCCAATTACCTTTTAAGTAATAAATTTACCCTTTCTTTAAATTTCATTTCATTCAACATGGTTTAATACACTATAACAATAATTTTATTTACAAATATATTATCTAAAAATATTAAAACTATGAATACTTTTCTTATATTTTTGCTTCCCTATACTTTATAGCGGAATAAACAGTACATAATTTTTTCCGTGTACGAGAGATAAAAGTACAAGTATATTGAGATTCAATAAACGGGAGTATCATAATATTAATAAAATTGGATAACCCCTACCATTATCAAAACGTTGAAACAATATTTTAAAGATAACTGCAATTTTGTCTAACTTTCCAAATTTGTGTTTTTTTTTTTTTTTAAGGAAACTTTTAGTAATATGCAGTTTAATGAATATTGCTGAGAGGGAATTAGGAACGTTTGGTGTTAAATGCACTCAAACTTGTAGCTATCTTGAAAAAGAAAGGTTGACGGATTATATTTCTAATATATCTAATAGAATATGTTATTAAATTTAAGCAGAATAGTTAATACACAAACATCACATCGTCAGCAATTGATTTGGTATATGGCATACCAAATAAAATAGTATTTCTCTTTGAACTCCTGTAACAAAATTGCATACGAGTATTCTTCAACTATTCATTCTTGATAAGAATATGTCTTGCTACTATCAAACGGTTTTGCCATTTTGAATAACGATATTACTTCTAATTTTTTTATCCCACATCAATGTTTTTTCATATAGGTTTCCTCATATAGATTTTTTGAAACACATTTTTTAATCGGCGAATGTGTTAGTTCATGTTAGTTGCTGATGAATATATCTGAAAAATTTTCAAAAAAATATCCTAAACCCCATTTTTTCTTTCAATTTTCCGCCACTAACACTGTAGGGGAGAGTCTGGAACAGTGGCCACGTTTTAAAAAAAATGTAATAAAAGCCAGAATTAACCTTTTTTCTCCACCCTGATAGCACTAGGTGACAAATTCTACATTCTTCTCTACATATTTTTCACTCTAAGACTGAAAAAAATTATATTTTAACTAAAATTTCGGAGTTACAAAAAATTAAAATAAAGTGGCCACTGTACCACCTACTCTGATCGTACACTGGCCATTAGGATATGGTACAGTGGCCTTTACTGTTTAACAAATAGAAAACAATGCAAACGGGTGATATAGAATAAAGATATGTTATGTTACAAATATGTCACAAAAACAAGAGTATAATTTAATTTACCTGTTAAAGCCATTCTAAATAGTCCTCTTTCTAATGGTGAGCAGTCTAGAGCAGTCATCCCTTCTTAATATGATAAAGTAGTGGACAACTGTACATACTTTTAACCTGACCACAGTGCCATCTACCATATGTTTTTTGAAACAATGGGTAATTACAAAAGCTATTTAATATAATCAAAATCAGTGGCGGTGCGTGATATTTCAGTTAGCCATATCTTGAAAACGACGGATGGGACCCACTTTACTTTTTTAGGTGATGACTATACACCTCTTACAGAAAGGATTTATAATGAAAAAACTGTCAGCAAAGTTTGCGAAAAAATTTTCAAAAAACACTGGAGCACTCCCTGGGTTCTCAGTAACGCTCTGTGGAATATTTGCAGTATATATTTTTTTTCATAATCTAGAAACAAATATAAGGAGGCGTTTTTCGATTTGTTACAAAATATTTTTGTTTCAAAAAGTTATGGCCATTTTAATTTTGGGAAACAAAATGTTCCTATAAAGTGTGGGAGTGCTCCAGTGTTTTTGAAAAATTTTTCGCAAACTTTGCTGACGGTTTGTTCACTATAAATCCTTTCTGTAAGAGGTGTATAGTCATCACCTAAAAAGTGAAGTGGGTCCCATGCGTCGTTTTCAAGATATGGCTAACTGAAATATCACGCACCGCCACTGATCAAAATATTGTTATATCAATAAACGCTTACATGTATTAAGTATAAATCGTCACTATTAGTTCACTTCGATATGTAAGTATTTATTCGCTACTCATCATTTTCATCGCTCGTTGTATGTATTTTACTAAATGTGGTCAATTTCAAGTTCATACAAAAAGAAGAAACATTAAAGCTCAAAGATACTACACGTTAATATTCTGAGGATGTTACTTGGTCCCCTCTGCAGTGGGTGGCAACCACTGTAAAAATATAGCACGAAAATGACCAATATTCCTGCGTGGCCACTCTTGCAGACTCTCCCCTACTCGATATTTTTCTTGTAAATGTATATTAAATAGTAATTTATTAATTACTTTTCTATTCAATTTCTGTAATAAAAGGAAATTAGTGTCTAAAATGTTGGAAGGAAACTGTCTTTTTTAAAAATCTGTATTATCTAAGAATACATTCTTGATGTAAATCTATCGTAATTGAACCTACATGCATCTCTAAAAATCTATTGCAGTATTTTGATACACACTATATACATTTAAAAAAATCCAAGTTAAGATTTTGCGACATGTTTTCATGATTTACTATTTTGGAAAAGTAAAACAAATTCAAATGTTTGTTTCAAAACCAAGCAAGCATGCCAAATGCTTTATTTTATAATTTTCTTTAATATTTTTATCAGAAACTCAATTTTTTGTTTTAAACGTCATTTGTGCAAGATAATGTACTTAAAATGCCTATACCTAAAATTGGATTATCGATAATTTTAAATAATGATTTGTTTCCCAAGCGATGTCAACATGGGTAAAAAATTTGGATCCCACCATAATTTTTTTGTCAAATGCATATTTCGGTGTTTTTGATGTGAAAAAAAAATGTAAAAATCTTTTAAAATGGCTTCTGTATCTGTATTAATATTTATTAGCGACCCGCCCCGGCTTCGCACGGGTGCACACGGACTTTTAATCGTAGTACATTATTTTGATCTATCTCGTAGGGTTCAGCCAGCGTTTGCAATGTAAGCGCAAAAAAATGTGTTTATTTACGACATCACATTAGAAACCTCTAAAATTATCAGTGTTTCTCTACTATATTATGCATGTATTATACATATAAACCTTCCTCTTGAATCACTCACTCTATCTATTATAAAAAACCGCATCAAAATCCGTTGCGTAGTTTTAAAGATCTAAGCATACATAGGGACAGACAGACAGCGGGAAGCACTTTGTTTTATGCTATGTTATTATTATGATTGTAAAAAATCAAATTATTGTGAACTATATCAGAACAATTAACTTATTATAATTGCAGTTATCGTTAGTGATACGCATTTATAGATGCCATTGCATTGTTTCAACCACTAGAAACACTTAAATCATATATTTAATTTGTGGGACATCCATTAGTACATTATTATACGACTTTTTGTATTTTATTATAAACTATGTAAGGCATTAAACAATACTAAATTATTCTAAAATATGTAGCGCAAAATGTGAACAAAATGGTGAGCAAAACATCCTGTAGATTAGGGAATTTAAATTACATGTCCACATTGCTTCACCAACATCTAATACAAAACATACAAAAAGCAAACTAGTGTTACACAATTTAGATTATTATTTTGTTTTAATTACATACAGCAGTGGTCAATAAAATTTTTACAACATAATATAATTAACTTATATTATGTCGTGCGAAGCATATGTCTCTGCTATCCTTTTTTCCAAAAAAACGACCACTACTGCAGTCTGCATATGACACACAATATACAAAAATGCGATACACGATTTACCTGTTTCTTAAGCAGAATCGGATTCTCCTCCTTGTAGGTCCAATCTTCGCCGCTGCGGTACAGCCAGAGACCCAGTAGCGGTTTTCCGGAGCCGCTCATGTCTTCGGCAGTTCGCAGTCACCAAGACGGGGGATGAATTTCTTCGCCACTCGAATTTATAGACCTCAGGAGGTGGCGTGTAGTGCGCAGACCCCCTTGATTGGCAGAATCAGCGTTCGCAGCGATTCTTTGATTCGTTATCGGGACATCTCCTGCTGGATGACGACTCCGGATCAGTTGGAAGTTTCGCATTTTACACGTTCTGTAGCGAGTTGTCAGTTTATTATCTTCAACTTTGCAAATCGTCAGCAGAGGCCTTATAAAAAATTTGAGATGGAATCTAATTAAACTAGTTACGCTGCGGTTGTTCATTTTATGAATTTCATCTGGAAAAATTTGTATCTGCAGAAATCTGAATTGTCAGAAAGAAAGAGAAGAAAATTTAGCAGCTGTTTAATCACTATAATATTTTTTTAATGGAACAATCTGTATATTTTTATTTGTTTGTTCCGCTTGTTCTTTTGATTACTGTCATACTTTCTTCCAAAGGTTTTCGAAACATTATGCATCGATAATATATGATATGATACAAAATAATATACTAGACAATATGACTTAATTTATAGTAAGCTGTAGATAGTTACCCCTTGAAAAATAAACTGACTTGGTTCCATTGCTGCTTATATCAGCGAAACACATGACAAGAAATATTCTCACGAATTCACCCTGTACAATATTTATATTAATATTTTTTTCACATTTAATTGTAGGCGAAAACAGATTTCAGAAAAACGTTAGATTTGTTACAAAACAAAAAAAAAACTGTTAGTTGAGTCAGTATAATATTGTTTATTTGTCAGATAAATTACAACAAATATACAATAGGGTCATTGATGAGAACTATTCATTAAAATTATTGGGGCTGACATTGAAAATTTGGAGTCAAAGCCTATTAGGCCTCTGAACTTGATGAAAATATTTTCAAGATGGCTGTACTTCTGGTTATACCGGAAGTCGGTATCAACTTCCTTCTTTTAAATACTATGGTACCTTTTTTATTCAACATTTCAATTCTACACGTTAATTTAGGTAGATTTTCATGAGGTTTCCCTATATGAATCTTTTATCGTTTTGTTCTTTAACGCCATAACATTTGAAACTATCTGTAGCTGTCACTTTAGAAAATTAAAATCGGTATTAATACTGTGGTTAGTAGCACCCTAAATCTCTGCAACATTGCTTTTGTTATTTCTCAATTATGTACAGGATATTTAAAATAGAACTACCATTTAGCGTAGTTTCAAACCAAACTCATTTTTTAAATACGATGCCCCATATTTTACTTTACATTTTAATGTAGAATTAAATTTAGCATCGATCTATATTACCATTTATTATACCTATGTTTAATAGTTTTTTTTTTAGTTATTTAGGGTTTTTTTTTAAATTTGCTTGTAACTTCTAACAAATCTTTAGATTTTTCATGTTATTTGCACTTTGATATTATTTTAATGTATATTATAAACTGCTATATTAATTTTATGAAGCTATTACTTTTTCTAATATACTCGTCACTTGGAATCTAATTTCTTGCTCAAAAATTAATATTTTTGTAAATCAAAGAGAATTTGACAGCTAGAACAAAAAAGTATGAAAATAATGTAGACTTACTTTTCAACTTGGATACATCGTTTTTTTATCTCAATCAATGAACGATTGCTGCGGCCATTTTTCTCTCTAACAACTTATTAAATCATTTTATGACACAGGAGCCGTTAAATGAATATAAATATCCGCAAATGGACGCCACAAAAGTTGATATTTCCGCTAAAGTAAATAGATTAATGGAACTAATAGCACATAAAAACTAAGTTCAGTACAAACGATGAAAATTAATCTGTGGACAGAAATAAAATCACATACGTAGGTATGAGTTAAAGTTTTTCCAAAGCAAAATTCATAAAGATAAATACATCCAATGTGATTTTTTACTAATATCGTGACTTAGTAATTCCGGATGTAAAACATATAACATAATTTAATTTCTATTTTCAAAATGTATTCGCTTCATAAAGCATGGGTTTTTTTCTTATTTTGGGGACAGAATTTTCATTATTTTAAGCCTAGTCCTCATAACGGCGAATTGCGGATGTATGGATACCTATGTAGACGATACATTCATTATATGTCCAATGGAAAATCATCTTCATCAAAAAACAACAACAAACTGGCTCATGGAATATACAGACAGACAACCCACACGGATCGTTACCTAAATACAGCATCACATCACAATTCACAACAGAATAGATCATTAATCCAAACGCTAATACACAGGGATGAAATTATATGTGACGACGAAAGCAGACCGGAAAAATTGAATAACATCCACCTGTTGAAATCTGATTGTGGCGAAAGTTATATCGGACAAACAGGAACGAGTATTCAGTGCCGGATCAAGGAACATCAACGACACACTAGACTCGTAGATACAGACAAATCAGCAGTAGTGAAATGTGTTTAACTAATGAGAACCATCAAATCGATTATGAGAAGGTGAGAACGCTGAACAACAATACGAGATAGTATCCAAGAAAAATTGGAGTCGCCAGAAATCATGAAAAAGAAGCAGCAGAAGACGACAACAATAGTCTTTGGAAAATGTCTGAGGAAGCTTACAGCATGATCAGCGAAACGTCAAGAAAAAAAAACAAATAAAAACCGAACATATATTCGAATACACACTATAATAAAATCTAAAATATAAAAACATGTTAGCAAATGGTATTGGCTATTGTTAGAAATCTTGTGCCCAAAACTCTTTTTCTTTAATTTAACATTGAGTTGAATGTTTTAAGAAAATTGATGTACGACCCAAAATAATGCACAATACTGTGTAGAACATTAGAAACGCTATGTATAAACACTTAATTCGTCATTCGTAAAGTATGACTGACACAGTTTCGCCGGCTGTAAAACCTGTTGAATCGCTCGATAGGATCCTCATTAGGGATGACGGCGAAGCAGTTAATCATCACATCGGTTGACGGGAGGGTTGGAGGTAGGCGGATGAGAGATTTCCCATGAGTTACCGCCTAAGTCATAGGCGTAAAGTTGCTGACTAATCTAGGTTAAACTCAAAGGCATTATGATAAATAATGTTGAAGTAGTTTCTTCAGGATTCTGCCGCGGTTCTTCAACTTCTTCAAAATTAGACAGCAGCCGGAAATCCTGCATTCTACCAATGTATATATTTACATATGTGAAAAACAGTATTATTTTAAAGAAATTTAACTATTTATTCCCATAATGTATAGTCTCAGTAAGGTACTGAAAATTTAAGTGAAAAAAAAGTCGTTGAAAAAATGTTTTCTCCAGCTAAATAATTATTATCTGTAACTAATCAAGTACTTTAACATCTTTGTAACTCTCTTTGTAAGGAACATTATTTGTTGTTCCAATATACAAATTTTACTGTCTTCATTAAGACGAAATTAAACAATATTCGTCCGAATCAAGGAATTCTTTTTCTGTCTATTATTTTATACCAATAAATCATAACTAAACTTTTTATAAATCTCTATTAGAAATTAAAGACTTTTTCAGGTTTTGTTATGAAGTAGATATACTCGTTCCAGTAATTCAAAACATTAGAAATTTTGAAAACGATTAAATTTGTTCTTAAAAGGCATATACACATGTAGATTTTAAAAATGCATAAAAATAAAACTTAAAATTAATTTATCTCTAAATTCAGTCTACTTCAGATTTTATAATTTTATGATGTTACTAAAAACCATGGAAAAACTTGACTGACAAAAATCTCAAAACTTTCTTCAGAATTATTAGCAGTAATTAGACAAAAAGTTGTTTTTTTTTTTAATATAACGAGTAGGTATTTCTAAATACAAAAGAGTAAATTTCTTTTGAAGTAAACTAATAGTTTTATAACATGACACCAGAATGTTAATTAGTACCAGAGAAACTACTTTTTGTGTAACTGTGTATTCCATTGCATCCAATCTGGTTTTTTATTGTTTTCTGGATGACCAAAGCAGTTGATTGTTTTCTGGATGGTCGTATTTGAAGCAAAGGAAAAACTCAATTCGAAAATAAAATGAAAACTATTGAATTTAGACATAGACAGTATAACAGACAGTCACGTTCTCGTTTAATAATAAAATGGATATTACATTTTTTAATTAAAATGTTTTTTTTTTTGCGAGCACTCAGTATAAAAAGTCGGGTACTGGAGTGCGAGTTTTACTAAAGTAAAGTATATTCTACGAATTTACCAAAACATGTTGCAAAGTGAAATATCATTTATGAAATATTAGAAATTTTGTTCAAGTTCCTATTATTTCTGATGAAAATTGTAAATATTTCAAAAACAACTGAAATAATACACATGATGTTTAAAATAAGTAAGTCGACATCTACTTCTGTAACTGACCCCATTTGTCTCCAAATTCTCAGAATTGTAATATTCATGATTTTTGAGATATCACCACGGTAGGACATCGTGTATAGATAATATATGGGTTACCGACACTTCTTTTCAAAATGGCAGAGGTTTTAAACGCATATCAGACAAATGGAACGATTCCGTGAATTTTTGTTGCAACGCCACTGGACGTCGCAAATGAAAGAAGCAGTTTTCCCTGTTCCTCCATTCACGGTCTGAAGTAAAGTAATTGAAATCTGTATTAATTCTCGTTGAATAAACCATCGAGTTGTCCCGCTATCCGTGGCCTTTCTATGAATGCACGTTTCGTTCTCGGCATCGGATCGCTCCTTGCCGCCATGGAGAGGAACGCTTTGTTCTTTTGCAAACATAATTTATCGCTCTTATCGGGGTTTCACCCGAATAACTTACCGTTTCGGACTCCTCGTTCCGGAAATGCATTAGAAAGTAACGTGAGAGAAATCTTTTAACATTCTGCGAAATGAAATGTTCTGTCATTTAATGTAAGGGCGAATTATATGTAAAAACAGTGGGCGAAAGGATTTCTCCCGATTCTTAACCTTTTAAGGACGGGACTTTTCGATATTTTGACCACTCAAGTATCATAATATTTTTGAGTGATTTTGGGGATAATATTATGTTTTGAATATAGAAAATATAGTGTAACAATTTTAGGTAGCATATTTGACCTTGAAATAGTGATTTCATGGTCGAATTTTTTATTCGGTATTTCGACATGTAAATTGGTATACTCACGGTAATCAAGCACTCCAAAGTTAGAGGCAAGGGGACTCACGGTAATCAAGCACCCCAAAATGAGAGGCAAGGGGACTCACAAAAATCAAGCCCCCAAAGGGATCAAATTTACGCCACATCCACGCTGTTGATCATGGGTCATGCCGAGAGCAAAAACTGAAATATTTCTTGCAAATGACTCATAACAAACGTTACTATTTTTCTGCATCCAACGCATAAAAAAACGTACATATATCATTTCGGACAGAAAACAACGGATTTAACCTTGAAATGCAATTTTCAAGGTCAGAGATGTCTTCTGTACATTTTTTATTATCTTTTTTCGTATTCAGCGCATCCAATTACTTAGGAATGCACTGTTAATTCCACAAATTAAATTTTTAACATGGGACTTTCCGTCCCAGATGGGACTGGTCGAAATTTCGACCACCAACTTTGTTGGGCACTTGACGTGACAGATTCTTCGATTTTATGTACTAATATCGTGTAAAAAAAGTCCAATTTCAACGTAAAAATCCCCGTCCTTAAAAGGTTAATATTACCTAGTTATTGTTCTTATATTACATTTCATACATAGGGTGTTTTTTAAGTAATCTGCAAAACTGAAGAAAATACTTTCTCAAGTGGTTTTGTGAAGAAAGGGTCATGTATAACTGTTTTCCTTATATTTTGAGGTATTGTCTTTTGAGGAAGTGTCTTATATTTTGAGATACAGAGCGTTAAAGTTTCATTTCTTTTTTTAATTGTTTTTTGAAAATCTCTCAGAGTATATTAAAATTTTATTTTAAGTCACTTACACAACTTGATGGAATACATGTTTTTGCTATAATTTTTTTCCAACACTATTAGGAACGTGTCACTATAGTATTTGTCAGTCACTATAATATTTTTATGGAAAAAATATATACGTCACTAACCCTCAGTTTTAATTTTTAATACAATTTTTAAATCTTTATTTAGTCAAAAAAAAACATTTTTTTATTTAAATGTGGTTTAGGTGGAAAATGCAATTTTAATAATATGAACAAGCAATTATTTTGTGTATCATATGCTATTATATAAAGCCATATAAAAAAAATATCATCAGATTTTGACTAACAAATTGGGGATGAGAAAAATCTGCGTAAAAATGGTTCCAAAAAACCTTTCTCAGGAACAAAAGGACATCAGGAGAGAAAGGTGTCTTGACTTTTTGGAATCGATTGAAAATGACCCCCATTTTATGGAACGTGTCATCAGTGACTCATTACTGGTGATGAAACTTGGGTGTTTGAGTACGACCCGGAAACTAAGCACCAATACTTAATTATCAATTTTTTTTAACGCTTGAGGAATTTTTTGAAAACATTTTCTATCTTTCCTAGGCTAAATAGCCTAGCTGGTTGGTTACAGCGGTTTGAATGTTTTCTATGGTTCCAAAATGACGTCCCTTGAGGTGATTTTCATTCTCGAGAAGAGAAAAAGTCACAAGGACTCAAGTCAGGCGAATAAGGGGGCTGAGGAGCCACAGGAATGTTTTTACTGGCTAAAAACTCGTTTACTGAAATGGCTGTGTGACAAGGTGCATTGTCGTGATGCAAATTCCAGTTGGTTCTTGATGTCTGGTCTCACATGCATGACCGATTTCCAAGTTTTTCAAGAAACTCTCTGTAAAAGTGTTGATTTATTGTTTGGCCTAGAGGTACAAACTCTTTGTGGACAATTCCTTGGCTATCAAAAAAGTAAATCAACATGCATTTGATCTTCGATTTGCTCATTCTTGCTTTTTGTCTTGGAGAGCTTGAAGTGTAGATACCATTCCATGCTTTGGTGCTTAGTTTCCGGGTCGTACTCAAACACCCAAGTTTCATCACCAGTAATGAGTCACTGATGACACGTTCCATAAAATGGGGGTCATTTTCAATCGATTCCAAAAAGTCAAGACACCTTTCTCTCCTGATGTCCCTTTTGTTCCTGCGAAAGGTTTTTTTGGAACCCTTTTTACGCAGATTTTTCTCATCCCCAATTTGTTAGTCAAAATCTGATGATAATTGTTTTTATATGACTTTATATAATAGCATATGATACACAAAATAATTGCTTGTTTCATATTATTAAAATTGCATTTTCCACCTAAACCACATTTAAATAAAAAAATGTTTTTTTTTGACTAAATAAAGATTTAAAAATTGTATTAAAAATTAAAACTGAGGGTTAGTGACGTACATTTTTTTTCCATAAAAATATTATAGTGACTGACAAGTACTATAGTGACACGTCTCTAATAGTGTTGGAAAAAAATTATAGCAAAAACACGTATTCCATCAAGTTGTGTAAGTGACTTAAAAGAAAGAAAAAATTTTAATATACTATAGATTTTCTAAAAAACTAAAAAAAAAAATGAAACTAACGCTCTGTATCTCAAAATATAAGACACTTCCTCAAAAGACAATACCTCAAAATATAAGGAAAACAGTTATACATGACCCTTTCTTCTACAAAACCACTTGAGAAAGTATTTTCTTCAGTTTTGCAGATTACTTAAAAAACACCCTATGTATGAAATGTAATATAAGAACAATAACTAGGTAATATTAACCTTTTAAGGACGGGGATTTTTACGTTGAAATTGGACTTTTTTCCACTCGATATTAGTACATAAAATCGAAGAATCTGTCACGTCAAGTGCCCAACAAAGTTGGTGGTCGAAATTTCGACCAGTCCCATGGGACGGAAAGTCCCATGTTAAAAATTTAATTTGTGGAATTAACAGTGTATTCCTAAGATTGGATGCGCTGAACGAAAAAAGATAATAAAAAATGTCCAGAAGACATCTCTGACCTTGAAAATTGCATTTCAAGGGTTAAATCCGTTGTTTTCTAACCGAAATGAATCTGTACATTTTTTATGCGTTGTATGCAGAAAAATAGTAACGTTTATTATGAGTCATTTGCTCTCAGCATGACCCATGATCAACAGCGTGGATGTGGCGAAAATTTGGTCCCTTTGGGGTGCTTGATTTTTGTGAGTCCCCTTGCCTCTCACTTTGGGGTGCTTGATTACCGTGAGTCCCCTTGCCTCTAACTTTGGAGTGCTTGATTACCGTGAGTATACCAATTTACATGTCGAAATACCGAATAAAAAATTCGACCTTGAAATCAGTATTTAAGGTCAAATATGTACCTAAAAAGTATAAAATAGTGCAATTTGGGTGCACTAGTTTTTGATCAAATCGGTTTGTAGGAACATAACCAAAAAAAATATATATAAACGTGTGAAAAAACGTTTTTTTCACTTTTTAAGTACCAAAAAAAAAATATTTCAGAAAAACAAAAAATAGCACTTTATAGCGCTTAAAAAGACGAAGTAAATCAGTTTTTAAAAATTAAAATCGGTTCACAACTTTTTGCAAAAAAAAAAATAAAATAAATAAAAACCTTTGAAAATTGCCCTTTTTTTACTATCTAATTACGCGGTTTACGACAGTCGTAGGGACTTCCGTGAGCGACCAAATTGTAGCTCTTTTCGGCGGCTACTTACAGTAATTTTATCAAAAAATATTCATAACTTTTGGCGCAATTCGAAAAAATGTAAAAAAAAGGTGTTTTCGAAAAATGGCCTGGCAATTGTCAATAACAGTAATACGGTAATTTTTCAAAGTGCGTTTATTTCGTGAAGAGGTGCTCTACAATCATACAATGGACCAAGTTTGTCAAATTTGAGGAAGTATCTCATATCTTGGTTATGATCCTACAAACCGATTTGATCCAACATTAGTGCACTCAAATTGCACTATTTTTTTACATAATTATCAATTTTTTTTTAACGCTTGAGGAATGTTTTGAAAAATTGGACCTATTTTGGCTATCTTTCCTAGGCTAATTCCAGTATATGAGTTCCAGCAGTGCTATGAGGAATGGAAGAACCATCTCCAGCACTGTGTGACTTCCCAAGGATGTTAATTTGAAGGAAACAATACTGAATTGTAATTCTGTTTGAATAAAAAAAAATGAAAAAACCAGTATCATTACTTAATTTACACACCTAGTACATGACGTCATCGATCTTTTTTTAAATAGAAGACCCTATATTTTTTTCTACTTTACTTTCATAAATTTATATTGCATGGTTTTCAATAGGAAAAAAGTTAAATATTCTCACAAAACATTTTCGAACACAAAAATGACCTGAATTATTACTTACTCAGATAAAATTATTCTCTTTTTTATTAAACCTCAGAATATATTAGAGTTCGTACTTAAAATAAAAGTGTTTGGATTGTTCTATCTCAAACACTTGTTAACCAAATGAAATTAAATTCATAATTTAAAATTTCATAATATAGAGACATCCAAAAAAAACGTCATCAAAGTTGGCCGAGAAAAAAAAGACGTATTTCTATTCTTAATCGAATTTATAACCTTATTTACTTGTCAAGACTGTCACATCATATGACAGCCATTGTTTATTTTACAAATTGTAACAGTCCCTTGTCAAAAGTTTGACATAACCGAAAAGCTTAGACATGACCGCTATTTCTATCTCTCTCGTTCATAGCCATGTTGATGACTTCTTTTTTTGGATGTCTCTATATTATTTCGGTTGATTTTCAATATGTTCCTATTTTATTTCGTTGTCTCACTTACCTCAAATAGATGAGGAAAGAAGAAAGGTTCATTTTTTAGTAACATACACATGTTAAAGTTTGTATTAATTACTTTGACTTATTTTGTAAACTTACCCTCCTTAACTCCTCAAATTATTAAGCTAAAAAACGTTATTTCAAAACAGGACAGACAGAGAGAGTTTATCATCAAAAAGAGTATAACTTCATGATTTTGCTGTTCGGAATAACGTGTGTTTGGATTAAAGAGGTTGCGCTGTGTTGAATAGTTATAAATCGAATATAAATGAGTTATCGTTGCATACTCTATACATTTAACTATAAGTTTGGTGTAATATGTCCTCTATATCTGTGTATTATCCGGTAAAATTAATCAGGCCGGGTTAAATGTTAAACTAGACTGTCGCCGACTGCAAACAATAGAGTAAATTAACACGGCTGAAATGCTGCCTAATCTAATATAACATCTTGTATGGCATGCTGTTCAGTGAATACAAAATCTGAGCAGATTTATCTGCTTAAGTGAATTATGATGGTACGAAGGTTGACGGTTATCGGGGCTCTTGCTTATCTCTTAAGTTATAGAGATAGAGCGAAAGTTAATTTCGACTCTCCTATTATTTTAGTTTTATGTTTTCATTTTAAGAATGTAAATCTAGAATATACAGAATGACCATCTTGCATGGGCAACTATTGTATTGGCAGAGCTACATAGTGGTTTAAAGAGGCGCAGTGTTGGTCAGAATTTTAAGAATTTATTCCTTAGTGAAAATTGTGTTGAAAATTGTAATGAATTATACCGAAAAAAAAAAACCGGAAACTTTTTCTATTACGAAATAAGTAAAGCTATGTTGTTTCTTGAAAATCGTGTCAGAAATTGCATTGACAATAGGTTTTTTTTACATATCTTGTATGCTTGCCTGTTTTGAAATGGTTTACCAATTAAGAACACGACAAGTTTAAGTTTTTTTCGTAATAATTCAGTAACCTGAAAACATAACATAATTTTCACTGCGGCAAAGAATTCTTCTCAAAGTTCTGCCCAACTTTGCCCATTTAGCCAACTGTGTAGCTTTGCTAATAAAAAAGTTACTTATACAAGGAGATATAAATTGGCCACTATGTATAGTGCTTTCGTAAAGGATAAAATCTAAAGAACTGTTGTAAATAAAACTAACTCTTACTTTTTATATATGGAATTGGAAAGAGCACTTTTTTTCGCGTACAGTAACATAAATGTCGATATATGTCTCACATAAGAATTTTTAAGAAAATCCATTTTAAAGTTTAAAATTTACTAGAAATGAAAAAACTCATAACGTAAATGGCCGTTGATATTTTAACAGCGGACAAGATATTCAGGAAAATCTTGTCTACTACTTATTTTTACGTATAGAGCAGTTGTATACTGTACTTTAAGTATGAAATCGGTCTTTCCGGCATCTAAACTTATAATCACCAGCGCATTCGCCATATTTGAAAATGTCAACAATGATAATTTGATTCGATATTGTTGAATAAAATTATTCTTGCGTTCCATCAAGATGTCATCGGTTCATAATTTGAGGAATAAAACTTGTTATTTTTCTTAATTTTCTTTCATTTCCAATAAATTTTGTTTTTAACCTTTAAAGTCGATTTTCTTAAAAATTTTCTTATGTGACTTATGTGACATGATATTTACATTATTACTGTACGGGAAGAAAAGCTCTATTTCCAGTTCCATCATAAAAAAATAGGGGTTTTTGTTATAAATAAAAATATATCGATGACGTCATAGCCTTTTGACAAGTGGACAAAACAAAATCAAGACCTCTATCAAAGATTGGCAATTCACATATAACTTTTGGGTTATTTTATCCATTGTCTATGAAAACACTGTATATAGGTAGTGGATTAAATCAAAAAGATCATACGTCGAAAAGGACCATTTTCGACGTTTTTTTAAGGTATATCGGTTATTACAAGAGATAAAGAGATGCTGTATTCGCGAACCTTGTCTACTTTTTTTGACGGAAATTCACAGGGTTATCCAGGTTTTTAATGTAGTTTTCTAGTTACAGCGAATTTTTGAAAAAGTAAATTTGTAAAAAAATTATTTTTGAAAAGAATAAAAATGCTCTTCGCATTAAAAAGTAGTAACACCACTGAATTCTATATAAAAATATGTATAGGATACCATTGTAACAATATAACAATTATTCAAATTGTCACCTCTATAGGGATGGTTAGAAATGGCTACTTTTTCGAAAATCCATCGTAACTAAAAAAATGAAATAGAAATGATATTAAAAATCTGGTTGGCGCTGTGCATTTCCCTCAAAAACATAGCCTTGTTTCGCTAAAACAGCATCTCTCTATATCTTGTAATAACCGAGATTAGAAAAACGGCGAAAATGGGACATCCTGTACATATTTACATTGTATACGTCACGAGGATAACTCGAAAAAAGAAAAAGAAAGTATATTCTTGAGTTTAATTAATATGGGAATCCCACTAGTGCAATTGTATTTGTACTCGAAAAGCTGAATATTATATACTCTTTTGAAATGTAAGATTAAATAAAATTATTTAAAAAATAATGCTCTGAAACTCACTATGAAAGTGAATATATTATCCAAGAAGTAGTAAAGAAATGTAGGATTAGTGACCTGTTTCCATGTAACTATAGTTAACTAGTGGGATGAGGTCAAATGCTTCCAAAAAAAAACTAATGTTCACATTGTCGATGTTTCGCAAAATTTATTTGCATCCTCAGGACTTTAAAATATGACAAACATGGGTAGATAGCCGATGCACGTCTGTGTGGCAGTACGTTGTACTTTATTATATATGGATATTATCAATGTTTCATTTTTTTTTTATATAAACGACAACAAAAAGCTTATTCAATTGTAAGTATGAAATATGAAACATGTAATCCTGATTCCTCATTTTAATCTGTGTTTGGTATTACGTTTGTTTTATTATCTACATTGCGTGTCATATTTTAGAGTCCTGAAGGATGCAAATAAATTTTGCGAAACGTAGACTAAGTGAAAATTAGTTTTTTTTTTTTTTTGGAAACATTTGGCCGCATCCCACTGGTTAATTATAGTATTAAAGAAATATTAGTTTATACAGCGTGGCAAAGAAGTTGTACATTAATGCCTGTAACTTTTTAATAATGCGAAAAATGTCCTGAATAAAAGTTTTTCATCAGTTCATTTGCCATGTTTCTGTCAACATGAAATAATTTTGTCTTTTCGAATTTAGTTGTTATGGAGACCAAGTTTATTTTTTTAAATGACAACCCATGCGTTTTCTCTGAATATCTGAAAGAGCAGCTTTTTCTTCTTTTTCTCAGCCTCAAAAAAGTGTTTTCTTTATGTAACCATATCAAATTTTTAGTGTACAGTAAAGAGAAAGGCTGCTGTTTTCAGATATTGAGAGAAAACTTACGGGTTGCCATTTAAAAAGGTAAAGTTGGTCTCCATAACAACCAAACTCGAAAAAAAACAAAATATTTCATGTTAACATAAACATGGCAAATAAACCGATGAAAAACTTTAATTCAGTCAAAATTAAAAACTATTAAGGTTATTAAACACTTATAGGCATTATGCCCAACTTTTTTACCACGCTGTATAAACAAAAGTAGTAAGGGGCTGGTCAAAAAATCGTTTTTTTTTCTCTAAAAAAGTTAGTAAATTTTCCGTAGAATACGCTCTTGAAAGTTTCAGAGCGAAATTCGAACTCCTTATATTTTTTTTTCGTCATTTTTTGAGAATGCCTTTTTTCAGCGCGCAGTAGGTATACGAGAGCGGTCGGCCCTAGCGAAAGTTTTATCTATCTTACTTTGAAATACCCAAGGCCGGATTTGTATAACGGTCGTATAACAGTATGTAATATCACTGCCGAATAACAGCATGTGCGAAGAGATTGAAGGCCTTTTGTACGCCCCTGGAATCGCTGACTGAGTCGTAAGTACCATTTTTCGGTATTCAAAACTTTAAACGAATTTTACTCAAAACAACATTTTCAAAATTATCAACCACGTTTACTCAAAAACTACTCGGCCGATTTGGCTGAAACTTTCAGGGTTTCATCTTTATACTCTTAGCTTGTCTGTAAACCTAAATGTTTTGGAATTGTATGATGCAAAATTTAATTATTAATGAAAAAGTGTCTGAAAAAATAAGGAAAATCACCGATTTTCTCAAAAAACTCTCTATGTTTACTGACAAATTATATGTAGTTCTAACATAAATTTTATTTCCTGGACTGTTACAGATGAAAATTATGGCGTCCAGAGTGGTTGTCGTTTTTCTGTAGGTCCACTTTGCGCCAGCGTGCAGCCGCCATTTTGTTTTGAAAAATAAAAAAAAACATCGAAATCTTCATTCTTATCTTAACAAATATACAAAGTTTTGTAATGATTAAATAAAACCTTCTTGGTAAAAAAAAATAGTTTTTCATTGCGTAATTTTAGCCCATCTAATTGTATTTACCCCCTTAAAAAGGTAGTTATGCCAATACATAACTAGGTACACAAGGTACACATTCAAGCATTATGTTTCAGTCATTGATGTGTAAGTCCTCTATGTTTAATTCTGAGTACATTTTTATTTATAACAGACGCAGAAATTTATAGTCGACTAGAGAAAATTGGCCTTTAAACACGCGGACTAAATAAAGTGTGTGCTATTATATCCACCTCTCAACATAAGTCTCTTTTCCGCTTTGCAAATGTTTGCTTGCGTATTATGAGTTTGAAAGCCGGTATCTTTTTTCGTTTTAATGACGTAGCCTGCTCTAGAAAATAGCTTCCATTCATCTTAGGCAGTTGAATGCATTTTTATGGTGTTATTTAACTTCAGATACTGTTTGAAGGTATTTGTGTAGTATTTGTATTTATCCTGGAGTGGGTACTGGAACCTTCGGCGTAGAAACAAAAAACTGGACGTTTTCCACTAAACACCGAACTACTATACTTTTCTATACGCGCGTTTCGCCAACCAAGTTGGCATCTTCAGGAGATGATTAAAACTTTTAAAAGTTTTTTAATAGTAGTTCGGTGTTTCGTGGAAAACGTCCAGTTTTTTTTATTTGTATTTAGTTTATGCAATAATATTGCCTTATGTGTATGTGTTTGCTTTGGAAAATACAGTCTGGTTCCTTTTTGTTTACCTGTATATATTGACAAAAGAGCATAACCTATCTCAGAAATTTTAAATACAGAAAAAGTGATACACAATCTCGACATTCTGAAGGTAAATATTTCCAGTTACAGAAACAGGAAACAGTCCTGACGTATAGGGATAAAACTGAAGTCGGATTTGGTTTTAGCGGCCAAAAAATCATCGGGATAATCTGGTCTAGACTGATACACTTAGTACTTTTTTGTGGTGTCATTAACAAAGTATATAACCTTGAAGTAAACATAATATTTTATTTAAAAGCTTTTATTGAAAGGATTGTACAAAATTAGGTCATTCAACATATATTAGTAAACTAGATTTGGGAAAAACTTTTCTAATCTAAATAATAAAATGTTATGGTTCAGTCTGTTAAATAGGTTGAACAAGTCAGTGTGGATAACTAATACATAATATAAACATAAATTTTCATAATATGTTACATGTAACAGTACCGAAAACGAATTAACTAGAGTATATCCTGTGAGTATATCACTTATTAACACTACAGCTGAACATTGCATACAGATTGGCATTGCATATAATTTAACACAAATTAGGAACAGGAGGATATTTTAACAAACTTGTAACACAACAGATTAAGAGGGAGTCTGATAGAATTATAATTTTAAGTGTACAGTATAACCTCAATAATTATAATTATTGCAAAGGGTTGTTCTCCTAGTCCACCAACCAATGTCTTTCAAAATATAATTTTTTTAAAATTATTTGTCTTTAATGTAGAAAAAATAAGTCATTTATCAATAAACAAATACAAATGATCCATCCATATGCTAGTAAAAAATATTTCTAAATACTGAATAATTTTATAACAATCTGGCATCAGTGCGCTACTAAAACTTAAACATATGTTTGGTGACGTGCAACGGTTTTTAGTGCACGCTAATATTACTTGGCTTGATATTAAACGCTCATTTTCACTGAACATGAACCTTTTAGGAAAAACTATGAGTATAGAGCACTTAACAATAAATCGACCATAACATTTTCAATATTCAAAGTACAAAAAAAGTAGATAAAATTTAGTATAAGACTTATAATTAATGTACCTTTTTAATGATTAAGGTTCTGAAAACATGGTAAACTGCATTTAACTATCCAGAACTCCTGCAACGGGACCGGCGTACTACGCGCATACG
Organism: Aromia moschata; assembly: GCA_029963805.1. Classification (NCBI taxonomy): domain Eukaryota; kingdom Metazoa; phylum Arthropoda; class Insecta; order Coleoptera; family Cerambycidae; genus Aromia; species Aromia moschata. Next base: position 157,074 of record JAPWTK010000298.1, on the reverse strand, counting down.
CTAGTCTCGGCGCTTTGGCAGGATCGGTCAGTGGAGTAGATATGCACTGGCAAGAAATACTCGCGTATATAATTTACAAGGCGCTTAAAAAATACGGTTCATACTTTAATTACTATAGTTTTATAGTGCCGACTCTACGTTATGGCACATATTTCTGGACCCTAGTAAAGATAAAGTAAAAATGGTATGTTGCTAAACAATTTTTGAAGCGTCGCGACGCTTAGCGTCGTTGACGTATATATATTTTATTTTTACCCTAATGTTGAGAGACGGTAAATAAAAGTGATTAGCCTTTGACAAAAATGAATTTCTCTCTGCCGTTTTTGAGAGATATTCACTTCCTTTGATAAAGAGATCACCCTGTACTTCAGTGAATAAGACTTCAGGAGAGAACGCTGGATATGCATCTAATTCTGCAAATATTCAATGTCAGAAGGCAGTGGCGGTGCGTGATATTTCAGTTAGCCATATCTTGAAAACGACCCATGGGACCCACTTCACTTTTTTGGTGATGACTATACACCTCTTACAGAAAGGATTTATAGTGAAAAAATCGTCAGCAAAGTTTGCGAAAAAATTTTCAAAAACACTGGAGCACTCCCTGGGTTCTCAGTAACGCTCTGTGGAATATTTGCAGTATATTTTTTTTTCATAATCTAGAAACAAATATAAGGAGACGTTTTTCGATTTGTTGCAAAATATTTTTTTTTTTCAAAAAAGTTATGGCTATTTTAATTTTAATTTTATAGGAACATTTTGTTTCCCAAAATTAAAATGGCCATAACTTTTTTGAAACAAAAATATTTTGTAACAAATCGAAAAACGTCTCCTTATATTTGTTTCTAGATTATGAAAAAAAATATACTGCAAATATCCCACAGAGCGTTACTGAGAACCCAAGGAGTGCTCCAGTGTTTTTGAAAATTTTTTCGCAAACTTTGCTGACGATTTTTTCACTATAAATCCTTTCTGTAAGAGGTGTATAGTCATCACCTAAAAAGTGAAGTGGGTCCCATGTGTCGTTTTCAAGATATGGCTAACTGAAATATCACGCACCGCCACTGTCAGAAGGTGTCAACCGAAAACTATAGATGGTGTAAACATAAATATTGCTTAATATAATCTCGTAATATTAATATTCTACAACCTTTTGATTTAAGGGGTTAGGTGGGTTTGAAAATTTCAAAAAAAAAACGATTTTTTTATGTACAATATGTTTAAAATATTCTCCTAAAATTTCAAATCGATCCGAGTAAAATTCTAAGAGATAGACCCTTCGGAAGTTCCGCCCATCAGGCTACGTCAGTGCAGCGCTTCGCAGGTATTGTCGATTTCAAATAAGAATGCGCCCCCTAGGCGTGTGACAGTTGATTACTCGCTTTCTCCATGTTTGTTTACGTTTGCCAGCTTTATGGTGCCGGAATCGATGATTCTATGTAAGTTAAAAAAAAAATTTTTTTTTGCATTTTATTTCAATTTAATACTTTAAACGCGTTTATCTCAAAACTCAATATTTTAAGTCGGTGGACACGATTTCTCGAAAAATTATGAAGCGATTTTGTTCAAATTTTGCACACATCTTTGAAATAACATTATCTAGTCATTGAATGAAGGATTTTTTTTAATTATTATTACAACTAATTTTTTTCGAGCCAATACATGGCGAAAATTTGACCAAAAAATATGTTTTTTTTGTTCAAAGTCTGTCAAAACTTCAGTTTTTATTTTATTTTTTTTCCTTCGTCCAATAACGAGATTTATCCATGTACTAACGAAATATTTTTGGTTTTTTGATTTTGGATGAACCAATAATGAGTTATGCTGTCCACGGCAAGAGCATTTTTTTTTAGACGTCAAGGGAGATGATTTACCAATGGCTGAGTGTTCGGAATTTTTTAAATAAAAATTTCACAAAATACTGTTTAAATATGTATCTTTGACATGCTGAATTGTTTAAATAAAATATATGATTGTATATATTTAAAAAAAAATAGTAAAAATACCCTTTTTTGAACCTCTGAAACCCACCTAACCCCTTAAATTTAACGTAGGCGACGCCTATGGAAATGAATTAAAATTTGTTACTTCGGTTATAGCCTTCAAAGGTATTTGAACGCCCCATGAGACAATTAACTTATTCCGGAACACCTTGTGTCTGCATACATGTAATGCCGCCCTTATTTTATTAACCCGTCGTCCTCTCTTAACGCAAGTCGCCTTACGCGTCCGCTGAAAAGAGAGGCGTCTCGCGAGCACCGCGACGCGCCGAATCGACGCTCCAGCCGCCGCCGCCGTCTCAGATCAATAGTCCGGGGGTGAAAACAAACATGGCCGACACGGAGTTCGAAGAATTTAGACACAGCTTAGAAAAATTACCATCGCACACGAAAACCTCTACACCGTTTTACTCGTAAGTACCCTTAACCGTCTACTTGCGTATACTTGCAAAATGTGAGAGTAAAGAGTTATAATCCGTTTAGAAAAAGCAATTTTCGAGCAGGACCGCCCAAAAATTCCTTCATGCATGCCTGAGATTTGTGGCATTCCAAAGGCTTAGGTATAACATTGATTTTTTGTTACGAAATATTGTCTTAAAAAAAGACAATAAGTTTTTGTCTAACAGTTTACTAAAGTGTTCATATAGCATCATTAATAAATATTTAATCTTACGCCATACCAGTAAAGTGTTTCGAATTAACAATATTGGAAAAAAAAACAAAGTTTTGTGTTACACCTGTCTTATAAGAACCCGTGTCTTATTTTAATTAAGATCCTATTTAATGTTGATATTAACAATGAATGAATTAAAATATGTAGTCTTTCAATACGATGTTCCCGTAATGCAACATAAATTAATAAAACCGTAGATAAAAAAATGTATTTGCTGCCTTCAGTTAACATATATCCTGATGTCTGTACACGTAAATTTTTGTCTAAAATGTTGGACTATATGAAAGTCCAGAATAAAACCAGCCATATTTTATTCGATAGGAGTGTCATCACGATAAAAACAATATCTTCCAAAGAACCAGTGATTATATTTAAAGTTATGTTTTCATATAGATTAGGAATGTAAAATTTTCTTAAATACATGTACGTGACCTATACGAAATATATTTGTCAAAATGAAATGATCATAACATCTAGATTAAATTATTTTTTTAATGATGAATATGAATATTTATATTTAGTTTGGATATTAAATTTGTCCAATATTTTCTTTTGGTTTGACTTCACAATTTCGAAATTTATTGCCATCGCAGTTATCTCTGAAATAAAAAAAAATAGTAAGATTAAAAGGAGATATATCTATTGTTTATGTAATAAACATAAAAATATGTTATACGAATATTTTTAAATATTCACTGCAGCTTCAGAAGACACGGCGTTACCGCACATACTACTAAAATTCCCACGTCATTATTTTTATAGCTTTCATAAATTGTTGTAAATAATAAAACTTCAAAGGACCGCCATTTTCAAAGATTTTGATTTTTTAAAAGACCCCACTAGTATGTGCGATAATCTCTTCTCTTCTGAAACTACATTAGAAATTTGAGCTCGATTGTCAGTAATTATTGTTTGCACTTAGTTAGTCATTCAACAGAAAACGAAAATGTAACGATATATAGATGTCTAATATACAAGGTGTCCCAAAAGTCGACGATCAAACGAAATCAGGTGATGGAAGAGGTCATTTACAATCAAAATAACCATATATATTATTATCCAATTGTTGATGGTTCAAGTTATTTCAAAATTTGTATTCACAAAATTATTGTTTGAAAATAACTTTTCCTGTAGAGTTTAGGGTTAAGGTAGTTGGTTTTCTACAGATTGAACTAAGGTGGAAATATAATATGATTTTATTACTGTTAAATGTTTAAAAAACAACTCAAAAATAAAAACTGCAAAACAAACACTGTTCTGAGAAGGATCCATCCTTTAGGTACACTCTTACAAATTACATCGAGCAAACAAGTCATAATACTTTGGCTATTCATTTTCAGGGAAAAATACAAATTTTGAAATAACTTTTGAACCATCTACAATCGGATATTAACATATATGATTATTTTGATTATAAATGACCTCATCCATGACCTTTTGATCGTCGATTATTAGGACACTCTGTATACAGATCAAACGAATATTAATGTATATAGATCAGATGACCAAAACTTGACCCTTCCTCAAGAAAGTTGCTAAACGTTAATTTTTCAAACGACAATCTTCTAGTTTAGGATATTGTCATTTGACCTTTTATGTGGTGTCAAAGGACGGCATTTCTCCTTTAAAAACGAATTAATTTATCAACGCCCAAAAAAACGAATTTCAAATAAAATAAAATAAAAAACTTTTATTTTTACTTAAATTAAGTGGGTATTTAGTGAAAGCGCTAGTACCACTAGGTTGCCCTTTCAGTTTTTCACGTAGTGTCATGAATTTACTATTTCAAAGTTAGGTACAACATACATACAAAGTGCACGGTAAGTGTATTGAACAGTAACTAATTTCAACTTGCAGTGAAACTTCAAATGTATAAAAGTATTAGTAAATATTTTACAAGAGAAGTGTTTTACAAGAAATCTTCTGAATATGTACCTCATGTATAAATGAAATTACCTATATAATACTATACTTACAATCATTTTGTACAAATATTATATTTATTCCAAGCGAATTTTTCAGTTTATAGTAGGGGAGACTAATTTCTATCAATAGGGAGATCAGCAACAAAAAGAATATACATATTTGTTGAACAGGATATATTTGTCTTATAAAAAATCCTGCGTTTATCCAATTTTTTTCTTATTCAAAAAATGAGCATTATCCTTTCAAGCATTGAGAAATGAACAAAAATTTAGACGACCCTCATAAAAATAATACAAGGAATTAAGTATGATATAAGACTCGATATTTTGCAGTTGCCCAGCTAACCTAAATTTGTATTACATTCTCCATTTTGTCGGAAAACTGTTTTTACCTTTTCTAAATAGGACAATTGTAGGCAACAGATGCATGTATACGTTTAGAAGTGCTTCAGACGTTCCTAAAATAATTTAGAATAATAATTTTAATTTAAAATTCGAGACGAAATGCTCAGAATCCAAGAATTAACCCAAACATGTTTTCCTCTGACTGGAGCTTTTTATTGAAAGGGACTCTGTGTGCCAGCCAATATAGGCCAGTCAATAGAGCTTTTTGACATGACACGATTGAAATTCGACTACGGGATACTTTTAAGTTCAGTCCTTAGATGAAAACGTATATGAATTGGACAATGGAAAAACAAACAAATTAGTGAAAAAAAAATGGAGTTTTTTCAGTTTTTTGCTTATAGAAGAAAAACTCTTGAAGCAATCACATCGCATCCAATAGGAAAGTTGTAGATAATGCAAAAACCTTTAAAATGAAAAAATCAAGTCAATCGGTACATTTTTCGCTGAGAAAACTCGGAAAAAACACAAAAAATTATCTTTTCTTAATAAATTCGTAATTCGAGTATTTTTGCATTAGAAGAGTCAATCTTGTGGTAGGTAATATCACGAAGAATGAGTGTGCAAAAACTGGATTATGTCCGATTAATAGTTTTTGCACAATAGTCGAATAAAGTTTTTTACATCGTATTTTGAATATTCCATAACACGTCGAGCGATAGATTAAATAATATTTTCTCGACGGATTCGAAAACTACAGAGTGTAAACTACAATTCGTCCATTAAATTGGTTTAAAAGGCCTCTGAACACCGCGCGAAATTTGCTGGTCGCTGCCGCCGCTTACTTGATTCGACTATTGTGCAAAAACTATTCATCGGACATAATCCAGTATTTGCACATTCATTCTTCGTGATATTACTTACATTTTCCCACAAGATTGACTCTTCTAATGCAAAAAATACTCGAATTACGAATGTATTAAGAAAAGGTAATTTTTTGCGTTTTTTCCGAGTTTTCTCAGCGAAAAATGTACCGATTGACTTGATTTTTATTCCATTCTAAAGGTTTTTGAATTCTCTACAAGGATGCGATGTGATTGCTTCAATAGCTTTTCTTCTATAAGCAAAAAACTGAAAAAACTCCATTTTTGTTTCACTAATTTGTTATTAAAAAAAGAGTGCAACTATTTCCTAGTCCAATTCATATACGTTTTCATCTATGAATTGGACTAGAAACTATCCTATGAATCTGAAATGAATTGGACTACTTTCGTAATCGTGTCATAAACTCACCCCTTTTCAAGCTCTATTGACTGGCGTAATAGAGACTATGTCTAGATCCGCTCCTTTATGAAAGTGCTTGTCAGTTATTTGACATGATAAATTAAATGAAAAATAGCAGCAAAACAATTCAAGAAAAAGTTTAATATAAGTTTTGGCAAATCCCGAGTACGATTTCTGTTTTGAAACTTTTCTTGATACGGAAACTTGTCGTGCTTTAAACAGAAATAAAATAAATACTGTTGATACCTGATAAACATAATACGAGTATATGTCCACTAGCTCTCAGCGGTTTTTCCTCAATGGTGAATTGTTTATTTGAAAACAAAAACGGTAAAACACTTGTTTCTTTACCAGGAAAATATTCTATTAGTACCGGGTGGCCCATAAGTCACGACGGGATGTAAATGGTCCATAACTTTTTAAATTGAGAGGGTCAGTGGAAAAGTAGTACAAGTGATGAAGTTATGCTTATGCTACATAAATTAACGTCAAAGTATGTTATTTGTAGTAAAATCACTACATTAGTAGGAGGAAAATTAATTGACTGTAGTTACTAAGATAAAGCTGATAATATTGGACAATGTATTATTAAAATATTTTGTATGTTATATAATATAAAAAATGAAGTTTTTCGCACTTGTACCATTTTCCCCCAAAATAATAGTTGGATTAAAACTGGTACAAGAGTTCTTAAACTTTTATTTAAAAATAACGACAAGTACATTATTCATGTATAACTTATACTTCTTATAAATTCTCATCAGTCATCATCATCGGACTCTAAAAACTTTAAAAAATCTACCACCATCTTCAAGAATATATTCGATATCATCCACATCCTCGTTATTATTTTCCACTTCCATGACAACTGACGACAGGTGTGTTTTTTTTACAGCACTTTTTGATTTTTTCTGTTTCGCACTGGTTTTTAAAAAACAAAGGAAGACCACCCACTCAAAAAACTCAAACCATTGTATACTGAGGCACCAAAAATTAAATATTTGAAATTTACAAGAACTATTAGAGTTTGTACCTCCTGTTTACCATAGTTTTTATACAGTTACTCCATGCAGATGCAGCGAAAGTAAGCTGCATCTGCAGTAGTAGGTCCCAATTTCCCAATTTCCAAAAACTTGAAAATTCTCAATGCATCTACTTCCTCAATTTCACTACACCTATACCGACAACTATGGAGTAAATAAACTAGTAAATAAACTTTTTCTCTTCTTTAATGGTTGATTCTTAAATCCTAAGTAGGCATTTCCACTGTTTCTCAACTTCTTTCTTACTTCTTTTCTATATGTATCAGGTTTTCTTATCCACTTTTTTCCTTTAACTATATTAACTTCAACATTCTCTTTATTAGAAACGTCACTTTTAGTTTCACTAGTGCTTTCATCGGGAAAATATGTTTTATCTAGGTCTGAGTCTTCAAAATCAGAGAATTCTGAAAAAGTGAGGTTATTTTAAAATAAACGTAAACAAAATAAAAGAACCCAAATAAATTTTAAAATTGTATTTACCTTCCTCCATTTTATTTGAGTTAATAGCAATGTTTTCACTTTAAAATCTGTTCTTGTAGGCCTTATTGTAATTATACCACACACGTATCGTATACGCGTACTAAAATAAATAGAATGGTGTTCACTCTCTTAATAGAAAAATGGTACAAGTGCACGTGTACCACTTTTCTTCTATAAAGAACATCACATTTTCGAAGAGCTTTGCTACGATGTAATAGATGTCGCTAAAATGTAAATTTACCACTTATACCATTTTTCATTCAAACAGATTTTTACTTTAACTATCCCTTTTTACAGTTAACTCAAATAATCCAAAATTGTCACTTGTATTCCCCCCCCCCCCCCAAAAAAAAAATAATTTAAATTCCATTATTTACATAATAAAGGTACATCATGGTAGATAATGGTTTTTATTATGTACGAAAAATTATGTCCTTCAAATGGCGTTAGCGGCCTTACAAAGTCTAGCTCTTTCTAAAGCGTGTTGCATGACCTCTGTTAACATTGCAGGCTGTAGATCTATTATTACTGTATTATAAAGACAAGTTATTAGTTATATTTAACAAACTATGTATACACAAGAAAAACAATTTAAGACAAAATTTTATTTCAATATTTGAAAGGAAATAAAGTTTTGAATTGTAATGACTCCTTTGAATAAACAATTATCGTTTCACTCTATTGATCTTCTCGATTTGCGAAAAATGGTAAACTGATACATGATCAATAATAGACTTTGTTCAGTCTTCAACTTTGATAATGTTGAGATGAGTCTTTTAAGTATTTATTATTATTTATTCTCACGTGAACACACATCTACTATATACCGGTATAAACCGTATTTTTAAGAGCCTTGTAAATTATATACGCACGTCTTGCCTATGCATACTTACGCCACTGGTAACACTCGCTGGGACTCTCCCGGGGCAGGATCGAGGGTCATATAGCGTAGCGAGTGTTCCGTTGTTTAATTAGTATTAGCCCGACGTGTGATGGACGAACAGCAGAACGAAGTTTAAAATAATTTTAAACGTGGTACGTGAGTGGTTAACTAATAAACGTGTGTAAATACCTATTTTGCATCGTGTACGTATTTCTTTTAAAGTTCTTGTAGTGTATTTACATATTATTTGATTTTGTCTGTATTTTTTTAACAATGACATAGTCGTTACCATTTGTGAATAGACTGAAAAAGATTATTGTAAGTAAATTGAATATTACGAGGATTTTACCACAGACTGATCACATATTTTATGTATTCCTTGCAATAGTCGATATATTATACTTCGTAGACGTCGACAGTGAGAAAGACATTTAGATTCGAATATCCATCAACAAAATATTATTGGTCGTGTTAGAAAAAAGGAATTTTGATTTGATTTGTTCATAATGGTTCGCGCATGCAGCCTTTCGTGGAACGTGGTCGACAGTACTCACTTTAGACGGTTTTTTTTTTGTCAAATATGTATCCGAATTTCCATTGCCGTAGCCATACATTGCGTAAAACATAATAATGTACTGATGTTAGTGACAACAAATAACTGTTAGTGAAATAAACAACTGTGCATTCGAGAAAATAATATGCTTAACGTGTTATCTTCTGTCCATGTAAATAGAGTTGCCACCTCCATGAAAATGGTCCTTTCGGTCGGTCCGGTCATTTTTCCGGTTTTTCCGGGTTATTCCGGGTTTTCACGTAGTATCTCCGGGTCAGCTTTGAAATTGAAATTTGTATTTGTAAATTTATATAATTGTGAATCATATATAATAGTTCCATGTATATGTCGTTTAAAATATAGATTATTTGTTTGAATTCTGGCGCGTTTCTGTCTCTAAGGGCAGTATCGGTACATAGTGCAATCTAGAGATGTTAATTTAATGTTAAATTAATTAATTAAAATCTATTTAATTTATGGATTGTATTTATTACGTCAGATGATCATTAAAAGAAAATGTGTTTCTTCAAAAAACAATTCGGCACTGCGGCTCCCCCCCCGCCCCACCGGTGGTCTCTTGGTGCACTCTATGTGAACTATTTTGAGTTTGCACCTTTAACTTCAATAGAGTGAAGAAGAAAGAGAAAAAGGTTGTGGCAACGTACGCTCAAACAATGAAGACAGTCGGTGTTTCTGAATGATATATGCTATAGCGTTGTAGCCCACTTTCCGTTCCCTATCTATAACGTATAATCATTTAAAAGACAAAAAATTATGAGGATTTTTTACTTACTCCGTATTGTAATAATACTTTGTAGTGCATTCTTGAACAAATACAACTGTTACAAATGTTACAAATACAAATACAACTTAAAAAAAATGTTTTATTTTTTCGAGTTGATCTTATACTAAGATCCCTTTAACGACTCGAAATTCAACTGACACATATTTGTGGATTTTGCAGCTTAGTTCACGATGTTCTCGTTGACGAAGACTCGCCAACGTCTTCCAAGAGTGACCTAGAAACCGACTGTGATATAAATGGGGATGGTGCTGATCATGGGACACTTTCCTCGATGGGTAGCAAAAAATCAGAGCCCTCTTCACTAGGCGCCCCCACACCCCCCTGGACGGGGGAGAGAAGGAGGCGGAAGCTTCCTGAAATCCCCAAAAATAAGAAATGTATGTAGCGTTCTATTTTATAAATGTACATAAAAACAAAAATAAAACAAACCGATTAATCTAAAACAATGCGTGCTTGAAGGTTTTCAGTAAGCTAAAAAAAGCTAAAAATTTATTCAGTTATCATTATTTATGTTATGACTTGCATGCGAGATAACCTTCTAGGTATTGATATATTTTTTCGATTTTCTAAAATATATTACAAAACGTTGTTGAATAGAATTAATCATGGGCTATATAAATATTCATATCCTAGTGACATTTCCGAAAACAATATTTTAATCCAAGAAAAGGATTTTGGTCGATGATTCTGCAACATTATTTATTGAATGAATATTAATCTTGAAATTCTCGTCATTCTGTAACACCCGGTATATGGAATAGATATACTATAGTAAAATTTATCTCAAATTTATATTGCATACTTTGGGGTTATGCACAGTATGTCCTACAAGTTTTAAGACTGTGGAAATAAAAGACGCAAAAAAATTTCAAAATTTTTTTCAACAAATGTCTTATTCAAAATAGTGGGTTCTCTTTCAAGTCCATCTTTAATATGGGGAACAGGAAGTCGTCAGGGGGACTCAAATCAGGCGAGTACGGTATGTGACTGAACACATAACCGTTTCTTTTGGCCAGAAACTGAGAGTTCCGAGAGAAACGCGCGCACAGCTTCCTTTTCTTCAAATGGTTCATCATGATGCGTTGTACGACGGATTTTGGTATTCCAGTAAGTTCTTCTATAAACCCACAGCTGGCATTACGGTGGTCCTTTAACACAGCTGCTTCTTTAGTGATGTTTTTATTGATCTTCGTGACGCACGGCCGTCCGCTCCTTTCGTCGTCTTCAACCGATTCTCTACCCTCCGCAAAAAGGTTATGCCACCGAAAAACAGAAGCACGAGGCATAGCAGATCCACCATAAGCCAATTTTATCATTTCGAATGTTTCCGTCACACTTTTACCGGCTTTAAATCAAAATTTAATCGCAACACGTTGTTTGTTATTTTAATCATCGTGAAATTATGACTGCAACCACTTTGATACTATCACTTGAACTGCTATTGAACAGCTGCATGTGATCCGATGGACTTGAAACTTCGCACGGGGGAGAGGAAGGTTCTAGTATCTAGTTCCCAAAATTTCATAAAGATAGCGCAAGTAGTAGCGATTTTATAGCCACAGTCTTAAAACTTATGGGACACACTGTATAAAGTCGATATTTTACAAGAGCTATTACGGACAGTTCTGTGGATACAACACGACTCTCAGAGAATCGATTTTTTATTAGTAACCTTACTACAATTTCTCCGTTTCAGGAAATTCTTAATTAGTGACTCAATTAATATCCAAATCTAAAATCGTTATCTAGTGTCGTATCGCCATCGTTCGCTTCGCCTATATGATGACTTATTACCGCTAGTAGGTTCATTTTTATTAGAGCTGTTACTAAAATATCAATTTTAGATGGTTAATATAACTAATGGCAGTCCTTCATTTGCCATGTTGTTTTTAAAACACGAGTTCACAAAATATTTTCAGAGTGCCTCAACTGCTTTAAGCATTAACAGAATTTAAAAAATGCATAAAATATGCACTATATTACTGTGTTAAATAAATTAAATTAAATACTAGGTTAATTGTGATAAATAAATCTAATTCTGCATCCGTTAAAACAACATTTTATGCCGATAAAAATAGGAACTAAAATCCAACATTATCGTCAATTAAGGATTAATATTCATGAAACAAATAAAACTGCAAAATTCAGGTCAGGTAAATGTAGATATGATTACATACTCATATCTACACTACATAGTCATAAAAATAGAAATGTATTCCTTGTTCCAAAAAAATAATCAAACCATTGCATCAGGTCTTTAATGCATACTTACCTTGTATTTAAAAAATTAATTTGACGGAAATCATGTATCTTTCACCTATGTACGTAGTTTTCGGTAACAAGGTGTTTCTTAATAAGTGTCCAATATTTTATATGGTGATTTTTTAAATAATTTATAGATAGAAAAGTGTTATAAACATTTGGTTAAAAATTTGAAGACACAGGGTATTATAATTAATAATGTTCTACAAACTAATACGCATTCAAGTAAAACATGACAGCTCAGTAAAATCATTAGTCAACCTCATTTTGTCGTTTTTCCCAACATACTTCAGTTAAATAATTCGAAAATGGTGACAGATATGAAACAAATTAAGATGTATTACGCTTGTTGTTCTAAATGATTTAGAAGTGTAAGGAATTTAATGTAAATCATAAAAAAGTTAGTGCCTTCGTAAAAGAAAATGAGGTGGACCAAAAGAACCATGTCCCCCTAAAAAGACATCATCCTGAATAAAATTAAAACTTTTAATGATATTTACTTGTAAGTACCTTAAAGTGTACCTAAAATGCGTACACATATACGTAAAATATAATTATTAACACCTTGTATCTTCGAAATGAAACAACACGTATAACAACAACATGTTGTTTTGATGACGAAAAATGTATAATTTTTAATTTTCGTAAATTAGAACATAGCTATGCTTTCCACTAAAACGGAAACAATGTTCATTTCATCAAACAGAGCGATCACTGAGCAATCACTAATTACTATATTTGAATGCCAAAACTCGTAGTAATTGCTCAATTATCAGCAGACATTTTATGTAGCAAAAAAAAGGTACAGTCACTCAAAAAAGTCTCAATACAGTAGTCTTTTTTTCAATATTCTTCTTAGTTTGTTTTTGTTTATTTAAATTTAATTCGAAATATCTTTGAAGTACAATATCGACAATCTCCTTAGGAGTAATAAAAATAAAGTTATTTAAAACATTTTATTTGAACAAGAAAAAATTATACGATATTAACAACAAGAAACTATGTCAAAAAAGTTCTCCACACACTAACATTTTTTATGATAAATCGCAACTTTCTTAAAGTCTAATATTTTGTACAATTGCCATTTGCTTTAATGATGGCATTAATCCTTTTTGGAAGACTTAATACAAGCTTTCTGTAACTTCTGGTGAAATGTTCTCCCACTCTTCTCTTATCCTATTTTTGAGGTCTTCTCTATTTCTAACTTGGTGTTTTCTCACGCGACGCTTTAATTCTTCCCACAGCTGTTCTATGGGATTAACATCCGGTGATTTCGATGGTATATGCAGTTGTTGGCGGACATTATGGATCATCCAATTTATGTATTAGGCCTTTTGGGATTGAAAAATAAAAGTCAGGATGAACTAGAAGTGGGTTTAATAGTGCGACTCCGTCTGAATATTAATAAAGCGGATTGCGCTGAGTTTGTAAATTTTATCTACAAAGGATATATTATTTTACGTAACTTTTGTTATGTTTTAAATATAATATGATAACAAAATAAAAATAAATAATTAGAAGTCTTTTCACATAATTCCGCCCCTCATAGAAGGAACTTCGGGTTGTGCAGGCGTTTCCAGGCGTGCAGAAGCTCGAAGTGATGACATCGGCACGTCTTCTGGGGAAGATGTTGGTTTCCTCTGGTGTCTTCTCTCGATCCAGGAGTTGATGCTTCTCCTGAAGATAAATATGAGAAATAAGGTTATAACTCCAATTAAGATCCAGGTGATCCACTGGGTCCACGAGGAGGCGCTGATCTAAGCGGGGTCTGTCAAGGGGATCTGCATATCGATGGCTTGAATTTGGGAATTTAGAGATTCCAGGTCGTCAATGGTGTTGTCCAAGGTGGTACTGGAGATTTGTGAGGTTTCCACTGCGGGTAGTAGAAGGGCTGATGATTGAAGTGTTGAAATTGGCATGAAGAATTGTCTTCCATTCAGGGATAGAATACATCCTTCGTGGTTGGTGATTAAAGTGTCCTGCGAAATGTAGTGGTGTATTGTATTTTCACATATTTCCTCGATATGCATTGGACGAGAAGGTAGGAGTAGTAGCTGTAGAGAAGACCTCAAAAATAGGATAAGAGAAGAGTGGGAGAACATTTCACCAGAAGTTACAGAAAGCTTGTATTAAGTCTTCCAAAAAGGATTAATGCCATCATTAAAGCAAATGGCAATTGTACAAAATATTAGACTTTAAGAAAGTTACGATTTATCATAAGAAAAAATGTTAGTGTATGGAGATTTTTTTTGACATAGTTTCTTGTTGCTAATATTGTTTAATTTTTTCTTGTTCAAATAAAATGTTTTAAATAACTTTATTTTTCTTTTTTATTACTCCTAAGGAGATTGCCGATATGTACTTCAAAGATATTTCGAATTAAATTTAAATAAAAAAACAAACTAAGGAGGATATTGAAAAAACAACTACTGTATGGAGACTTTTTTGAGTGACTATCTATCTATTGGTAAGCGAACAATGATCGGTAGTTTATATATTTATATCTGCTATATATTTATGATAGCTGATCGCTCAGTGATCGCTGTCTACGTGATCTTAGTACTGCAATAAACACAGAACTATATCCTGTAATGTTTTGAGTACAATGCTGCTATGAAACGTAATATTTAGAAAATTGACATTTCGTTAACCTACAGCGACGTGTCAATTTTCTCATCCACTTTTATCCATTTTTTTGTGTCTGTTTATCATAGTTTCGACTCATTTTCAGTTCATTTGGAATTTACGCTAAATACATTTCCATCCATTGCAGCTGCTGTGGTAACAATGTACAATGCGCAACATCAGTTCTCAAGGGAAATATCACTAGCTGATGAGCTGGGCAGTGCCAGCAGCGGACCAAGCTCAATTCTAGTATTAAAATGTGGATATCTTTGGGACGATTCCCCAGAGTCTGACAGGTGAGTTATGCGTAAATATATAATGTACTTACAGACACATAAATTCTATACACTCGTACAGAGCATCAACAGTAACTTTGTTTTTGGTCGTGGAATAGATAAAAACCTGAAATTATTTTTTTTTTGTAGTTATTATGTATTATGTTATTGTTTGTTTGTGAGGATCTCTTATATCTCTGAGGTATGGTGGTATTATGTCGTACTATGTTTGTTGTGAGCAATTCATGGGCAAAGATAGTCTTGGTGTGCTGTACTTAAGTAGTGGAAGTAATTTATTATTCCTAATAATTTTCATTCTCACACATATTATATTTGTTTCATTCAATTTATAATAGTAGTTTACATATTTTAAATGTTGTCTTCCCCCAGAAAAACGTTTATATTTTATTTTTGGATATGTATGTCTACCGACGGCATAAGTACCGGGTCTTCCACAACTAAACTAAAAAAATAAACTTCGAAAGTGTTTGTCGAAGATTTACTCGTGCGAAGCCAGAGTTTTGTTTATGAACGTTTAAAGGGAAAACAATGTCAAATGACTGATACAGATATTATCAGATATTAAAGACATACGATGTGTGTAAATTAAGTAACGAGACTGGCAACGAAGCGCCTGATCTAACAACACTGCGTGGACGGAACTTGGAAACGCGATATGTTAACATGTAATGCACTTTCAATACAAGTTTGAACTTGTTAGAGTCATTTTTTTTGTTCTTTGTGTCTGTTTTCGTAAACCGTTTTTTTTCTAGTGCGTTTTAAAAATGAGTGACATTAATTTTGAGCAACGGTGTGCTATCAGGTTTTGCATCAGACTTGGACACAGCGCAACGGATACTTTTGCAAAACTTCAAAACGCATACGGAGAAAGTGTTTTTTCAAGAGTCCAGATTTTTCGGTGGGTTAAGGCGTTTTCAGAAGAAAGACAGTCGATTGAAGATGAACCACGCAGCGGAAGGTCTTCATCTTCAAGAACCGATAAAAATGTCGATAGAATATGGGTGCGTTCAGATCGTCGGTTGACGACAATAATGATCGGGGAAGTTAAATTTGTGTCACACCACTGTTCACCAGATTTTGACTAACGAATTGGGGATGAGAAAAATCTGCGCAAAAATGGTTCCAAAAAAACCTTTCGCAGGAACAAAAGGACATCGGGAGAGAAAGGTGTCTTGACTTTTCGGAATCGATTGAAAATGATCCCCATTTTATGGAACGTGTCCTTACTGATGATGAGACTTGGGCATTGGGTGTTTGAGAACGACGTGGAAACCAGTCGTCAAAGCATGTAATGGACACTTAAAGCTCTACAAGTCCCAAAAAAGCAAGAATGAGGAAGTCGAAGATCAAATCTATGCTGATTTGCCTTTTTGACCGCCAAGGAATTGTCCCTCCTCCCTTAAAAAGTTTGTGCCTCCAGGCCAAATAGTAAATCAACACTTTTACAGCGAGGTTCTTGAAAACCTTCGAAAAAGGGTCAGCCGTCTGACACCAAACATCAAGAACAACTGGATGTTGTATCACAACAATGTGCCTTGTCACACAGTCATTTCAGTAAACAAGTTTTTAGCCAGTAAAACATTTCTGTGGCTCCTCAGCCTCCTTATTCGCCTGACTTGAGTCCTTGTGACTTTTTTCTCATCTCAAGATTGAAAAATCACCCTCAAGGAACGTCATTTTAACCATAGTCCCATGGTCCCATTTTGGGACCATAGAAAACATTCAAACGGCTGTAAAAACCAGCTGAAGGTTATTCCAGTATGAGTTCCAGCAGTGCTATGAGGAATGAAAGAACCGTCTCCAGCGTCGTAGGGCTTCCCAAGAAAGTTATTTTGAAAGAGACAATACTGAACTGTAATTCTATTCGAATAAATTTTAAAAAAACCAGTCTCATTACTTAATTTAGGTACATACCTCATAAGTTAGTACTCAACGCACTGCTCTTGTTAAACAAAAATTTAGTAGTCTTCTGCTGACTATCATGAAGACATGACCTCAGATTTATTTGAAAAATCACAGGGCAGATGTTACTTAATATTTCCCCACATTTAATTATAGTTAAACATAATGCTTCTTATCCACAATGTATCTCATATTAACGAATATAAAACATGCATATACCTATAATTTCACCAGATTCTAGAAACCACAAGTAAAGTTCGTTACATGGTAGGCAAATTATTTTCTACTTTCACTCGCAATTTATAAGTTAATAAGTATACAAAATAGTATTAATATGTTACATGTATTGTCAATACATAAACTATTTTTAAAATATTGTAAATTATGTATTGTCTCGAATAGTAAGTTACCCGCGCCTATGGATGGCACGCGTACAAAGTCGGTGCAGCTATCGTAAAAAAAATTCGGCTTCTTGTTTTCGATATTGTTTTAAATCGGATCTGAAAATTGTCTCTAATCCTATGACTTCGTTGAGACCTCCCGTTATAATTCTCGATTCTGTTTCTCAGACTTCTAACTGACGCGGACAGCGGTCACAGCACGGCCCATTCGCCCACTGGGACGGATGGGCCAAAATCGATGTCACCAGTCATGGGCATGTCGCCGTCTGTCGTTGGAGGGATGGTATATAACGACGTGGACATGCTGGAAGCGACACACCGTGGATTACACAAATTCGTACCTAGACACGAGGATGAGATCGAGCTGGAGATCGGCGACCCCATTTACGTGCAGAAGGAGGCGGACGACCTTTGGTGCGAAGGTGAGGGTCGGTACTTAACTTAAACGTAATATGTTGACGTATTTACTGTACAGTATTGGAAAGTCTACATCTTTAAACGACAAAGCGTTTCTGCGCATATGCTCCTCCCTCAAAGCCCCACCTGTGTCGCACACGTGCGTACGCATACTCAATCCGCGCTCAGACGGTTGACAACAAACTGCTTTGGCCCATTCCACATCGAATCTTTTAGCTGTTAATCAGGTCTATTTTGTAACACAGTTATTATACCGATCGATAAAATAACTAAACAACTCGTTTTAATAAATGTTATAACAATGTTTCTCCAATTGCTATTCTGAATTTGCAGTTATCAACGTTATCGTTATTTTTGGACGATATGAGGTGTGGCTATTAAATAACCGAACTGTTATCATAACACTTTTTATTCTTTACCAAATACAGTAGCAACTTTTTCGCCTTCAATGTACTCCCCTTGGAAATCTCTACACCGCTCCATACAAGTTTTCCATTGTTGAAAGTAGTGCTGGAAGTCCGCTTCTGTCAGTTGGTCCAGAATTTCCGTCGCTTTTGCTTTAACCGCTTCCACACTTTCGAATCTTGTCATCACAAATAATCACCGTGTCTAACAGTGTCAATGTTGTTTAGAATGTCATCGCAAATGTTCATTCTTGATTCCTTTTGCTCGGGAGTAAGGAGTTTTGGCATCATTTTTGCGCAAACTTTGCATATGTTGAAGGATTCATACAAAATCTGGCGAACACATTCTTTGTCGATTCCTGTTATTTCAGCAAACCGTCGGATGCTTAGACGACGATATTTGCGGATTAATTTACCAGTTTTTTCAATGTTTTCGTCCGATTTCGACGTTGAGGGCCATCCGGTCTTCGGTCGTTTCACGTCTCTTTAGCCATTCAAAAACTTGTGCGCGGGATAAACATTCATTCCCGTACACTTCTTTTAACATTGTATAAGCTTCTGTAAAAAATTTCCCCAGTTTAACAAGAAACTTGAGATTAACCCGTTGCTCCATCTGAACACCTAACATTTTTCGACGCATCACTGGTGCGTATACTATTTCAAACGACTGCTACAGTCAACCTGAGTGACCCGCTAGCTTGTCCAGCGAGCTCAGGGTGGGGAAAGTATCACCAGACACAGTTCTGTTCAAACTTGTCGCGACACGCTCGCAGCGCGCTGGTAGCAGCATCAGTTCGGTTATTTAAGCCACACCTTCGTATAGCAACCGTTGTTAAATGTACGGCGAGAAGTTGCATCTAGTATCATATATTTTGGTGAACAAGC
This sequence comes from Aromia moschata, assembly GCA_029963805.1. NCBI lineage: Eukaryota > Metazoa > Arthropoda > Insecta > Coleoptera > Cerambycidae > Aromia > Aromia moschata. The sequence goes on along the minus strand of JAPWTK010000298.1, from coordinate 137,894 downwards.
CTTAAAATTTGATTTTGTGAATGTCAAAGTTGGTACATAACCTGTTAAACATAAACATCAGTTGTTTTTAATTCTATAAATTTACGGTTGTTTTCTCGTAAAACTGAGAGTAGATCATATATTAAGGTGTAATTACGAGACCGAAGTAAAAGGCTATAGTAGCAAAAAAAACTAAAAAAAAAAGAATGTGTGCCACTAAAAACTCTTGAAAACGCAATGGGAAATATTTATATTTTTTCGTAAACAAGTAAATACAGTCTTTTTATATGTTAGTAGATTTTTTAAAATTCCGAGATTTATAAACGTGTCTGAATGACGGCTTGTAAAGTTATAACCAAAATTCGAAGTTAATCAAACATGAATTAGCTAATATACAGGCGTTTTCGAATTTAAGTTAAGAGCTTGATACTATACATACAGGGTGGGCCAATGTTGACTTAAGGATAAGAAATATAACCAGCTAAAAAAATATATGTGAAAGGGAAGGTGGAGGTGGAATGGGTCACGCAAATGGTACGCTGCCGATCGCTTGAGTACGCATTGGCAATGCCGCGGCATGCGGACACACGGATAGACACAGGTGGAGCTTTAAGGGAGGAGCATATGCGCAGAAATGCTTTGTCGTATAAAGATCTACACTATTCTAGAATCCTATTTATCTGAACGAAATCATTTTCTTAAGGTGTAAACTTACGGACAGGAAGAATGGGAATTTTCCCATCTGCGTATGCAGTTGACTGCGATTACAGTGACTGGGACTCGACTTGTGAACATGGTCGTCGAGAACGGTATCTTTTAGGTATGTTTTAATTATCAGCAATAACATTAAACATTTCAAACAATAAGTACAAAAATAGATTTTGTTTGTTGTGCATAAGTACTGTATTCACATTTATAAATAAAAAAACACATATTCACATATTCAACATACATTTTTTTTAAATTGTACTCTTTTCATTCCATGACTTTAACAATTTCAAGGTAATGGAAGGTTTAACTTCTCTAAATTTAAAAAATCACTAACGTACATTTTCCGAAAAAAAAGGCTTTTTGATTACGTCAGATTTAATATGATTTACTGTTTTCGTTCTAGGTTATATAGGTTCAGTAGAAACTCTAGCACATAAGGGCACATCTGTCGTGTGCCAGGCGGTAAGAAGGGTGATTGGCAATTCCGGGAATGAACCGGACCTTCAGCCGTGTACTCTAGAAGTTTCCGACCAGGGCCTCCGGATGGTGGACAGGAGAAAACGAAATGTAAGTATAGTTTACATGAGTATGTACAGTTTTCATTTTAAATCCATGCGATTTATTTTTTACATTTTACATTTTGTCTCGGTAATTCAAAAATAAGACATTCATACATACAAAAATAATTCATACATAGGTACATAGTTACATTTTCCGTTTGGTTTTGAGCAACAATGTTGAAAAGTTTTAGTAATACTTCCAACTATTACAGACAAATTTTGACAGAGCTACCTACAACTTCATTATTTTTGTTTCTTTATTACTGCTTACTATTAATATCCCACGAAATATATAATCATGTCCGACATAAAAAAGCTTAATGGTTAGCAGCTTATGCCTTTTTTAATTTGATTTGTGACAAGTGTTCACAATACGCAAAAGTCACTGAATCTCTTGGCTACCATTTTTTACGTATAATCGAAAAAGATTAAATAATTTGTGAATACCGCACTTGATTGTCATTACAAAAGTTACAAGAAAAATACACGTAAGCTCTATTAACAAAGCCAGTCACAATTTTAAAAATATGGCGAATGCGCCAATGTTCTCGAGATGTGACATCTTGGTACTGGTGTTATTAACAGATCGTTTATAAATTATTACAGACTCCTAAAATAAATGTTTCATGTTCTTAAACATTTGTTTTCTTAACTCAACTTATGCTTATTTTCAAAATTTACATTTACTATTATACCTTTAATATTATGTAATTATCGGTTGATTTCAAAATAAAGTGAACATTAAACTATCTTTGTTCATACCGACATGAAAGTAATTAAATACAGGTAGTTGGTTATAATCGAAACATCGAAACTATAGCAAAATTTCATTTTATAACTGAATCAGCTTATTATGGAATTATTAGGTACCTACCTATCATTGTTCAGAAAAGTAAGAAATCTAAAAAAATTAAGTCTTAAGTTAACTTCAAGAGACTATGGTTTTGATGTACTCTTTTTTTCATTTGGTGACATTGTTCTATGTACCCCTATATTTTCAAACATAGGGGTAATTTACACTAAAGTCAAATATGATTTAGGCGTCTGCTATATATATACAAATAGACATTTATTTGTAGGTACCTTTAGTATAAAGATAAGCGTTAAATGATTTCATCTACTGCAATTTATTATGTGTTAAATGGTTTTGAATCATTAAAATTTTATAAAAAGAAAAAATCCTGTGAAAAAGGGATAAGAAATTTTAATATCACTGCAAATTAAGAAAATAATGAGAAAGTATAAAAGGCAAGTGGCGTACCCAAAGGGGTGGTTCAGCTTAACTGTTAGAGTACCCCACTGATAAAAATTTACTTGGACGTTTCAATTTAGAAATGAAATAAATTATCATTTCGTATACAACATCGGTTTAAAAAAAATGGGTAAAAAACCTTTGTAAACGAATCATATAATTTAAACTTTATCAGTATCTTCTTTGCAGCAAAACGAGCCCTGCATAGATTACTTCTACTCACTCAAGAATGTGTCATTTTGCGCTTTTCACCCCCGAGATCATCGCTATTTAGGATTTATCACTAAACACCCCACACTGCAGAGGTTCGCTTGTCACGTTTTCCGAGGACAGGACTCCACGAGGCCCGTCGCCGAAGCAGTAGGGTATGTTTTGGTTGCATACATACAGAGAGAACAATGCAACCATAGATTTGGTAATAATGGACTGCTGATGTGAAGAGTGAAGATCTACCAGAATTAGAAAAAGACAGTATGCTTAGACCATTATCTCCTTTTTATCTGACTGTGTTGTGATGGAGTTGAAGAGCAATGGAGGAGTAGTGGTCGAATAGTAATTCATAACATAGGTGATCACTGAGCGATCAGTGATCATAACATTTGAACGCCATACTTCTGAGTAATCGCTCACTTATCAGCAGATGATACGTTGGTAAGCGATCAATGATCGGTAGTTTATATATCTATATTTAATACCTTATCATCACTGATCGCACAGAGATCGCTCTGTGTGATGAACGCGATCATAAACATCTTACTACAAAAATCTATAGGTGGAATGGCTGAAATGGCATCATAATTCGCCCTACTACAGCACAGTTAGACGAAGAGAAGGCTACTGGTCTGAAAATATCTTCCTAATTCTGGTGGATTCCCACCACGATCTTTAGTATGGTAAAAGCAGTCTATCCTTATTGAGTCTATGAATACAACAGACTAGAATAATAGTTTGACAAACTAGCGAAAAAAGAGCCTTTTTTCACTAAAACGTTCGATGTAACGCAGACAGCTACATTTTTTCTCTTCTTTATGTATATGCCAAACTATAACGCAAAATATATCTTTTTTAGTCGTGCCTTCCAAAGGTTCTACCAGAAGTTTATTGAGACTGCTTACCCCGTTGAAGATATATACATTGAATAAATGTTTAGTGCAATAACAGAAACTACTTATCATAACAACAATAATGTAAATACATTATAATGCTGTGTCATCAATAAACCAAACTACTTTTATTTATAAAAACCCTGTTGGGTAGTTTTATTTTCCAACCCAAACCGTTTAGTAGATATCTAAGACTGTACCTAAGATAGGTATTTAATATTCTCAAAGAACCCCTTATACATACATATATTTATTTAGACTTTTATTCGCACATTTATTTTATTTACAAATATACTCATACATTTTATAAATATTGAATCGAATTTTTTGTATACCAGATATTATACATTGGTATACCATCGCTTAATTCACATATCTTCAACATTATATACGATATGTATACATTGAAAGAAAAATATTTGGGTAGGTAGGTATCTTATGATGCCTATTTGTATGGATAACTAATACAGGATATCTCAATAACGAAGAAGAAACGTTGTTAGAAGAAATAAAACTGTTTTGATATATAAAATAAAATATTTATTGGATATTATCAAATGTCCAGGGTTTTTCCGATTTCCAGTGATATAATTTACCTAACTGGATTTCAGCAAATTAAGAAATTTGCTGAATTTATTGTTGTATTTGAGTTATTGTAATAATTTATACATATACCCAAACTGAAATGTACACGTAGCGACATCTACACGAAGATAGATAGAGTATCGTCAAAGTCGGGTCATGCACAATGCACAATCACAATTGAGTTTGGTAAATTAGCAGACTACATTTCTTAATACATATGTACATATTTCCATTCCGATATACAGTCATTTCCCTCTTAAGTCACCAAATCTCTTCATCATTTTCTCGCTTAAGTCGCGAAATTTATTCTCTCTTAAGTCGCAATCATAACCTCAACTTTTTCGTATTTTTATTTGCAAAAAGAAATATTTAGAGATATACCACAGCACTTTTTATAATGAAAAATGAGCCAGCTGAACGAAAAAATCAACGTAGATATACCCAATCGTGCGTGACAACGTTCAATTTTCCACTTGAATGAATATTTTAAAGCGTAAATATTTTTAAAAGACATCTAACCTATTTTAAAGGTTAGGTGTCTTTATTTAATGTATTACACTATCATTTTTTGCAATAAAAATTGTACATATTCATGCGAGAATCCAATTTCCAAACGTAATTTTAAAACTTTTACAAGAGAGACAGTTTTTTGACATAGGGAAAAACGTGGTGAAATAAGAGGAAAAGTGAATTAAGCGAAGGTGACTTAAGGGGGAATCGAGTGTATCTGTGCTTTATGTATCTGTGCTTGCTGTCATTGTAACATAACCTCAACTAACCTTGTCGTTCTGTATATCTTGTTTTCTGTATCAAAAATAAAATAATTATTAATTAATAAATATAAAAGTGTAAAGAGTGAAATGGATAAACCTCGTCCATGTGGTTGTAAAGGACGACGGACGTGTTTAATATGTGAAAGAGAATACGATATTAAAGTTTCTTCAACATACTTCAGTAAAGAAAATAATACATTTGTCTATTGTCCATTTTGTAATAAAGCTTGGCAGGGTTGGGATATTAATGATTATAAATTACATCCCAACCATGAAGGGAAGTCAGTTTCATACCCTGGCATCTACATTGATTTGAATTTCTTATCAGAAGCTGAAGAAAAATACTTACTGGATAATCTAGATACTATGCCATGGGATTTGTCGCAGAGTGGTAGGCGTAAACAAAATTTCGGACCAAAATGCAACTTTAAAAAGAAGAAACTTCGTGTTGGTAGTTTCAATGGTTTTCCAAATTTTTCAAAGTTTGTACAGGATAAATTCAACTCAGTTCCGATCTTAAAGGGATTTAGGACAATAGAGCAATGTTCTTTAGAGTACAATCCTGATCGAGGTGCGTCAATTGACCCACACATAGACGATGCTTGGATATGGGGTGAGAGAATAGTTACTGTGAATTTACTGGCAGATAGTGTGTTAACAATGACATACAATTCAAAACCAGAGAAATATAATTTAGACTGTGTAAAAAGTTATCCTTCTGTATTAGATGGTGAGGGTAAAATAAACTCAAGAAACGTCAACTATTGCATAAAGCCCAATGAAAAGAATTCTTCACTTATAAGGATCCCAATGCCGAGAAGATCATTATTAGTTATGTATGGATCTGCAAGGTATGACTGGGAGCATCAGGTACTACGAGAAGATATTGTGGATCGCAGGGTATGCCTTGCATATAGGGAGTTCACACCTCCTTACTTAGAACATGGTGAAAAATATGAGGAGAGCAAAGATATTCTTTCAATATCAAACAATTTTTGGAACTTTGATACAATTAAAGTATAAGTTTTCTCATAATTAACTATTGTAATAAAATATACATAAACTTAGAACATCTTTGTTTTAGTAGTTTGCCCAACTGCTGTTCCAAAAAAATATTGTACAGTAGAACCTCACCAATCAGACCATAATTGAACAAAGGATAGGTCAGATTTTCCAAGGGATAAAAAAACAAGATAACGTGAATAAAAATATATTTTTTGAATATACAGTATTATACATTAAACGTACATATTTTTTTATTCAGTGTATGATGTGCGAAGTATGTATTATACCTTTTATTAATTATTTTTTTGTCATCAACTTGATTCACAGGATTTTACAGCTCTACGCCTCCACTCTTTTTGATTTAGAACAAAAGGGAGGAATCGAGATGAATGAGTCAGGCAGAATGTCATCTTTGTTTACATAATCCTCTATTTTATGTTTTTTTGAAGATTTTAATTTAAGTGTGAAGACAGTCAGATTACCTAGAGAACTGGACGATCCAAGGTCCAACTAATGGGGTTTTACTGTATTAAATGAGATTTACTCTAAAGATGTGATTAAAATAAAATTAGTTTGTTTATATACCTCAGTTTGGTGTATGACAAAAATGTAATTATTTTACTCTTGGTTATTCTATATAAAGGGACTTTATTCTTGGCAAACAATATTAAAAAGTTTACAACTACTATGCTTATAATTATTCTGTATTTTTGGTTATGCGTCAATAGTTACACATTTAACGAATAACCTAAATTCTGTTACTTGACAACTATGTGGTAAGGTAACAATTCATTTCAGCTAATGAAATGACCTTGGCATTTGATGCAGCTAACATAAAAACACTTCATGTCGAATGTAACGAAATAAGTTAAATAGGCTATTATAGCTTAAAACTAAATTACAGTGATAAAATAATGTTTAGTGTCTTTAGGCCCTGAAATTTTAACAGTTTTTTGAAAAAATGCAAAAGAAAATATGATACAAAAAGAATGAGCAAATTGTTTAATTGGGAAACGATAACTAAAATATTATTTCTAACATTTCTTTTTGTTTTTTGGTAGTTGAAAATGTATACGAGTCAAATGCCAGTCGAATATTATTGCCATCAAATGTAAAAAAATGTCTACATACATAACATATATGTAGTCTTTTATACTCATGTAAATTTAATTTATTTTTTTCCAATTACATATGTATCTAATACATGTTACAGCAAAAAAAGTGCTTCAATTCCTTTAACAGAAATAGCTTACCAACCTTGAACTATTTATGTAATAACATAATAAATATAATCAATAATGGTTTCAGGGCAAAAAAAAGAAAGATATGCTTATAAATAAGTGTTCAGTTTATTATTCATGATAATGTATCCAACTGAATAGTTATAATTAAAATACAAAAATTTATTTAATTGATTTCATATATCCATCCCTCGTTTGCTGGTGTCCAGCTGACGACTTCTTTCTCTGTAAACCATAAGGCGATTTCTTTTTTCGCGGACTCTACGGAGTCGGAACCATGGCAGATGTTACGTCCAACCTTGATGCATAGGTCTCCTCTGATAGTTCCGGGGGCACTCTTGGCGGGATCGGTTTCACCTAGCAGAACACGGCCTGTCCTCACAACATCCGCACCCTCCCATACCATAGGAACAACTGGTCCACTGTTCATGTATTTAATTAAATCAGGGAAGAAATTCTTCCCAGCTAAATCGGCATAGTGTTGCTTGAGGTGTTCTTCCGATGCCTAAAAAAATAAGGAATTATATATAAGATAATTAAACAATATTACAAGTAACTACGTAACATTTAAAGAAATTAGAAAAATTGTATTGAAAGTGGGGTTATAAATTTGCCACGCCGGCTACGACTGGATAACGCTTCCGCCATTTTATCACGATTTTTTAATAGTGATAACAATTAAAATATACTGACCCACATAAATTTCAGAGCCACTAATTTAAATCCTTTCTGTTCGAATTTTTTAATGATTTTTCCTACAAGACCTCTTTGGACACCATCGGGTTTTACCATAATAAAACTTCTTTCGTGACGGTCAGCCATGACTCTAAAAATAAATGAAAATAGGGACAACAACGAACAGATCATGCAACTACGAGAGTTGCCAGTGAAAGAGTGAAAGAATTATTTTATAGAGGTCGAAACCGCTCCGAACGATTATGTTCGTTCTCGAATCTCGACGCAAAGGGAAACCAACGAGAAAAGCGTTACAAGTATATAGCGTATATCTCACTTACTCCTTAGGAAAATCCGCCATTTTACTACTTTCCTCTCTCAAATGCGACAGCAGACTTCACAAATCGTTCGCGTGACGTCACTTTTATTAACTGGGTGGGGAGATCAGCCTGAATTTGGGGTGAGTGGCAAGTTCCATATTTCATATTTTTTTAGTTATGCAGTTAGCAGTTAGCTTCGTTTGAATACTTGTTTTATATAAAGTGCTTAGCTTGTGAGATTGCTTTTATTATAATTCGATCAGGAGTTTATGATTAATTTCATATGTAATAAATGGAAATTTCCATAACGGCCGACCAATCAAAACCCAGCAGTTAGAAACAATTGATGCTGTTTCCGTAGACAGGTATCTCATTCTAACTCATTGCTTTTGTGTTGCATGGCATGGCACGCAGATACATCTGAATCGATCGTGCTACTTCTTAGTGCTGAAAAACGCTAGAAATTAGTAAAATACATTTTGGTGTTTTCGTTGCACGAGTGAAATAGGTATTAGTGTGATTATCGGTGTGGTTTAATTAGTGTTCTTTTTTTATGAAATGCAGGCCCAACAGGTCCCTGTTAATGCCCAGAATCAAATCAATTCAACCAATAATTCTGGGTTGCCATTAGGCCAAGTAATTTTGAAGATGAATGAAACTATTCCCATGTCTTCCGTCGGTGAGTAAGGCAATTTTTCACAGTTTTTCCTCATTTTCTGAAACTTTGATTTGTATAGGGCTTTTGGAACTGGCCCACCGCGAATATCAAGCTGGAGACTATGAAAATGCCGAAAGGCATTGTACGCAACTTTGGAGACAGAATCAAACAAATACAGGAGTACTGTTGCTGTTATCCAGTATACATTTTCAATGTCGGCAGTTGGATAAATCAGCAGAGTTCAGCACATTGGCAATAAAGCAAAACCCACTCTTGGCAGAAGCTTACAGGTATTTTTTTCTGGGTTCTACTTTTTTGTGTATTTTTTTATGCTCTACTTAAAAGTCATTTGGTCTGTGTTTGTCTAATTTTTGACAATGGATGTTGGATTTCATGAATATCCCATGAATTATTTCCTTGAAGGAGGTGATTTACAACAATGTATTTATTTTAGTAATCTTGGAAATGTATTCAAAGAACGGGGCCAACTTCAGGAGGCTTTAGAAAATTACAGGCATGCCGTTCGACTCAAGCCGGACTTCATTGATGGATATATCAATTTGGCGGCAGCTCTTGTGGCTGCGGGAGATATGGAACAGGCAGTCCAAGCGTACATTACTGCTTTGCAATATAACCCAGTAAGTACACATCAAAAAAACTATTTTTTTAGATATCCCTTTTAAATAAGATGTATGTCTTAATTGTTTTAAATTCATGGTTGGTCATTTTTAATAATCTTATATAAAACGATTAATTGAAATAAGTACAAATATAATAGACTCGTGCATTTGCCCAAAAAATCTGCCCATACTATTATTTTCCTTGTTTGTACAAGCTCCATAAAAATAATATCATATACGTAATTTTTTGTAAAATTTACTGGGATCATAAAATATAATTAGCCACAAAACATGGTTGATATTAAACAGACAATTATTTTTAAATCTGGAAAGTTACCTAAGGTTGTTTCACTCTTTATTAGCACTGTTAATAAGCTGATTTCACTTCTCATACAATGTAAGTTAGGGCTTGTAAATTAAATTACGGTGAATCATTTTTTTTAAATTAATGCATTATAAATCATCTTGTTTTTACAAATAAAACATAAGAGACTGAAGAAAATTCTAAATGTTATCATGGTAAGTTGCAATTAATGATGAAACGGGCATTGTTTGTCAGTGGAAGGTTTTCAGAAATAATGTAGTCAAAAAATAATTATATATATCCGAGTTATTTGCCTCTTTTGTTTACAGGGGATTTGGCAGATAAATATAAAGTAATATTGTATATGCAATGCTGATATCAAATGGAAATATTTTACATGTGGCATAATATGCTGAAATGTTTTAGAAAGATACTGCTACAGATTTGTCTGTTATTGTATATGACAATGTATTTGCTGTATATTTTGTTTATCCAATTATTACTTTATAATGTGATAATTGTGATTCATGTTTCAATATCTTAACAGTAAAAATAATTCTACAGGGTTAGTCACCTAAAACTGACACCCCCTTTATTTCTTTTAATTTCCACCAAGGGAAAAAATTGACTTACACGATTTTTTATAATGATTAGATTAAAAAAAAAATACTCAAATTGTAAGGGTGCAAAAAGATATTTTTTTAAACAGAACACTGCATTTTTTTACTTAAAAATTACGGTTTTTGATATATATCAAGTTAATATAAAATATGTTTTTATATTTATGTCTATTGATAGCTCTCCTTGTAATTTGTGATTTATGATGTGTTAAACTTGCAAATACTTATAACAAGCCATCTAAAAAAAAAATGTCATCAAAGTTGGCCGAGCAGACGTATTTCTATTCTATCTTAAATTTATAACCTTATTTAATTGTCAAGGCTGTTACATTATGTGACAGTCATCATATATTTTACAATTGTGGCAGCCATTTGTCAAAAGTTTGACAACATACATAGCTGCTATTTCCATCTCTCTCGTTCATAGCCAGATTTTTTGACTTTTTTTTGGATATCTATAATGGCCGTGTTCTAGGATGTCGAAACGTTTTGCATTTCGCAAAACGGTCTGCCATATTGTGAAACACTGTCATGGCCGTCATGGTGTGTTTTGATGGGACAAAATAGGTTATGAAAAATGGATAATGTAGTGCAAAACTTTTTGGAGCTCGAAATACTGATACGAAATACTAATATATTAAGTTTTATTGTTATATGCCCACTTAATTTTTTAACAGCAATACACAAATCGTTTCGCTGTTGTCCACGGTGGTCATTAACGCACAACAAAAATGGCTACCGTTTCGCGAAACGCAAAACGTTTCGACATTCTAGAACACGGCCATTAAATTTGTAACGATATACCTATCTCGATTTATCTTGAAAGTAGTTGAAGTGACCATACTTTTTTGTGATCAGAAAACTAGGGATAATATGTTGTAAGTAAACAAATGCAAGGTGTTCAATTTAGAGTAAATATTTGTTTTCCTACCCTGACAACATGAGTATTTTTAAATTTGTTAATGTATTCTAAAGGTTAACAAAAAAATCGTGTAAAATCATTGTTTTAATTCTTGGATTCAACGAAACTAACCTAAGTTCCATTTAAAGTAATTTTTCTTTCCATATCCTTACAATTGGAGTGTTTTTAAATTTTTGTATATATTCTAAAAATTCATAGTCATGTAAAAACATTTGATTTTTTGGTTTCAACGAAAATGATGACATACATATATAGGGGTTTTTACAAAAATTCCACATTGATATTTATTTCCATATTTATATTTTTAAATAAATTATTTTTTTTTTAGTTTGTAGGTAAATTGTGTATACTAAAATATAAAGTTAAAATACAGTATATTAATGCCTTTTAGGGACAATCAATTTTAGTAATGTCCAAATAATTACTTACATAGTTGAAAGAATTTAAATTTTTTAAGTGATTATCAAACAGTGGGTATATTTTTACATTCTTCAAATTATATGATGTTTGTGGTATATTATGACTTTAACAGTTGTATTAATTAAAAATATACAGCAAAATTGTTTATCACTATGACCACTATTTATGTTGTGTATGTCTCATTACTGATTAGTGATTAGTTCCTTATGTATTTTTTTTTTCTAGAGAAATTAATTACATTTAATTGTGTAAATTTACTCTTAGAAATTCACATGTATCTTTTGCCTAATCAAACCACAATTTTATTGTAAAATTGTGTTCAATATCCAACTGTACAACCCATAATTATATGTGTTAGATTTTTATTTAATCGTCTATGCATGTAATCTACAAACAAACATTTTCCAGTAAGCGATTTTTATTTGCAGGATCTCTACTGTGTTCGTAGTGATTTGGGTAACCTTCTAAAAGCTCTAGGGCGCTTAGATGAAGCTAAGGTAAGACAAACGATATAAACATTGTTGACCCCATGGACATATCCTTACATTATTAAAAGTTGTTCTTAGAATGCGATAGATTTTTTATCCGTTTTAACGACAACTTCCATAACACAAATGCGAGAGTAAACGAGTTGTCTTACCGACCTATTGAATCGATGCCGTATTTGGCTGACAGTTTTCCGGAGAGCGCCTTGCGTAAGTAATGGTGTTGCGTAACGATTGTGTGCAGGTATTGTGAGTTTGCAGAAAAAGAGTCGCTTGACGATGCGTAGGTTTGGTAGATCGATGGGTTAAAATCTTTATTCCAGAAGCTATTGGCGTTTCACCCTTGTTTCTTTACTAGGATTGTTTTATTTTTCAGGATTTGTGTGCTAGCAATTGATCAGTCAGTTTGTCTTTTATGTAATGTTTTGTGCAGTAACATGGCACAAAAAATAATTTACAAGGTATTTAGTAGCGAGTACTGATGAATTGTTAGCTGAGTTTTTAAATTTCAGGTGCTGCTGGCGTAGATGTGTAAAAGTAGTTTTTTTTTATTATTACACAAATATACTGAAAATGTCAGCCACATACGTAGTAAACTCTTGCATTGCCGCATAATTGTCAGAGTAAGAAAATTATCTTGATACCTGCAATGCCCTTTAAGAGTACCTACTTTTTATGGAATCGTATGATGTGCTTATATTTCATAAATTATATGGCAGGAGAAGTGATAAAAATTCATGGATTAATAAAACTTTTAGTTCAGCTTTATTTAAGATTAATTCATATCTGATTGATTACGATCTGGCATTTCTTTGTATATTTTTTATAAAATATTTACCGTTAAATATTTTATGCTTTATGTATATCATATAATTAAACTGTTAGACTTTTAAGAGTGCATATCTTGAAGATAAATGATAAGAATTTTTTGGATGAACCATTGTATACATTTCTATATGGATTTTTTCCAACAAAACTTTCCCTAGCACTATTGTTACTGGAGCATTGTTTTTGTTGTACTGTTTCCATTAATGCACATTAGCATACAAATTATAAAGGAGCATTGTTGGATATTAAGACATAAGTAACGTTCCTTATATACAACGACAATTATGTTTATTTCATAATTTTGCATCATAATTAAAATTAAAAGAAAATGGTATATCCAGTAGTGATGTACTTATTTAATTACATTATGTTATTAGCAATCAAAAAAAAATATCATTTTGTCATACATATCCTTCCCTTTCCTATACCATTTATTTTTTTGTTTATAACCTTTTTATATAAGAATCCAAAAAAGGATATCACCAAATAAAAATTGGAACTTTCTCATTATCGAACACGTTCTGGATATAGAATTTTACATAAAACTTTTTTTTTTTGTGTAATGTAGATCTGTTTCATAGTTTTTAGTTCAAAATTTAGAATAAACGACTTTTGTGTCTCAAATATGTGAAATATTGATTTTTTTGCCATGAATATTGACCATATGAAAATTTCTGCCAACAGTTTTTTGATTAATGGTGTTTTGTCATCAGTTATTGGATACTTAAATCAATATAAAAATTATATATATTTTTTTAAATAATCAGTTCCATTTTTAATAAATTATTTTATATAAGAATCCAAAAAAGGGTAACACCAAATAAAAATTGGAAGTTTCTCATTATAGAACACGTTCGGGATAAAGAATTTTACATAAAACTATTTTTTTGTGTAATGTAGATCCGTTTCATAGTTTTTGGATCAAAATTTAGAATAAACGACTTTTGTGTCTCAAATATGTGAAATATTAATTTTTTGCTATGAATCTTGACAATGTTAAAATATCTGCTAACAACAGGATTTTAATCAATGGTGTTTTGTCCTCAATTATTGTATACTTAAATCAGTGTAAAAATTATATATGTATATATATTTTAAAATAATCAGATCCGTTTTTAATAAAATCATGTTTTTTAACTGTTTGTTATAATTGTTGATGTTAAAATATTTAATAACAATTAACAAAATTTCACAAAATGTAGCAACAGGTGTAAATAAGTATAATACACAAGTCATAAAAACTAATACCATTATATTATGTGATATTATGATGACATTACGTGTTTATTTTAAAAACACTTTAATAAGATGTAGTACTGTTTGTCATTTTTAACACAGTTTTATTAAATTTATTTAATTTTCACGTAGTAAATAAATATTCCAGTGAAAGGACATATAAGACAATATACTAATATCATGTTGGAGTAACTTAATTGTCTACAGTTTATCAATACATTTTGTTGTAAGCTACTTAACTTCTATAGTATATTTGTTTAATCATTGAAGTTCAATTCGTTATTAAAATTCATTTGTACAAATTATGATGTTAGATAGACTGGGCAGAATCCTGAATTTGAATTTCTGAAATAACTGTATCGTTGTGTGCTTCAAAATGATTCACTATTAGATACAAACAATAGTGATATTATAGGAACAACTGCAAACTGCTCAAAAACAGTAAAATTTTTTTATGACTGCATTGTAATTTTTTTTTATTAACTAAAATAGGATTGTCAAAGCAGATTGCAGAGCTATTTACACTAATCACACCCCTACATTTTCTATTTTAGTAACCAATCCTAATATAGTTAATATTTCACATCTTCATTTGCATCCTTCATAATCATTGGTCACTAATATCATCATATCTTCTAGCTGTTAAAGTTGTCACCTGATTAAACTGTCCAGTATTGTAGGTTAATTCTTCGTGGTCGAAACTTTTTAATTCAGCTATATTGTGCAGACCGCCCTTTAGGGAGTAGGATCGATAAAACTAATGTAAACGTATCCACCGTAAAATTCCAAATGTTGGTGACATCTCGTTTTGTGAGCATCAATAAAATCATGTTTTACTAAGAAGTGAGAATACTGACTAATGGTATTACTATGTTGCTGTACGATAATACAGGTATGTGGCAGATTTGGTCGATTTAGTCAACCCAAAGGAGACAGACTGGTAAAAGCATAAACCAATGGCTTAGAGTCAGGTAAAGTACGCAAGCGACGGATTCTGGTGGTCTTTGTTTTTAGGTATCGGAGATTTGGGGCCTCTCTTAGCGTCAACGGCGCACAGGCGTAAGTGTCCTTGTATTGACTGATTCCTCTGGAGATGGTGCGCGGCGTAATGGTATCTTTTACTTTAGCATGGCGTAGAGACATTTAGATTTGGGCGTAAATTATTGTCGCACATATCAAATTGATTTGACGGAGAATTAGCAGTGGACGTGTTTCAAGGTTGTGAAGCCTCTGCTGTTAAATTTTCTGTAAATCGTGGTTGGGCTGCAGAAAACGGGATGTTTCCGTTTACTTGATGCACTCGTTGGGTGGTGTCGTTTTCAAACGTGGATAATGTTTGAGGTGAGCAAGCTAATATATTTCGTTAGAGGGAACTCGTGTTGTAATTGACATAAAATCTCACTGTAATCATTGGCTCATTGCTAGTGTTTCAATTAATTTAATATCGCCTAATAGTCTTACTTTAATTTTGAATCATTTGTTAAATTTAGTGGGAAGAAAATAAAACTTATCCTTTTAAGACTATTTTAAATTCAGTTTTAATTATACAAATTCCACATCTATAAGCTGCCGTCGTGTTGCTGGCTAACAATGAAATATCACCATTCGACTATGAAGTCGTTAAGGATTAAACTAACTATATACTCGGATACATCGCACTGATCGGACCTAATAAGGTCGAAATTCCGAACTGTGCTTTCTGACGGTGAATAACGATTAATGGAATTTCATAGTCGTTTGCAATTTAATGCGGGAGTGTGTAAACAGGTATCGCTTTTAACGATCTTTGACTTTATAAAAAAAAATGCGTTAAATTCTTCTTTTATCACTATCGTCGAATATGATGATATATACATTTTTTATTCTTACCATAGGCTTATACAAGGGATTGTGTTTATATTTTATACATTTAAAAAACAATAAAGATACGGGATATGGAGAAGGAAGAGATTACTTTCGAGTAGTATGATTCCAGAAATTCTGGCACTATACTATTTCATCGTCGTGCTACTGGAATTTAAATATTAGAAAAACTCTTTGACCTCGAAACATAACCTCAAATGTGGTGGTGAGCTTGAAACATAACTTTGCACCTAATTATTTCTAATCTTCGGGATAATATAGATGATACACATTGGGTTTTAAAACGATAGGCGAGATTACACCCTTTTGTTGAATATGGTACGTGCTGTGTTTGCGAAACATCCCCTTTTTCGGCTTGTACTCGGTGTGCGTAAGCGCTTTGCGAACATTGTGCGAGGCCTTTTTGCGAATATTCGAGAGGTCCCGCGCAAGTGGAAGCACGCGTGCCGTTTCTAGTGGCCAGAAACACCGCCTAATTGACGCCTTGTTTCTCTAGGCTTGCTACTTAAAGGCCATAGAGACTAGGCCGGATTTCGCGGTCGCCTGGAGCAATCTCGGGTGCGTTTTTAACGCGCAAGGCGAAATCTGGCTGGCCATCCACCATTTCGAGAAGGCCGTGGGCCTGGACCCGAACTTTCTCGACGCCTACATCAACCTGGGCAACGTTCTGAAGGAGGCCAGGATCTTCGACCGGTGAGTGTTTTTTTTTTTTTCAATTTTCCATTAATCGATGGTTTATGAAAATATATTGACAACAGATAAATCATGTAAGGTAGAGTTGAATTCATGATTTACCTCTAGGTTATGTTGATTTTTTTACTTCCATATTGTCGCATGACGTATCGTTCTTCACGGATAAATAATGAGAACGAAAAACCATAAAATAATTTATAATATTCCTTTTCCAAAATTATTGCTTAAGATATCTATTCAGCTATTAATTAAGAAAATAATGTTGAGCAGGATCGGTATTGGCAGAAAGACTTTCGGCTGAAGCCGTGAAGTGTTTTCAAGCGCCACGCAGTATCTTTAGTCACCCAGCTGAAGGCCTTTGCACTCCTAACGGGCTAGCTGAATGTGATTTTCTTTAACATTATAAAACACATAAAATATATGTACCTATATAATTAAATATCAATATATACCATAAGTAAAATACACTTTAGTTTCATGCGATATAAAATAGATTCAATTCGCAGATATTTATTTAAACAAATATTAATATTGGTATAAAATAATTTATTTACATAAATATTAACCATAATATATATTAGAAGCACAGACTTTGAAATTATTTGTATCAATGTGATTCTATTGTTATCAAAATCAGTTGGTATCCAATGTGTGGTACAAAATGTGTTGCAACCTTCAGGACGACAAGGCTAGCTGGCAAAGAGCGGCGTCATGACTATAATGAAGACGTGACCGTTGGCACAGGCCAACGGGGTAAATTTGTGCCGGCAAATGCTGAAAATCAATCTAATGTCGGTTGGTAATTCAATGAAGGGAACAACAAGTGTGGACAGTTGTATGGTAAATCCTCGATGAACACTACAACTAAATGTCAATGCAAGGGGGCCCCCTTTTATTATAGGGTCTGCCTGGGGGCTTTGCCCTGGACTTGCCAATGACATTCAGCTGGATAATGTGGATGCGCCTTTAGACTCACTCTTGGCAAAGGAATAGTTTTCAAAAAAAATGTTATAATAAAATATACCGAATTGAGTTGAAAAAAATTGAAACTTAAGTGAAGTGAAAAATAATTTTACTGGCCACTGGTAATTGTATAGCTGCTATGAGTCTTAGTGTGACGTAGGGTGTGGATGTGGGGACGTTTTTGAAGTAGATTAGAATAGAATATTTGTCAAAAATTCACAAGCAATTTTGGACTTCAGCTTTAGTCACAACAATATTAAGATTAAAGGCCTTTAATCGTAATTATAAAGTGCAAAATAATAAATGACATCATAATAGAATACCAACATTCTAGGTTAATATTACTTTAAATACACAATTTAGTCAGCTTTTTGCTTAAATTAATAGGCTATATTTTTTTTAATACTATTATATCATCATTTTGTCTGATGACACCATAAACATCTTGTGGATAATAATAAGTCACTTGGTGTCTTTCCAGTAAGCAACAAATTTGTTTACATAAATTTGTTTTTCATGATTTAACAATAACACTATGTTTTGTCATTGAAAAAATTGTTTTGCAGATTTTTTCATATTTGCAAATCATGCATCATATTGCAAATAGAATTATCTGGAAGTATCTTTTGCAATAAGCCTTATATATTGATAAATATACTGTTTTTATAACAGGTTCTTGGAAGTTCATATATGTACAACTAACAAAAATAAATTGGTATAATGATCACAATTCAAGTACGAATTGGTAAAAACAATGGGACTAAAATGGTAGATATTAGATTCACGGTGTCAATTTGAAAACGAACAGCATTTAATATTGCCTAAACTACAGTATCAAAATTTGGCGAAACACGTCAATTTACATATCAAGGAGGACAACTTTTGAGGCATCAAGGGGGACAACTTTTGAGGCATTTGTTGTCGTATTACTTTCAACCCCCCTAACCCCCAGGGTACCCACCCCTAAAATTTTAAACGGCAACCCCTAATTCTTTTGCCATTTTTGAGTTTCTTGTATAATTCTAGATGTCCCATATTTCTTTTTTGTCAAAATTGAAGTAAACTCCATGAATGTGTGGAATGTATTTAGTTTCTGAATTTTTTATTGGAAAATGATGCACTTTTACAAAAAATTGTCAAGAATAAAAAGTTCTTATAATCACTCAAAGAATGTACTGTACTTTGTATGAATTTGTATATTGAATGTAATGTACTTTAAACATTTTTTGGGAACTTTTTGAGCAGTTTGATATAGGCATGTGCCAGATTTTGAATTTTCGAGACGAGACGAGATTCTCAATCAGTCGAGATTTCTCGAGATCGCGAAATTTCTCGAGATACCGAGATTTCTTGATATATTGAATTTTCTCGAAAAATAGGTGAAATTAATGTATTAATACTTACAGTTGTTTAAATTTAGGATTTCAGCTAGCAAAACGCATTAGATAGAAGAACTTATTACACTTTAATTTAACATTTTGGTTTAACAGCATTTAGGAAATCGGTCATCGATTTCAAAATGCTGAGTTCGATTTTAATTTGTATCGATCGAGCGCCGGTGTAAAGCCCGATGCGTATATAAATATTACGTTACGAAACGTAACAATTCTTAATTGAAAGATTGTCTCCGATATTTTCCGGGAAATTTCAAATAGTAAATCTTGGGATTTGAGTAATCTCGATATTTTTAAAAATCTTAAGATTTCAAGAAATGTCGGAATCTAAAAAAATATTAAGATCTCCAGAAATCTCGAGATCTCGAGAAACCTCGACTGACCGAGAGTCTCGTCTCGTCTCGTATCGATTTTTCTTTCTCGTCTCGAGGATCGAGATCTCGAAATTTTCGAGATCTCGCACATGCCTAGTTTAATAGCAATTAAATAATGTGATTGTCAAATTTAAATCACCGAGTTCTCATTTCAGTTTAAAAGTGTGTTATTTAATATTTTGGTGTCCTCTAGCGCCCAAAATAAGCAATTTTGGACTAGATTATTTTTGCCACACACATGATGTGTGTGGCAAAGACCTTTTTAGGGACACACTGTTTATGTAGATACATTAACAATGTGTCTATAAGTTTCCCGAATGTTATTTTCTACTCTTAAAGTTAATTTTGTTTAATGACCCAATACATAGGTACAACATATATCTCTTATTTACTTTCGGGCACATGATCGATCGTCTTCCTTTCACAAGAATTTATGGTATAGGTGGCTTTCCGTACGGTTTCTCACTATTCGAGAATAATCTATTCCGAGCATCCGGTCTGGTTTCGGCTGTCCTAGGGCCTTTTTCTCCTAGTTGATAAATGGGGGAACACACCTTGTCGAAAAATTAGGTTAATGGGGGTGTTTACTTGTGCGACAAAGAAACTGTGGCCCGCCTAGATTCCGTTTATAGCTCTAAAATTTTACAATATGCAAATGTGACCAGATTATACCTACCTTCCGATATATGTATGTACATATTGTAATATGTAGCTCAAACAGTTGTGATTGTTAAAAACTCGTACGTTTCGTGTCCATTAGACAATTTTGTCATTCTACTTTTACTGCCATATCCACGTTGTAGAGTGGATTAAATATTACTCAAAGTTAATGTTCCAAAACTGGAATGCAAATCGTTTATTTGTTTATTTCTTCTTATAGTGGCACTTCACTTGGCGTAGCGTATTTGTGTTTGAGTACCGTTGTATTTGTCCAAACATTTGATGTATTCGCAAATATTCCAAACATGCCATCCACACATACAGCAAAACACTCAAACATGCCAAATATGTTCGAATATTCAGAACCACTGAATACAGTGACGGACGTGTTGACAGCGACAGCAGCTTATTACCTGAATGCTTCTTATTACCAATACATGTTAAATCTACATAAGTACAAAGTTACTGAAAGACCATGACGAACACGGCGCTGGTGGAACCAAGTGTGGACGGTTACCGCAAATATTCGTCTTATTTGACTTCTTTGATGTGTGATTGAAAACCGACAAGTGGACGGAAACGCGTATTTGCTGTTAGCGCTATTCGCGTTATTTGTACAAATAAAGCAAATATAGCGAATAGCTTCTCTACACATCGCCGTTTTTGGGCAAATACAACAAATATACGAATACGCTACGCCAAGTGAAGTGCCGTCATTATATATATCATATTCAGTTTCTGCGTACATAGGTGGCTAATGCGTACATATGTGGATATTAAATACATATTAAATAATACATTTTTATGTCATAGTTAGGCGAATTTACTTGGGCCGGGGGGGCTTGGTTGTACATAAAGCTAAGAGGGGGTTTTAGTGAAAATCTAAAGAGCAACGTTGCCAGAACTAACTGTAACTCCTACCTCTGCATAATAAGTCTTTATAAAAACCCCATATTTACAAAATGCATTGATGTACGATCAATTAATATAAGCCAATTTAATTTTCAGACTGCGTTACGTATCGTATAATAAAGTTTACTGTTATTAGTCTAAAATTGAAGGGCTTATGGGATATTGGAATGCAAGGGGTAGTAGGAATAACTTTAAGAACAAAGTTTAAGTTACAAAGTGTCTGTAACTAAATACAAAATTTGTATTTAGTTTTCTGAATTTTGATGTAGTTCTGGGTTTTGTTTTTAATATAAAAAACCGGATATATTAAATATTGCGCCGTCTATATCCACTAATACTAAAAAAAAATATTTACTTATATTGGTTACGCCGGTTTTTTTTTTTATGAAAAAGGCTACACTAGTTTTATTAATAGCGACAATAAGACAAAAGCTTTATTGAGTTGTCGAAGATTCCCTTTTTACATCATAACAAAAGGTTCAAATAAATAGAAATCAGAAATTTGCCAACTTCCATGTTTTCATAACACTATGCGTAGGAAATCACGTAAATTTACAAGAAACAAAAAAATGCTCAGAATTGACAACCGATTTTTTGTTTAGCCACCAATTGACCTACATTGTAATGAACCTGGACTCACTAATTTTTGTATAATGATTGTGTGATTTGTTATGATTGTATCAAGATTAGAAAAATTACTGCGAATCGGACTAATGAAATATTCATGGGTTTTGTTCGATCGCTCCTTTTTTTCTACATACAAATTTAATGATGTATTAAGGTCGAGGTGACCTACCTATTTTATTCTTGTGTTATTTGCTTCAATAGTAAATGCCAGAGGATGGTTAAAATATAACAAACTGGACATTTATTTCTGTTTTTATTTCATCCGATTGACGAACGATTTGTTTTTGTAAAATATCTACACTCATATCTTTGATATTTTTATGAGATTTATCGCCCCTTCTAAATCGTTTTTGAACAACAGTAGGAAGTCAATGTTTTAATCAAATGTAGTTATCAAGATCATGGACAACATATTGCACATTTTTATTTCAAAATATAATTTTAGTTCTTCCTGATATACAGTGTGTCCCAAAAAGTTGGAAACAGTCCCGCAGAATCGAAACTATTAGTATTTCCAAAAAAAGTTTCATACAAAAAACATTCGCATCACAAACCGCCATCGACCAGTCGAAACGACGTCGAGATTCTTCTACAGGGTGTTTCAAAAATCTGAAAAAACTGTTTCGGTTAAATAGCAACACCGCTTAATTCGCGTCTAATCAAAAACAGTTATTAAGAAAAGTTGTTCAGAATGTCGAAATATGAGGGTGTACGAAAAATCAGCGCGTTAGTCAAATGTTTGCGATTTAACGCTGCTGGCCCAAAAAGTTGGAAACAGTCCCGCAGAATTGAAACTATTAGTATTTCCAAAAAATGTTTCCTACAAAAAACATTCGCATCACAAACCGCCATCGATCAGTCGAAATGACGTCGACATTCTTCTACAGAGTGTTTCACAAATCAGAAAAAACAGTTTCGGTTAAATGGCAACACCCCTTAATTCGCGTCTAATCAATACAAATTATTAAGGAAAGTTGCTTGTCGTAACGCTGCAGTTCCCATACGACAAAGAAATAAATAGGACGATAGGACAAATAATTTTAATATTCTTTCTCGAAATCAGCATGGGTGTTATTTTGAACACAAAACACAAACTTTTGATAACTTAGTACCGTGCTTTCAAATAAATTCTCTGTTAGGGTAGGCTGGAATTTTATTATGAGCAAAATCCAATTTCAAATCAGAGTGATACAGCACAGTACAGTTGTATAATATAATCTTGACATAAAAATGTGAGGGGACAGCATATTTATTTCGAAAAATATTATCTTTCAGTTTCCATGCACAAATGTCAACACAATCATTTAATCTGATTTACAAGTTGTGTGTTAATGATTACAAAGTTATGAAAGTACAATGCATATAAAGGGAAAAAGCGGCTCTCATCAAATTTAGGATTCGCATGTCTTCACGTGATGTCACACGAACTCGCGTGACGTGACAATAATGTGTTACCACCTTATTATTAACTGAATTCATCTATGCACTGGTTAATTGAGTGAACACCTAGCATTTCGAAAATAACTTCCAAGAAGAAAAGTTTTGTGTAGCAATTCAATCTTATTATAAATACGTAATTAAAATTATAAATAAATGCTTCACAACTTGGATTTGATCATTTGAATTAATTCGACAGCTGTCAGTGGTACCTCGTCCAACCATTAATAGAGAAAAACTATAAACGACAACCTCAGAATTTAATCCCCTTGCCGATGTGATAACTATTTTCGTCTATTATGTCGCCGAAAGAGGCGATTTAAACTTTTAGTTTGACGCTTCCAGCGAATGAAATTAATGATAGATTCTTATTGCGTCGCATTCCAACGTGAATGGAAAATTAATGTAGCCTGAAAGGCTAAATAACTTTCCATATAAAAATGCTATTATAAAATTAGCTCTGATGGCGTTTTCCACTCTCTATCGATTTCTTCGTGTCTGTTGATGAGAAAATTGTGCATAATTTTTCCCCACGGCAATGGACACCAGCTGATATTTTATTATTAGCATCTAGTAAATGAAAAGCTGTTAGTTAAGGTAATTCATTAAATTATTTTTTTCAGATACTTTTTTTAACTCTCAAAAGAAGAAAAGAAAAGTCTAGATTTGGTCAAAATTAGACTTGAAATTAATGTTTTTCTGATATACTTGAGTTTCTTTAATACACGCTTGACTTGATAGTGAGCAAAACAAGTCTTGAGAAAAAGACCTGTAAAAAAATGAAATCCCTTATAAGACAAAAATAGTGATTTCCCTCTCTGATATTTGCCTCATAACATAACAGGGTTAACTTTTATGTACTATCATTTTGATAAATATGTAATTATAATCTTCCATATTTTAATACAGTCGATACCTTTTTGGAGAATATCCATTTTAAATTTAAATCTTTACTATACGAGTACATATCGTAAATAACTGTTATTGTCTTAGAAAATAGCCTGATGAATATCTTAGAAAAAGCGCCTGGTTCTCCTAAAACTTTTTAACTAAAATGTAAAGTCACATAGGAAACTGCCACCGGTTTGCTACGGTAGTACGAGATATGAACTGTCATGATTACAAGGCAATGTTGAAAATGTTTACGTTTACGTGGAAAATTTTATATTAACATACTTACGTCAGATCTTAAACGATGTGTTTGTGTGTTATGTTTTGTGGAATGCATTTATTTATTGAGTGTTCACCGTTTTTTAATGGGTTATTTAAATATTTTTGATAAAACGTTGAATGTTTCAAAAATAAATATCTACATTTTAATCTCATTGTCAGTTCACTCCAATTTTTCTCTAGCTATGAATTTCTCTTGCCAATCCAAGTTCAATTTTGAACCATATAAATGGGATTTTAATTCAATACAGAAATATTTAAGCTACCTCATTTCTAAATCGAAATGATGTAATAATCTAGTTTGTTTGTGGCAAATATGTATGGTCTTTATTTTTGTAATACTTCGTTTTGTAAAAAAGTTTGTTAAACAATTTTATGCGGAATTGAGTGGGCACACACACGTTATGAGAAAACTAAATGTATCTACAGGACGTTTTATGAAAATCAAGTAAAGTTTAATGTTTAAAAAAAAAAGACAAAGGACCCTAGCTCCAAATCTGTCTCTCAAAGAAAATGTTTGTATTTATACCAATTTCAGATTTATTAACATTCGTTAAAAAATGATTTCGAATTATTCCTGACTGTGCATGTGTAATGACGTAATGACTAATGATGTAGGGTGTTAATAGATTGTGTTTAAGCTATATTTATATGTTTGAGTGTTATTCCATTAGGATATAATTTGTTTAGTCATTGTTAGAAACAATAAGTGCATTAAACGTAAGGCATTAAAAATAATACTTAAGTATTTTATTTTGTAGATAAGTACAGTATCACTTCTGAAATTGCATTACCTATTATTATTCGTTAGAAATATACGATTTGAATACGTAAAATGTTTCTACTTGGGACATATTTGCCCTTACGTAACCAGTTACTACTGGCTACTCAATTTATTAACGAAAACTGTTCCCCTAAAAAATACTTCCTAGCTGGTACAAAATACGAAACGGATGTTATATGCGTACATATATGTTATTTCTCTCTTAAAATATAAAATATACTTATTTCAGTAAACTTGTAATAGTTGAATATAGGATATTTTTTTTTATCACATAGGGAATATCTGTACGATCTACGATAATTAGATTGAAAATAAAATAAAGTGGAGCAAAGTTTAGCCTCTTTGGCTGTTACACAAGAACCAAAACTGACTCAACGGCGGTATCATTGAGAAGTGAGAGTTCCAAATTGTCACGATTCTCCTTTAAATACGGAAAATTCTTATATCGCACGCTTTTTATTGGTCCTTTTGCATAGCAACAATTCTAAAACAAGAATTTAGATGGTACTATGCAGTTCAACTGTTTCACGTAAGAGAAAATGATTACTCGAATCATTTTTACTGTAAGAAACGTTAAGGACTATTTATATCATTTTCCGTTATTTATAACAGGGCTGTTAGTTAACGATTCCAGCTATACATACAGTGCACGCCTAAAGTATGGAATTGTCTGAGAACAATGCTTTTCTAGGGAGATTCTCGAACACTTCTTTAACCTCTAGAGGGCCGGAAAACCAATATTTTGGCGCACCACAAAATTTTCTTCATTTTTCCAATATTATTACTTTTTTTTAATAGAATTAAAGGTAAATGTTCCCCTCCCCACCCCCTTTTTACCTACCCTATATCGCTTAAATTTGTAATTTCTACCTTATACAAGCGGTACATTGTTGTATTTGCATGAGGCTATAATTACAAACAAATATATTTTTATAGAAGGTTTTTGATATTACTATTTAATATAATTCAATGTAAATTCCCCTCACTCCCCTTTTTACCCCACTCATACCCCTTATTCTATTAGACTTTTTTGAACAAATAGGTACATTGCTTTATTTGCATGTGGCTGTAATTATAAATAAATTTATTTTCATGGCGGTGATTTCGATGAAAAATTTAGCCAAAAAATTAACAAAAAAAAAAAAAGAACAAACAAAAACATACAAAAAAAGAAACGTAACTCTGCCACAGTCGGTCCCAAGCCCTTGTTCAAAAAAGGAGGATGTTTCAAAATCGTTCATGCGAGGCAAAGGGGTAGTTTTTAAAAGCAACCCCTATTATAGGGGTTGCTTTTGGGTTTATTATTTTTTTTTTAGTCAGATTTGGATTCAGCGTCGAAAAATACATCGAAAACTTATATATTTTCGAATTTGAAATTTTTAACACGAGCTGTTCCCTTCCGGGCCGGAAAGCCAATATATTGGCTCACCCCGTGATCGACTCTTTGCCTATGATCAATCAATGATATAAGATACTTTTTATACCAGTTTTCTAAAGGTTAAAAAGCTATCTCACAATTTTCCCTAATAACTGGCAGGCGAGGACTCGTCGAATAGCCAGATCTAATACCCGTAGACCGTATTTATGAGGGTACTTGAAAAGTAAAGTTTGATGTATCAATTGTTCTGCGTAAAAACTGTGATAACTTAGGTGGGATTATAGCATTACCCTTGTTCTGTTTGCTTCTACCTACCTTTATTTGCTCCTAACCAATTTATGTAGAGCACGAAAGGCGATACGGGACCGTCGGATACAAGGACCCAAACATTTTTACGAGTTCCCCGCCAATTCATTACACGAGAGAAATTGAGTGTTTTGTTTGTCCTCATTTCAGATATGCCGCGTGGGCACAAATCTGGGAAAATTTTATATTTTATTACGTTGTTAAATTTCGCGGTTGATTGGGCGAGTTTAGCAAGTAAATGGGAATATGGAAAGATAAAATGTGCCTCTAAATTTCAATTTTAGACCAGGCGGTATCTGTTTTGGTTTGGAATTTTTCCATATGATTTCTAATTTTTATTGAAATGCTTCTGGAATATCATGGGGAATGATAATTTCGATATGCGCTAGTTGAAAAAGTTGGGGAAAATTTATTTCCACATTTGTTAAACAAAATTTAAAAAAACATCTAAAACACCCGTTTTTTTCCCTTCTTTTTGTTGAAGTTGAAGAAAAGTGAAGTGAAGTGAAAGAAAAGTTGAGGAAAAAAAATGTTATTGCATTTTACATGGCATGTGATGTGTTAGAAATTGAAAATGAACTATTATTATTGCAAAAGAACAATAATTCGCAAAAAAAAAATAGAAAAACGGCCTGAAAGTTTTTTCCTGAATACGACCTTCAGACCATGGCTGAGAAAACTTTTAATAAACTCGGTCTAATATAGTATTATCCAGAAAAAGAGGATATTTGACAAAACACGGTGACTGACCCAAATAGAACACCGTAAAAGCAAAAACTTTCCAAAAATGTTTGTCTTATCAGAAAATTATATAAATGGTTTGCAACATAATTGTGAATTTTCTTTGCTATAATTACAGTCAACATAGAACCTTTTTTTTTCATCAAAAAGCCTAACATTTTGATTTTGATTTGAAGCCAGTAGGCAGTTGCTGTTGACAGTGTCTATAGTAATACATATAATAGTATTTGCTACTAGTCAGTTTCTGGAGTGGGTACTGGAACCTTCGGCGTAGAAACAAAAAACTGGACGTTTTCCACGAAACACAGAACTATTATACTTTTCTCGATCGCGTTTCGCCAACTAAGTTGACATCTTCAGGAGATTAAAACTCATTTTTTTAAATTTTATTTAAAAAATAAAAAGTTGGCGAAACGCGCGTTGAAAAAAAGTATAGTAGTTCGGTGTTTCGTGGACAACGTCCAGTTTTTTTTAGTCAGTAGGTACCTTTTGTTTTAATAAAAGCAACTTCTGTGATTTCGACTTCTTATCTGTAATTACTCACTTATTTTTTCATCCAATATCCAAAAAAAAAAAAAACGTCATCAAAGTTGGCCGAGCAAAAAAAGACGTATTTCTATTCCATCTTAAATTTATTACCTTATTTAATTCTCAAATACGGCTTTTACATCATGTGACAGCATTTATTTATTTTACAATTGTGACAACAAAGTTTCGTTTTAGGCATAACCTCTATTCTGACATAACCTCTATTTCCTTCTTTCTCGTTCATAGACAAATTTGGTGACGTTTTTTTTTTTTTTTGATGGCTCTAGAATCTCAAAAACCAAATACTATTATAAACTAAAAATTGCAGTAAATTTAACTTATCTCCAAGTTTTCCATCATCTTCATACGAATTCATCTCCATACGAATAAAAAACAATATATAGCTACATATTTGGCATTTTCGCAAATACTTTTCAACTTTTCAACTTCGCAAATACAAGCTGTTTTCAACATCTTCAGGTGAGGCAGATGGTTTTTGATTTTTTTTTCATTTATATCCCTCTGATGTGGGTCTCATGCCTCAAATTCCGCCACTTCTTGATTTAATATATAAAGTAACCCCTAATAATCTAATATTAACCATTTAACGCCCAAGTGCACAGTCAATAGACATAAACTTCTTTGTGACGATCCCGATGTCAGAATTTCAAAATTCGGGATTTCGAAATTTGCTTCAAAATGGTCGCCATGTCATATCTACCATCCTGAATTTTGAAATTATGACATCGGGATCGTGATTAGCGACCCCGAAAACCCCTGGTTTACAAAGTTTCGATGCCATATTGGATCCGCCATCTTGAATTTTGAAATTCTGACATCAGGATCGTGATCAGCGACCCCAAAAACCCCTAAAGCACTAATAAATTTTTCAAAATTCTTCTCTTGCGTCAATGATCCCTCAACTGGTAAAAATGAGAAATATCACCCTTTGAATTTTGCCATATCTAGTTATTGTAACCTCAAAAATGAGAAAATTAAATTGTTCTCATTGCGTTTCCTTCAAGTACACGTCTCGAGTGCACGTTTCTATTTGTTTTTGAGTGGTATAAAGGACGATAACAGCTGAAATTGCGATTTAAAAAAAAGGATCTTGAAAAAATCGAATTTTTTAATAGTTTTTGTTAAAAATTGAAGGTTCCATCAATTTTTTTTGCAAATTTTAACGATTCCATTCGAAAGAGCGACCTCGAAAACATAGGAATATACATGGTTTTAGTTATTTTTTCTATCAGTAATATGAGCCTCTAAGTTCATGTCTCTTGACAGTGCACTTGGGCGTTAAAGGGTCGATAGCACAGGTTTATAAAAAAAAGTTGTCTGGATCTGGGATCAGAACAGACAAACCGTGTTTTTTGCACTTTTAGGCTAGGATATCTCAAAATCCTGACGTGATAGAGCAAAACTAAAAATAGATTCGAATTCATGGTCGAAAAATACATAAGAAACGTATGGTCTGACCCCAGATCCAGACAACTATTCTTTTTTTGTTTTGTATTGATAATTTCTTACATATATTAATTTTTAGCAATAGTTTTGTGTTGTTTGTTACTCATATATTATGTGTTTATAGTCCAATCAACGAGCGAAAGCCCCCATGTAATTGGTCACTAATTGTTATCATCAAACAAAAAATATGGTCGTATAGAGAAAAAAATTCTAAGAAAGATAGCGTTTTTTGTGACTCGAGTTTTAATGGCGAACATTACCAAAAAAAATCGCAAAAGTAAAAAAAAACGGTTTTTTGCAAATAAAAAAAAGCTTCAAATCCTACACAAGAAAGTTAAATTAGAAAGTTGTAGGTCTTAAAAATGCGCGTCGAATGAGATGTGAACGAAAAAAGTCGGTTCATAAACATTTGAGAAAAATTTAAAAAAACGTCAAAATTCGCGTTTTCGTATTTTTACTGTAACAATTCCAATTTTGTTTGAACAGACTTCTTGTTAACTAGAAATACAGCCCAAGACAAGCGGAAAATGACATTTTTTTTCGAAAATTCAAAAAAGTTATTTTTTTCGAGTTAAAACGGTTTAAAAAAAAGACGTTTTCAAAAATCAACTTTTACAGACGCAAAAATGATCGTACAGAAACGATCGTGGGCTCATTTTATTCGCGAAGACTTGTACTTTCATGCTATTAACCCACGAGCACTATCAGTGTTAGAAAAACTTTTTTGATATTTGCTCATATTTTTCGGAAACTTGAAGCAGGCTCTTTGAGCTTTTAGATAAGCTTTCCCCACTCGCCTTGCTTCCGTGTACTGCACTAGGGTGCGAGAGTGGGGATGGTTGGTGGCCTTGGCGGCGGATTGTTAGTTAATATCTAACACGCTAGCGAAGAGGTTCATGTAATTCTTAGGAAAAATCTAACGGCGATAGTAATTGTGTACATGTAAATTGCGTTGTAGTTTTTATTTTGGATGATAAAATAGAACAACAGTTATTGCGATGGTATGAGGAGGTTCAAACTGATGAAGAATGCTCTGATAATTCCGATTCCAGTAAGAAAAAAACCGCTTTACACAACATCGTTGCAGTAATTGCAACAAATCAATTTGCAAGTAACATACACAAAGTACCACTTTTTTAATTTGCACTGCTCGTGGCGAAAAAAATGACGCTTCTGAATTTTGATTATATTGAACAGCATATTGTAACTATGCTAAATATTCATTTATATTTAGGTTCCTATTAATATTAAATGTATGTATTTATTCAGTTTAATACCTTGGCTAATCATTAAAGTGAAGTATCTTAAGATTTTACGGGTTTTATTGCAATTTGTGAAATGTTAGATAAAATCTAACACGATAGTGTTCGTGTAACTAATGTAAGCGATAGTTCTCGCGGGTTAAAAAACCAAATTGCTTTTATTTAATTTTTGCATAAAAAAATGCGTTGTAAAATTGTATCATTGAACCGGTTTTTTTCGAACCGGTTTTTTTCGAATAACTTTTTTAATTTTGGTTTTACATTTTTGGCCGTTGCATATTTGAAAAGTGCCATTCAAAACACGCGTTTAAAAAAAATTAAGGTCCTACGACCTCAGGGAGCCGAGATAATTATTTTTCTTTTTTTAATTCCTGACAGCGCTGTATACGTCCAATTGACTTCTTTTTTTACACGAAATAGATCTCAGACTTTTACTTTCTTAAAAAAAAATATTTCAAATCATTTCGCATAAATTAAGTTGACATAATTGTTTGCGAAAGTACAGGGTTGCGGAGCGCTAGCCAATGCACGGCGACAGAGTTGAGGGACACTCCGCTTGGGCGTATCAAAAAATAAACACGATTTCTAGTCTATCGCGCTCGCAAAATTATCTTTTCCTCAGCTTAAAAAAAATTATCTCGGCTCTCTGAGGTCGTAGGACCTTCATTTTTTTTAAATGCGTGTTTTGAATGGCACTTTTCAAATATGCAACGGTCAAAAATGTAAAACCAGAATTAAAATAGTTATTCGAAAAAAACCGGTTCGAAAAATGATACAATTTTACAACGCATTTTTTTATACAAAAATTAAATAAAAGCGATTTGGTTTTTTAATAGCATGAAAGTAGAAGTCTTCGCGAATAAAATGAGCCCACGATCGTTTCTGTACGATCATTTTTGCCTCTGTAAAAGCTGATTTTTTGAAAACGTATTTTTTTTTATAAAATCGTTATACTCGAAAAAATAAAACTTTTTTTGAATTTTTGAAAAAAGGGTCATTTTCCGCTTGTCTTGGGCTGTGTTTCTAGTTAACAAGAAGTATGTTCAAACAAAATTGGAATTGTTACAGCAAAAATACGAAAACGCGAATTTTGACGTTTTTTTAAATTTTTCTCAACTGTTTATGAACCGATTTTTTTTCGTTCACATCTCATTCGACGCGCATTTTTAAGACCTACAACTTTCTAATTTAACTTTCTTGTGTAGGACTTGAGACTTTTTTTTATTTGCAAAAAAAACAGTTTTTTTTACTTTTGCGAATTTTTTTGGTTATGTTCGCCATTAAAACTCGAGTCGCAAAAAACGCTATCTTACTTAGAATTTTTTTCTCTATACGACCATATTTTTTGTTTGCTGATAACAATTAGTGACCGGTTTTCTCCCCGTTGATTGGGCTATTAATTACATGGCATTGTGGCCTCGTAACAACTCTTTGCACACTTTGCACATGGAACGCAATTTATGTCGCGACCGAATGCCGTAATTGTTGGAAAACAATAAAATTCTCGGTTAGTCGGTTAACGTCAGGATGTTATGAATACAAGATGAAACCGTTAATGGAAAAATAATTGTAAATAAAATTGACGTCATCTCTATATCTGTTCGTAGGCAGTAGTAAAATTACTACATAGTAGCGTTGTACCGGTGACACATTGCATGGATATCATTCTAAATCTGTTTTCAAATGGAAAAAGGTCAGATTATTTTACGACTTATTTATTTATTTATTTATTTATTATGTAAATGGTATCATTGTATTAATATCTGCTTCCTTCTATATTGTAATAATACATGCAGAATATAAATAGTTTTTATGCGTATTTATTTTATATTTTCTTGTTTTGTGAAGTGCGTTGTTCATTTTTACTTATGTCTGCCTGTTTACCTGCATATGTATGTACACAATTTGAGAACGCTTAAAGATAACTCAAAATCTGGAATAATTATTTACCGCAACGAGACCTGGAATTGGTTTGATGACTTTTAAGGTTTATCGGTTGGGGAACTGAATAATAAGTCAAAGATTAAAGGGAATTTTTAAATTGGGGGGACTGGGGAAAGATTTTCTGTCCCCCCCAAATCCCCCTTTTGGAAGGGGTTGAGCAGAAATATTCATGTAACTTATAGTCTTATGTATGGCTTTCGACGGAAAGCAATTCAAGTCTTTAGTATAATTTCTACCTGTTTCCGCATTAATAATGAAAATTACCAAAAAAAAAAAACAATAATTAAAACGTAATAGAATCGTCTAAAAATAGCGTTAAAAAATTGTTTACTTACAATTAGTATGAAAATTAAAGCGATAAATATAAAGCACTCAGGTTTTCCACTCAAATTTGTTCTCCCTCATTTATCTTAATTTTATGCTACATAATACGTAATATAAAAAAAGAGGTATGATTTTCATCTGAACGTTTCATTTAGTTGACGGGATGGATGATGTGCATTCATCTGTTGAATTATAAATAAACCGATTCGAATTTCAGTTCAATATTAATTTAATGTATGCTTCCAGTCGTCAGCTACGAACAATACTACTTCTAGAATAGTGTTAATTAAAGCCGACAGGCATCTCTATGGAAATATGTACATGCTTTCAGTTCTGAATGGATGATCCAAGTCGTTACACTAGTTGAACATGTTTATCTGTTGTACGTACGTTACGGTATTATGTCAGCAGTTGGGCTTTGAAACTTTAATTTAATTAGCAACTCAATTGTTATATTAAATTGCTATTGCTACTAGTTAATTCAAAAATAAAGAATGTTTGGAGGATGGCAATTGTCACAATGTTTATATACTGAAATCTCACAAAATATGTACATATTTAATTCAGAATAAAACTGAAAGTTTAATTTTGAGTTGTCCATTTGTATAATAAACATTTTTATTATACAACTAAAATACATAATTATGAACCCCAGACCATACCCGAGATATACCAGGTGTCCCGTTTTAAACAACAACGTTTGTCATTTTTGCATTGGCGGCTTTTCTACAGACTTATTCATGTGGATGTTTTAAAATAGGACACCTGGTATAAAGACACCCATAAAAAAAAACAATAACATCACAAAAAGACAGACAGTGTAAGACCAGTGCCAAATAATTAAAAATATAAAACACCAATGTGTTTTAAAACCAAAATGGTTTTTTAGAACTAAAGTGTATTATTTTTTATGGCTGCTTTTGTTTGCTTATTAACGTTTTCTTTTTCATTTGTTGGTGGCCTCACACATTTTGTATAATATAAAAAATCTTGCTAGAAAATGATAATTAATGGTTTTTTTGAATTTTCGAATCTATCCAGAAATAACAATCACCCTGTACATATGTCTGTGAAAAATGTTGTAGGTTCAACTCGTGTTATACAAAAGTAGCCTTCTTCGTAAAACTACAGTAACTTGTCTCTGAATGTTTGTAGGAACTCCCGATTGCACTCGGTATACAATTGTACTTCATTCCTTCACGATTTACCGAAATTCTCCCTCGAACATCTCAAACTCTTAATATCCAATAAGGGTGTTACTCCATCTCCTTCAAATAAAAGAAGACTTTATGAAATTTTACAGTTCGATATCCTTTATTGGTTTAGTTCTTGGTTACTGATTTTTGTTATCTTAACGTAAAAACTTTTTCATTATCTTCGGGAGCGTCGGCTGATCATCTCTCTTGGATTTGTCCAATCATTTCATCGACGTTACGGAATATTTCAAAAGGAATATTGGGATTTATGGCTTGGGTTTGAAAGGGACTTAAAGGGGAAAATGGATTTTAACGGTTTGATTGGAGATTTCTATAAATATCGGTCAGTAATATGTAATATACAGGGTCAGTAATATGTAATGTTTAACACTGTATTTATTGATCTGATTAAAAGTTTTATTGTTTAAAAGTTTATGTAACAGGCTTCGCAGAAAAAACGTACATAACCCAGTGGCGACTCGTGGGTGTGTTACATGGGTGGGCACAGGGTGTGTCCACCCTGTATATAAAAATGGGGGTATATTAAAATAATGGGTGGCAACATATGAAAAAAGCTGTCCTTATTGATATAGTACAATTAATTATTTTGTTTCAAATATGTCTTTTTTATCCACATTTTCATTGTGACGTCTTATATTTTCACGATAAGCACTATCAAGCTGTTGCCTTATGTCTACCTTTCCCAACACACTAAAATCTAAGATGTTATGTATGTTTTTCATTATAGCTAGCATGTTTCTTAGCTCGTTCATTTAAAGGTTTTAAATCACTCACCCCTTCTTGAGTCTATGCACTTTGGTTGCCACCCATCACTAAACAAATAAAACACAACAGTTTGTTTCTTTTAGGACACCCACATAACCACTTAAATTTGTCGTAGACACTACTATTAAAATTTCGTGAATAATTTCGCGATTTTCCTACGTCTGTTTTGGAAATAATCAAATAGGGTATCGGCCTTCCTAACCGTTTAATTTCCGTTCGGATCTCATATGTAATATCTTTATTAGTCAATAAAAAATCCACCGAATTCATTTTGAAACGTTTCACAATCAAAAACAGTAAAAACACACTTCTCAGCGAAGAAAATAAACAATCACTAAAAAAGGTCACTCAACAAGTGTGACCCGTTCAGCTGATTTTCGAACGATTTAAC
This sequence comes from Aromia moschata, assembly GCA_029963805.1. NCBI lineage: Eukaryota > Metazoa > Arthropoda > Insecta > Coleoptera > Cerambycidae > Aromia > Aromia moschata. The sequence goes on along the minus strand of JAPWTK010000298.1, from coordinate 102,397 downwards.
GACGTCTGTCTCCTGCCATCGTCTCCAAACATTACCAGTCACCGAAAAAGCCCGATTAAAAACGAGGGCTGGCAAACTGTGTGCCCTCGCCCGCGCGCGGCGACTACGGTGGCGAGGATTTGAGACTACAGTGGCTCGGTGCTCGATAGTCTGTCATATATATGTGATAAAAATCATTAATTGTGGTATAAAAGGAATAATAATTAGAATATGAATAGTTTGTCGTATACAATTAATTGATATTATTGTAACAGTAATTTATAGTAAATTAACACAAAAGAAATATTTTCTATTGAAATTTGGGCTGGGCACGTGCCCCTGTGGCCTTTATCACCAGCCACCACTGACATAACCAATTCCAAGTAAAATAGTTGCCAATGTATTATGGAGAATGATTTAAATACGATACAATTCAAATTTTCGGTATTACACACGGTATATCTAATACAGTGTGTAATATTACTGATCGAATATGACACGTGCATATTTTTTTCTTTGGATTTAAAACTTTCATATGGTGATGTAAGACTTATTTTAGTCAGTTTATTTCAAGTTCAATACCATTATTTAATTTTGGACTAAAGAACGGGATAATATTTCCTGCCAAGTCTGGGACCCTAGATAAATCGAATAAAAGTCGCAATAATATTAAATTGCACCAGAACATTTTGCACTATAACAGACTTTATTAGAATAAAATTACTACTTTCATGACACTTACATTTTATGATGCTTCATTTTAGAATATGAATTTTATGTATTGTGCTCGTATCCAAATATTTTTCTAGATTTGCAGTGTTAATAATTTACAGTATTTCCTAACTTCATGTCATTATTTCAAGAAGTTATTCTACGGTAAAAAAGAAGACAATTTCTATGAAGGTGTGTTCCAAAATCCTTCCCTACCAAGTTATCACAAAAAATAAAAATCAACATGAAATGATTCCTTCACTATGAATGATCTGAATGAAACAAAATAAGCTTGTAAGAGTATTTATTACATATTTTTTAAACTTTAGTTAACCTTTTAAAGGGTCACCTTTGATTTTTGGGTTATAAGGGTTTAGGTTTTCTCTTTCTGTTTTTGCATAAAAACAAAATAGCTTGTTATTACAAAACTAGATAATATTGTTATGACCATAAAAATGTAAACTGCTGTCAACTTTAAAACTCTATTTAATTTTTACTACAAAAGCTAAAGGCTACAGGTATGAATTTCATGGCAAAAATTTTTCTTATTTAATTATTGAAAAATATTCTTTTTTCCAGTAAAATTTCCAGTTATTCTGACATTCACGTCAGTTCAGTAAATGAAATTCATTTTGCTATGAATTATCAACTATAAATACATTTGGCAGTGTCACTGGTTTCAACCAAATATATGTATCTGATTTAAAAATGCCTTACTGATTTTCTGCACAGTTATGTTGATATATACATACAACGTTATAATAAGATAAACTGTTTTGCAATTTATGTCATGGAAATAATAATAAACTGCAATAAAATAAATTACTTGTAACTAATCAATAGATTTTATAATAGATGTCTGTCTACTTAGGTCATTGGAGTTCAATAATAAAATCATTCCTTCTAATGGAAAAAAAACAACTCGACATATTTAATAGGATGTAGCAACTGTGTCCATAAACATTATACAGCATACAGCAGCAGCAGCATAGAAAATAACGCACTAATTTTGTGCCAACATTCCGTCCAATGCACGAAGCGTCGGCAAAAGATTTCTGTGTTTTTTTTGTTGAGAATGAATTTATTGAAAGAATTTTTGTTGAAAGAATTTTGTTGAGAATGTTCTTATTTCAAATGACATTTCATAATCTCATTTATTTTCAAGTGATTTTTGAAGCAGCCTTTTTATTAAAAGGGTGTCTTTATGTATATATTTTGTAAAGATTTTTTTTATTGTACCTTTCAAATTATTTTCATACAATTAGTATAAATGTCTTTATAGCACTACCAACAAGTACCAATAATTTAATAATAATTTTCCTTAGAAAACAATAACATAAAAGGTAGAAGTAAGAGCTTTCCATTTTTAAATTACGACGTCTGAAGTGAAAGTGTAGAGGACAATGTTAGAGAAAGTAAATATAAAACAATCAATATCATTTAGTTTCGCGATTATCTTGAAAATTTTATTCGGTGCAACATTGTGGTTAAAAAATAGACACGTTTTCTGATTTGTGGTTTAGGCTTGACTATTTATAGACATGAAATTGTGATGGGCAGGAATCGATCTAATTACTTTGCGCTTCGTAATAACCGCTCTACACGCCACCCCTAATATTACCTAGCCCAGTAATTTGGGTGTTGCGTTTGGGCACGTCTGCTTTCCCGCTTAATAGCGTAAAATAGTTAATTGGCCGAGGACATTCGTTTTGATTAATTGTCAGCGGGCTCATAATAAGTTTCGCCTGCTACGATGGGAACCGCTACAAAAAACTTGGGGCGTCTTCTTGCGTAGGAAGCGTCGTTTCGCTTCTATAATTTCAAAAGAAATTTCAAAAAAAATATATATTTTTTAATCTCAGAGTTGTGATTAGAGCTTCTAAGTTGCGGGCTACAAACAATACCGGAATCCATGTCCTTATTATTATTAACCACTATGTGCACAGATAATATTAACATAATTAGAGTCGCAACAGGTCTCAGGTCAATATCTTTACAACATAAGGTTATGCTGTCCTATTATTACGAGACGATAATTCACAGAGAATATACATCATGATACAATAATGAATACTAGAATAAATGTATTAGGGGGTTTACTATTACAGAGGCGTAATTAGGTACGGTAACATCAGTGTTACGAAATATAGCACTTAAATCAACTCACCCATGAAAACTCTTAAAATTTTGGCCCAAAACGCGAAAAAACTTGATTCACAAATTATAGGGTTACAATTACTTAATTAAACTTTTGGTTCCCAATTATAAAACTGGACTATAGAGCATCCATATTCTTGCCATAGATCAAGTCTGTGATGACATAATGGAAAGAACGCGATATCTTCGCAATTCCAGGACACTATACATACTAGAAAACGTAATTAGTGATGTTGCAATTGCACAAAGCAAATTTATTCATTTCTACAAAAGGTGGTTAAATTCTAAAACCCGCCTTTCTCATATTCTGAGAGTTAACACAGCCCGAAAGATGGAACTAAGCCTCATCAATAGCATCGTTAAAATGGTTAATAAACCATTTTAAACATTGACTGAACAGTAGTCTTAAGAGGTGCGTCCGCTCTGAGAATCTCATGAGTGGATTGCAGTCGAAATAGATGGAGCTCTAAATCATTTTTCAAAAATTCGTTGACACTTTGTCTGGGGCAGATTCACTTGACTCAGATGGCTAATTGATGTTCCTGGATTGTCCGTTATCACTTGCCTAACCATTTCTATTGTTTCTGGTTGCCAGTACAAATTTAAGAAATGTTTTGCTGACCGGTTAAAATGGTAGAAATGAATAACTGCGTCTGAAAAAACGTCCGAAAAAATCATCATATCCTTTCTCATCGACTATATCCAGTTACCATTGATTAGGTATATTGCCGCTTTTGAAATAAATTTCAACTGAAACACGCCTCTGTTTTTCGTTGTTTTAAAAATGAATTCCATTATTTATTCTACAATTGTGGCAGCCACTTCAAATATTTGACAACAAAGTTTCACTTCGAGCTGCGACATAACCACTATTTCCATCTCTCTGTTAATAGCCATGACTTGTTTTTAATAACTCGTTATAATAGATTTTATTAATAGTGATATCGGAACATATCATATCTAAAACTCACGTTTATTTTAGTGTTTCCCAATTCTATGTTGGAAAGAAAAAAAAGAAAAATACATTCATTAAATTGATAGTTGACAATTATTTTGTGATTGACGTCACTTTTTTTATTGCAAAAATGTAACAAAGTGGTTGCATAGTCTTTGGGCGCAAAAAGGCGGTATTAATTTTGGCGCGGAAATATATAAATGTATACTGTGCTTTTTCCAAATAATATGTGTAATGGTGCTGAAGGAGTTCTTGTGGTTCAAACGATCGATGGCACGCATCGAAAAGTGTGTCATCTGTTAGGGTACACTGACTCCTAATTTGAAATTCGAGAAGTTTTGAGCATAAAAATAACGTATATAAATAACAAGACACTAAAAGAAGTTACTTCACGAAAGAAGTTGGCATAATAGTGCTATTCGAACAAATTGGAGTAGAATTAACATAAAAAAATGATAATGCTGTGCCGTTTATTGCTTCTCTAACATAACGAAACATTTGCCAGCGGGGAAAGATCTTCGCTTTGCCCAACCTTCCGATCTTGGTAAGGGATATATCATTTGAAAGCGTTTTTAATTTGCTGTCAATTGGCACTAGTCCCAAAGTGCGGAAGTAAAGGGTTAAAAAGTTATGGTCCACTAAATATTCGAAAAGTTCTCACCCCAAAATACATTGAAGTCAATGCAAAATAAGCTGCGAACTTTTTAATAAAAAATTTTATGCAATTGATCAAAAACCCCCAATTACTTTGTTTTGATCGTGAATTACGTGATTAAGTGTTACGTTACGTTACGTTTAAGTGTTACGTTACGATTAAGTGTTACGTAGCAATTGCAACAACGTACAAATTGCAAAGTAAAGATTACGTGATTAAATAGTTTTTTGAGTCCATTTTGCTCCGACAACGATGGACGACGATTACTCTTCGGTGAGGTGTGATTAATTGTTTTTAGTTGTGTTTAATTGTGATTAATTTAATTTAATTCATTTGTAATTAAATTAAAATAAATGAGTCTAGTTAAAGTAAAATATATATTTATATTTGTTTTCTCTTTATTTTTTATTTGTTTTAAATTATTTTAATTTACATAGGTTTAGGTTAAATTTTAAGTTAGGTTGGGTTAGGTTAGGTTAGGTAGAGTGGTTTCATTGCTTATAGATTATAATTTATAATTCAGGTTTGGATAGGATTTGCAATCCAACACAGCAAAAAAATGATTTTTTTTTATAACGGGAGCCTATGGCATTTTTCAGCTTTGAACGGCTGTAACTTTTGAACCTTGCGTTTCCGCGCTTTGGGACTAGTACCATTCGACAGCATTTTGAAAACTCTTTTCAATGATATATATCTTATCATGATCGGAGAGTTGGGCAATGCGAAATTTTTACCAATAGAATTACAATTCAGTATTGTCTCCTTCAAAGTAGCTTGAGAAGCCACACAGCGCTGGAGACGGTTCTTCCATTCCACGTAGCAATGCTGGAACTCATATACTGGAATAGTTTTCAGCTGGTCGGTTTGAATGTTTTCTATGGTCCCAAAATGACGTCCCTTTTTTTAATCTCGGGAAGAGAAAAAAGTAACTAGGACTAAAGTCAAGCGAATAAGGAGGCTGATGAGCCACAGGAATGTTTTTACTGGCTAAAAACTCGTTTACGGAAATGGCTCTGTGACAAGATGCATTGTTGTGATGCAACATCTAGCTGTTCTTGATGTTTGGATTCAAATTTAACTCTTCTTCGATCATTATTGTCGTCAACCGACGATCTGAACGCACAAGATCCCGTATTCTATCAACATTTTCATCGGTTCTTGAAGATGAAGGCCTTCCGCGGCGTGGTTCATCTTCAATTGACTCTCTTCTGAGAATGCCTAAACCACCGAAAAACCTATGCTCTTGAAAAAGTCCCCGTAGGCGTGTTGAAGTTTTGCAAAAGTATCCGTTGCGCTGTGTCTAAGTCTGAAGCAAAACCTGTTAGCACACCGCTGCTCAAAATTAATAATCATTTTTAAAACGCACCAGAAAAAACTGGTCACAAAGGACAAACAAATGACTATAAAGTCCCTTTCAAGTCCCGTCTCCGCAGTGTTGCTAGATCGGGCGCTACGTTGCCAGTCTCATTACTTAATTTACACACTTCGTATAATTGGCATTTAGCATAGTTGGTAATGATTATGGGCAACGTTTTTCTCTAATAGATTATTACGGTTTAAAATTAAAATCGTGGCACAAATATTAAAACCCTTTTACCAAAGTGGATTAGTGTTGTAATTTCCCGTAGGGATAGGGTCGGGAAATCGATCATCAGAGTTCATCATCAATCACCTTCGATTATTGCAAGCTGGAAATGTGGATTTTTAATTTGTTTTTTGTGCCTCTTCAACAGACCATCTAAACCATTTGAAGGATGTATTATTCTTGTCAGCTCAGATTTATTATCAGTGTAAGCATTTGTCATCTATCTTGACATTATCAGATAACATCTCACATCTCTAACTTTTCTCGCAAATTATTCCTCGTATTTATCGTAATTAATTTGTGTACTGTTGCAGATGTTTGTTTTCGAAGAAGTTTGTGGAAAACGTGTCGCGATTGTTGAAACTTTGTCTCGGTTAATAATATTTTGCACAAACTCTGCCGTAATAATTCTCCTTGGTAATTGATAAATTAAGGAGTTGTAAACTCGAACCTGGTTTTAGCGGAGCAACTGTGTTCTAACGCAAAACTTGTTAATTAGGGCATGTCTGTAAAAACACGCTCGGCAGTAATAAATAATATTTCATTAAGCAAGTAAACAGAGACACCATTTATTCTGCCGTATAGTCTTACATAAACCGTAAATATATTTTTATAAAACATACCGTAACGGTTTTAAAATTTTTCAGATAATGTAAAACTCTGCAACTGAAAGAAAATGTTATTGGGGTTCACAAAAAAAAATCGTAAAGTATTCATTGAAATTCTGCATTTTGCTCTTTTAAAAACTTAAAAAAAACTAACATCACTACTGTTGTCGTCTTATAAACTGTGATCCAGTTAACCAAAGACACAACATTGCATTTATGAGAGAGATATATGTATATGTAATATTCCAGAGGTTCCAAACATTTCAGTCTACTTTCAGGAGTATCCATTTCCATTTGTCACAGTAGCACATTTCGCGGCTAATCTGGGTCAGTTTCAGTCTTGGCAGAGATTTTAAATTTTCGTAGACGGTTAGTTTAAAACGCAATTTCTACTTAAGACTTCATTAAAATTATCGAGACCAATTAAAAGAAATTGGAAGCATGTGCGAATTAAAAGGCCTTTATTCAGTTGTACTCTCAATTCATTATGTAAATTATTGTAATTAAAATTGAGATGATTAGTGGTGGTAGTGATTATACATAGAGTAGTGATTGGACTGGAACGAGACATTTTGATTTCGAGTACTTATACTATAGTTTAAAAACCCTTACTACAGTTGTTGAAAATCGTCAGTAAACAAATTTAGAATATTGTTACATTCCATATCCATATCAAATAACCAGAACGTTGACACCTTGTATCGAAATATAAGTAACAAACGTGTTTGTAGGCGTGTCTCTTTGTTTTCTTTTAAATGTGAAACTGCTCACATCATACCATTTGTTCTTTTATAAATGGCTGCTATGTATGTAAGTTTTTTCGTCTAAATTAAAAGCGACGTTATAATCCAACACCATTCTCCCGAAAACGAACACTTTTTTGTTACTAATGGAAGGCGTCTTCAAGGAAAATGAATCTAACTTTCCTACGTCCATCGTATCACATAACGATACCGCACAAAGTTTGCGGTCAATTGTTAAAAAAGAAAAATAATTTAAATTGTTATATTTAATAAAACTTTTTGTTATCTGTTCCTGCAAATGTGTTGCATTTTCTACTGTGATTTATTGTTCTATTTCATTTATCATTAATTGTTTTCACATCAACCCAAGGCCGCTTTTCTTTGAAAATTGCGTGTTAGTCCATTGTAAAACTCGTTAAAATTTTAATGAATTGCTGGTAATATATGGATACGTATGTATGAAAGAGAATTTACTGTATTTGATAGTCATGAATTCCTCGCCGTGTTAATTCTGACCCTGTTTCAGTACTGCGCTGAAAACAGCCAAAGTTAGTTTAATTAAACCATTTTTAACCACACCATAAATTTAAGCACACCTACATACATACAGCAAGAAAAGGCATCATACACCTACTTTTTGAAGGTTGCTAAAAATGTTTGTACTACTGTATTGATTTTTTTTCTTCTGATAGGACTACAACTTGTGAAATTCTGCGTCTAATAAGCCCAAGTTGAAGGTGGTATGACGATTGTGTGAAAAGACATCGCTAAAAAAGTAAAGCTGCAATGTTTTCAAAAAAACGTGAATAACTCCGAAAATATTAAATTCTTTTCAAGGTTCTTCGTTCCACTTAAAAAAAGTTCCACTTAACAAAAAAATAAATAAATAAATAAATAAAAATTCTACCATCCTTATAGTTTTCGTAAAAATCAGTCTTCATGACATTTTCATTATTTTTTACGCCGCATACTGACTTGAATGTACATGCGTTGAGTCGAGGCGCATGCACATGCACATGCACATTCAAATCTGGACATTCGCAACGACTCGGCGCATGCTTAACTTCTCGCGAGTCACCACAAATGCACATGGTCTGAGCCGTCGGCTGTCGGTCTCTTGTTCCGCTCAAAGGAAATATATCGTGCGTGTGTGCTCAGTGTGGACGGGTTTTTCTTTTTTCTAGTTTACACTTGTCTGCGTGCATGCGTCGCGCGATTAACAGTGTTCACAAAAATGGAGTGGTCTAACGAAGACTGCTTGCAGTTAATTGATTTATATGAACAACATCCCGTTTTGTGGGATGCAAAGCATTGCTTCCACTTCTCTAAGAATAAAAAGATAGATGCTTCGGATGAAATAGCGGAAAAGTTAAAGTTTTGGAACTGTTCAGAATGCAACTGCCGTAAAAGTTTCGAGCCCCGCCAAACATCTTCGGGTTCTGTATATTTCGTGGATCCAATATCGCTTTGGTTTTTTGATTTTCTATTTTTTTAATATATTTGAAATCACTACACGCAGCACCAGTAAAAATAACTTCTGCCATTATTTCAACACACGAATGGCTGGAAAGGACTGAAACAACACACATGGGTGCGGGGAAATATATTTAAACAAATGTACTGAGTCGATACACACGCATATGCATGTGCGTGCGCCTCGACTCAACGCATGCACAGTCAAGTCAGTACGCGGCTTTAGAGTTATGTCTCGCATACAGGAATTTCGAATTTTTATGGTAATTTTATATGTAGAAATTTTTCATGTCTAAGAAAAAAATTCCAAAATGGCCTCAGATAATTGGACTTGGACTTGGACTCACTAATATGAATCCAAGAATTTTAAAAATGATTTGTATTTTCAAGTTATTAATTTGTGAAAATATTTTGTGTAGAAGGTTAACATACATCCATAATTTTTTTTGCTCCCAATCTTGTGGTTTCAGAACATCATACGTTGGTTAATTCTTGTCATTATGACAATATAAAGACAAGGTTTTTACTAAGAAAGAGTTAGCTAATTTTTCAGCTTGCAAAGTAAATTTTTTTAGGTACCTATTACGTAGGCACCTACAAGGTGTGTGAATTAAGTAATGAGACTGATTTAAAAAAAAATTATTCGAATAGAATTACAATTCAGTATTCTCCTTCCAAGAATAACTTCCTTGGGATATCACAAGGCGCTGGAGACGGTGCTCCCATTCCTCACAGCAGTGCTGGAACTCCTATACTGGAATAACCTTCAGCTGGTCTTTTTGAATGTTTTGAATGCTATCTATGGTCCCAAAACGACGTCCTTTGTAGTGGTTTTTCAATCTCGGGAAGAGAAAAAAGTCACAAGGTCTCACGTCAGGCGAATAAGGAGACTGAGGAGCCACAGGAATGTTTTTACTGGCTAAAAACTCGTTTACTGAAATGGCTGTGTGACAAGGCGCATTGTCGTGATGCAATATCCAGTTGTTTGGTCTCACACACCCTTTTCGAAGTTTTTCAAGAATCTGTAAAAGTGTTGACTTACTGTTTGGCCTGGAGGCACAAACACTTTGTGGACAATTCCCTGGCTATCAAAAAAGCAAATCAGCATGCATTTCATCTTTGACTTGCTCATTCTTGCTTTTTGGGTCTTGAAGAGTTTGAAGTGTGCCATTTCATGCTTTGGCGCTTGGTTTCCGGGTTGTACTCAAACACCCAAGTCTCATCACCAGTAATGTGATGGACAAACACGTTCCATAAAATGGGGATCATTTTCAATCGATTCCAAAAGTCAAGACACCTGTCCTTTTGTTCCTGCGAATGTTTTTTTTGGAATCATTTTTGCGCAGATTTTTCTCAACCCCAATTCGTTAGTCAAAATCTGATGAACAGTGGTGAGACACAAAAACAACAGTTCGTTAATCGGGGAAGACCCGATCATTCTTATCGTCAACCGACGATCTGAACGCACAGGATTCCGTATCCTATCGACATTTTTATCCATTCTTGAAGAATAAGGCCTTCCGCTGCATAGTTCATCGTCAATCGACTTTCTTCCTTCTGAGAATGCTTTAAACCATCAAAAAACCTGGACTGTTAAAAAAACATTGTCTCCGTAGGCGTGTTGAAGTTTTGCAAAAGCCTGAAACAAAAAAGCTGGTAGCACACCGTTGCTCAAAATTAATGTCGCTCATTTTTAAAACGTTCTAGAAAAAACCGGTTTACGAAAACAATCACAAAGAACAAATGACTAACAACTTCAAACTTGGTGCATTACATGTTAACCTACCACCCTTCCCATCTCCGCAGTATTGCTAGAGTGGGCGCTACGTTGCCAGTCTCATTACTTAAAATTTACACACCTCGTATATTGATTTTATTCATTTTATCATTATATACACTTGTCCCACCTAATATAATTTAAATCGACTTAAATAATAATAAAAGTGCATTTGAGGTTCATTCCAATAAAAAAGTTGTCACTTGTGCAGAGGCGCTAGGTATTGAAAAATTGAAAAAAAAAAATGTTATGAAAAAACACACTTTTTAAAAAGTCTATTAACTGTTGTATGCACTAAAAAGGACAATAGGAATATTACAGTGCTCGTAAGGGTTTCATATTTGAAACAAAGCAATTTATGTATTTGTCATAAGTGTGCAAAATTTCAAACAGATAGGACAATCAGAAGTGGGTGAAAACTGAATTGTAATATTTGTTACATCACACAAATTTAATGTACAATAAATACAACAAGGTATATGTCAAGCTAATGATATTAAGTAGTCTGTTGGTGTATGAACATACACATCATAGATTATGTCTTATAAAAGATTTTGAGAGGTAAAAAACTGTGTTTTAAGTTCAGCCGCGTATCCTTAGTACACTTCGCGTCGCATGGTAAAATCTACGTGATGTGATTATGTAACTTTCCAGACATCAGGTCGCTGAACACCCAAAACCATTCGGTCTGGCTCTCGTACTGGCTCTTAATGTTTTTCTGTCTGTCTTACAAGCGTGATCTCCACTTCTCAGCTTCAATAACAGCAATAACAATTTTCTTCGGCCGCCTCGAACTGATAACCTCTGACCGCGGGGGCGGTCGCCCAGGGCGCAGCCTCCGGTTGCCCGGAGCAACGAATGCGACACCCCCAGCGCCGTCCGGGGCGTCGCGACGCGTCGGATTTTCCAGTCGCGCGCCACATACCGTTCGCCGCTTTAGTGTCTAGTTTAGTTCGTTTAGTGTCTTTCGTGCCTAACCTGTCGCTCTCTCTTCTCTCCTTCGCCGCTCTTTCGGCAAAAAAAATACACCACTCAACGCGACCCTTAAGTATAACTAGCTCATCGCCTCGCTTCCCGTAGGGGATTTCTTTAGAACACGGCATCGCTTCGGCCGCGCGTTTTGTTTTGAACGGCCACACAGGGTTTCCCGCTAATTTTTTTACCGGAGCAACGACTGACTGATTTGAGTATACGTTACGTAAATCTTCGACAATAAACCGGGATCATGACCGAAATTGTTCGCGCAAGAATATATAAGAGTTCGGTCGAGGTCCTTTCTGTAAAGGTAGAAGGGTAGATTTATTTTTGTAAATCAGGTACAGTATGGCAAACGTGGTCATCGTTTTTCATAAATTGAAGCGTAGTGCCTTAATTATATCGTCTTTTAATACTTGAAAAGTTGCGTAATAACCATCAACTATTTCGTCTCGCCCACTGTAAATTCTAACATGCTCTGTACCACAGGACATGGTTGCATTTGAAGGTTTAACTTTACGCCCACTTTAGAAAATTTCACCTCGCATTTTGAATTAGTTTTCTTTGTCTTGATTTTTTTTACTTGTATATACTTATTCGTATATTTAGTATTCTGTAAGAATTATTGCAGAATGCATGATTTTTAATGGCAACCTTTAAAAATATTAAAATTTACTTGCATTAAAAGTATTAATGTAACAAACATTACATAGGTATACATAATATTCCTGTTTTAGTCGTTCTATTGGAAAATTGTCCTCTTCCTTGATCTCTGCAGAGATTTTAACCAAGAAAGAGTTAAATAAAAGGTTCTATCAAAATTGCAAAAATGTGCATGACAATAAGTTAATAACTAGAATCGAGAAATTAGCGGACAGCAAAAGAACTTCAAGCAAACCTTGGCAAAAAGAAAATTAAAAAAGGTGTACCTCACCGGGAAATCCTGGAAACGGCTAAAATATTTATTTTCACAAGTTATCAGCGAGATTCCGAAAGTCTCGAGAGTAAAAAGACTACGTTTACTTGATGATTAAGAAAAAATATATTTCGTTAAAAAACTGCTCACCAAAATTAGCATTGCACTTTTTAAATTACCGTCATTTGCGTTCTATTCGGGTTAGAGACTATGGAAAGCGTCAGCCTATGGGGTTGGTGTTAATGCCCTGTAGTCGCTACGTTGTGACTTAAACCGTTCGCCGTCCACACCCCAAAAACCAACCCCATATCTAAATTTGAATTCACAAGATTTTGACGGCACTTTCAGACCTACAGGAGTGACTGAGAAGGGTGCTGTGGGTGCTGTGTAAAAAACCCATCCTGGCATACACTAAGACCTTGCCAGCTAGTCCTAAAGTGTTTGGTCGCTCTCCCTTCGCTTCAACCCTTTCCAGATCCCGTGAATCACCCCTCTGCATTTACTCTGTTTTTTTTTTGCATCGTTAAGACCTCGTTGGGACATAACATTAATCCTAATGCTACCATATAAATTGGTGTGAGGTGCTACAACTCGTTTTCACCCTTTGATACCCCACCCCCTCAAGACATGCGCCATTTCCAAATTTTTTGGTGAGGCAGGCGTTTTTTAAATGTTTTTCAGTTTCATTAGAAGATTCTGATTTTTTTACAAATCTGAACGAGAGTTATTCATAGTTTACCCTTTGCAGAATCGTATTCGTTACGATTATTTATTATCTTGAGGAAAAATTCCACTTTTAATGAGTTTGCTTTGACTGTGTAGAAAATGCAATATAAGCATTATTTAAACGAATTTTACTGTTCAAGTTTCTTTTGAAGATTATTTGTTTATTTTTTTAGTGTTATACGATTCGTATTTGGAAAATCGGAAAATATTGTATTTTTATAGTACTGCAAAATCATCTAATGAATTGTTGATGGGTAACGAATAAATAAATTTGCTAAAATTAAATCAAAGCTAACGAAAAATTAAACTAGTACTACATGTTCTAATTATAAACACGTTTTTCATCATCGCCATAGATGATGATTAAAGTATTAATAATATCAAAAATACTGATAGTTGACGACATGAGAACTTGATTTATCGGTAATAATTTGGCGAAAAAATCAGTGGTGTACATTGAGCAATTGAATTATGCCGATTTTATTAAATATTACTATTCAAATGCAAAATTATTTAAAACTCTACCAATTTTAAAAATGTTCCTTTCCCACAGTGAGAATGTTAATATATGTATGTAGTTACAGTGTTTAAAATTAAAAAAACTTAATATTATGCACTGGGAGAGATTAAGATAGGTCTGAGGGAATAACTGTTTCTAAATATTTATAGGAAAAATATTCTCATTAAATATGGTCTCAGATACAGTTTTTGAAAAATACATTTTGCATTTTTTTTTCAAAAAACCGCGAATAAGTCGTGAAAATATTAAATCATTTTCTAAGTTTTTGGATTCATATTAAAGCAAATCTTCAGACTATCTTATCTGTCGGACTAACTGAGCCATCTTGGAAAAAAATTTCCTGGACATGAATTTCTAAATTTGAACCAAAAATATGCAAATGCAAAAAAAGCCCCTATATGCCACATATAACCCTAAAAATTTACGGATTAGTATCACTCTAGAACATCTATTTCATGAACATTGATTTTTACGAATATTAGTAAGGATGGTAGAGTTTTGAATTTTTAAGTTTTTGATTCAACTAGAAAATTTTCATGTCTGTCAGTTTTTCGGATATATGACTTAATGTGAGAACTTTGAGAAAGATTTAATATTTCATGAGTTAATCACGTTTTTTTTTAAAACAAACGTCGCATTTTTTAGAGATATCATTTCACATAATCGACATATCACCAACTTCCTCTTATTTCACAGTTGGAATCAGAAGCAAAAAAGAAATCAATAGTGTAATACAAAAATTATCAGAATTTAAGCAATCTTCAAACAGTGGATGTACCGATGCTTTCGCTGCTGACTGTATCTAATAATAATACGTATAAGCACAGATACCATATTTTATTCGTATATTTAGTCTTGTTTATATTAATTATATTTTTCCCTCTCACGGCTTTTTATAGTAATTCAGTTCCAACTTCTCAATTCTTCACTCATTTTTTTGGACAATATATTAGCCTCATAATGGCATATGTATATATGGTAGTGTTTTCACTTAGCATCGTGTTAAGTAAATATTTCAACGAGTACTTTTACATCCAACAATATTTTTAATTGGGCGCTATTTTTACGACACCCTTGATGATCTGTCGAATGTTCCATAAAATAGATAATCACCACTTAAAAATCTATTACCTTCGTAATAAAAAACTTGAGTAAAGGCACCTCCTCCCACATTTATCTTTTGATTAATGTAACTCCGATTCTGTTTACAGCAGTTAATTTAATTAACAGATAAGAGGTTTGGATTATCTTTATTTTTAAGTAAGTTAAGCGTCCGATACGCGCCCATTAACGTCAGCGCGGTTTACATTCGAACTGACGAATTATAAATATTACTAGGATTAATGCAATCGACAAAAAAAGTGGGGTAATTTTTCTCTTCGCAGATTTGGAGCATACAACAGCCTATTATCGCGTGGTAAGTGATGTTGCCAACCAAAATACACGGTGGAGACTTTAACTGGAATATATTCGCTAGCGGGGCGGTGAATGATTTTTCAAAAAATTCCCGAGACACGTCAACTTTTAAATGTATTTACCTACATTTTGCAAGTAATATGAAAAATATAGCCCTTCAGGAGTGGCTGAAACCACCCTCGACATGATTTTTTTCAAATGCAACCCTATGGCTTGTGACCTCTCATTGTAAAGATGGTGGAAAGAGGAATCCAACGCACTGATCAAATTTTAATTTTTAGTATGTTTGTAGGGTTGCATACAATTAAAACGTAATTTTATAGTTTAATTTATTTTTAACGCAACAATTTCGTACTCAAAATGTGTGTTGTTTAGTTTTGGAATGTAAACCTTACTTTTCATATGTCCCCACAAAAAATTCCAAGCAATTTTTTGCCACAACTGATATTTGTTATTTTTTGCTAGTGTTTTTACACGGCCGCAAAGAGTAATTTAGTTTGTATGCTGTATTCAGAGTTTGAAACGAAGTGTTATTTCAAATTGGTGAAAATGTCTTATTTAACTGAATCACAAAAAATCGAAATTTTGATGATGATTGGATATGGTGATAGGGCGCGAACTCAATGCGAAGTTGTTCGCTTGTTTCGAGAAACGCATCCTGACTTGCCACCACTAAATCAAGGTACAATTAGTAAAATTGAGGCACAATATCGAGAGATGGGTCATGTCAGGAAAGTACCGAGTAAGAGGCAGGCTGTTGTTGATGACGACACGAAGTTGAATTTCTTGCTTGCTCTAGAAGAAAATCCAATCACTCCAGCCCGTCAACTGGCCCGTGATAGTAATCTTAATCACAAAACAGTTTTAAAAATGCTTAAATATGAGAAGAAACGCCCATATAAAATGCAAGCTGTTCAAGAGCTACTTGAAGATGATCCAGATCGACGAGTGGAATTTTGCGATTTATT
Organism: Aromia moschata; assembly: GCA_029963805.1. Lineage (NCBI taxonomy): Eukaryota > Metazoa > Arthropoda > Insecta > Coleoptera > Cerambycidae > Aromia > Aromia moschata. Next base: position 86,233 of record JAPWTK010000298.1, on the reverse strand, counting down.
GATGACTTGTATTGATCAAAACCAGTTATCTTTAGAGTGGATAGTTTTCTCTGACGAGGCTACTTTTACATTAAATGGGCACGTAAATCGCCAAAATTGTCGTTACTGGGCTGAAGAGAACCCCCATTGGATGAGGGAACTTCATACTCAGCGCCCACAGAAAACTAATGTGTGGGCCGGAATAATACAAGATAGAATTGTAGGACCATTTTTCTTTGATGACACTCTTAATTGAGCAAGATACTTGCGTTTACTCCAGCACGAACTAATGCCAGTGCTATGTCATTTATTTCGAAACCCCTTAAACCCTAACTTGACCGACGAGAGGTTATGGTTTCAGCAAGATGGGGCCCCACCACACTATGCTGCCATTGTTCGTCAGTATCTGGACAGAATTTTTCCTGGTAGGTGGATTGGGAGGTGAGGTAATATTGAGTGGCCAGCAAGATCTCCAGATCTTACACCACTGGATTTCTTTTTGTGGGAACATCTTAAAAGTAGGGTTTACATTCAGAAACCCAACAACATAGCAGATCTGCAGGAAAGGATAAGAGAGGAAATCGGAAAAATAACACCGCAAATGTTGCATAATGTAAGGGACGAAACCTACCACAGACTGGGATGCTGCCAACAAGTGAATGGTGCACATTTTGAACAATTGTTACGTTGAAAATAAATTTAATTTTTAAATTGTTTTAATTTTATGCAACCCTACAAACATACTAAAAATTAAAATTTGATCAGTGCGTTGGATTCCTCTTTTCACCAGCTTTACAATGAGGGGTCACAAGCCATAGGGTTGCATTTGAAAAAATCATGTCGAGGGTGGTTTCAGCCACCCCTGAAGGGCTATATTTTTCATATTACTTGCAAAATGTAGGTAAATACATTTAAAAGTTGCTGTGTCTCGGGGAATTTTTTGAAAAATCATTCACCACCCCGCTAGCGAATATATTCCAGTTAAAGTCTCCACCGTGTATAAGCCGACGGCAAACCTACAGTACACTATAATTTATTAATTCTCTAAAACAATTTACCTGTTGTATACAGGTTGTCCCATTATTATGGGGCCACAGCGAAACTACAGAAATATACCAAACTTACCTTAGTTCAAAAGTTATTGGTAACCAAGATACAGGATGTCAATAATTGTCAATCATTCTGATGTAAATTGTAGAGGCTATCTGCAGCATTCTGAATACATACAAAATGATGTAGTTTTTTGCGCCTTAGAATATTTGATTTTTTTATTGAACATATAGATTTTTCAATTATTTATTGACAGGAAAGGTATATCCTTTAAATGTCGCTGCTATTGACCATTTTAGAGATATTTGCGTTTGTAGTGTAAAATTCCTCAAAGAACCGCCAATCACCAAATTTTGTAAAAAAATTGTGTTCTAAAGAAGTTATTTACAGAAATCGAAAATAAAATTATAACTTTGACAACCTGTATCTTGGTTATCAATAACTTTTGGACTAAGGTAAGTCGAAAAGTTGTGGTACATGTTATTAATGAGTGCCTAAATAAAAGCGCCCATTTTTTGTATATCCATTATTATTAATATAATTTAAAGGATTTCAACATTACGAATCAGTTTTATACAAGTTTTTAAAGTTTTTTATTGTCTTGAATCCTCAATTGTTATTTTTTTCTAAGATTAAGAACTTCATAAAACTAAATAAAATGATGCACCCTCGTTAGTTCTTGCTTTACCCAAGTTTTTACTACTGTCTACCGTCTCACGACGGTAACATTCTTTTTTTATTCAGTTTCAATGATCTTACAATTTGTGTCTATATAGAAGGCAGAAAATACTATTTCTGAATAGAATATCATATTTGATGCCTTCAATTCAAAGTCTAATATGTATCTAATATTTTGAGGGTCAAAGATTGAAACAAAACTTAGGGATTTTCATTATTCAAAAACTACGATGACACTGCCTTATACGTGGTTAAAACTAATTAATACCAAGGTTCTTTAAAAAATAAATTTTAGAAATATACTTTGCACCATTTCAAAAAATCCACAGAGGGATCCATGTTACAGTGTGATTTATGTGTGATTATGTGAAATGCATATTTTTACTGATGCAGTACGAGGGGGTACCCAAAAATAACCGGAATTATTTTTTAAAAGCTATGTATTTTCAAGTTTTTTACAAAACAACCTTAGCCCCTTCAAAATACTCTCCATTACAACTAATACATTTGTCCCACCGGTGCTTCCGCTGTTCGAAACATTTTTTGTGATCATCTTTAGAAATGGCTGACAGCTCCTCCCTGTTTTTTTTCTTAACCTCTTCAATGTTGTCAAATCGGTGTCCTTTCATGCCCCTTTTCATGTGTGGAAATTAGACAAAGTCGCACGGAGCCAGGACAGGCTTGTAAGGTGCGTGGGGCAGCGGAACCATGCCATTTTTAGTCAAAAACTGGCGAACAGAGATGGCTGTGTGTGCAGGTGCATTGTCGTGGTGGAAGAACCAGTCTCCTGTCTGCCACAAATTCGCTGAACCGAGATTCAAGGTAACCCACTAATCTCTGACAGTTGATCAATTGTCTGTCGACGGTCTGTGAGTCTGAGTTCTCGAATTGTTTCAACATTTTCGTCGTTTCGGGCAGTTGATGGACGTCCAGAACGAGGTTTGTCATCAATCGACATGTCGCCATTTTTAAACCGAGCAAACCACTCGTACACTGGAGTTTTTCCCATAGCGTCATCTTTGTAAGCTGTTTTCAACATTAAAACAGTTTCAGCAGCATTTTTACCGAGTAGAAAACAAAATTTCACAGCTGCACGTTGTTCACTTCTTCACTTCTTGTTGAAACAAGAACAAAACAGCGCTAGCAAAAACAATCACAGATGAACAGAACAAGCCAGGTCGACAACACAGGCGGCACTGAACTGGCAATGAGTTGCGCTATACACGCCTAGCGGCAGAAATGCGTACTACTCAAGCTCCGCCCACGGCAATGCTGTTCCGGTTATTTTTGGGTACCCCCTCGTATGTTTTAGTATGATATAAGATATAGGGATGCAAGAACTGTGTTCCGAATTAAGACAACATATTTTAAATTGTCGAAACCAGACCTAAAGGACTAACAAAATCGAGAAACATAAATTTTATAGGCGTCTCTGTATTTTTTTTTTAAATTACTAATAGCAATATTTGTCATGTGTCATTACTGTTTCTTTGCTAAAAAATCCTAAAGGATTTTCTCAATTTTCGACCCAAATAATATATTGCAATAGGCTTTACATACATGAAGTTACTGTCGTATTTAAAAATATATTTTTTTGTGCTCTAAATTTTGACAGTAAAATCGTTCCAATTAAATATCGATTTAAAAAATTACAGGTGTGTTCTGGTACTTAATGGGCTACACTGTACATAATGTTCGCTAGCCAGTGTCATGAGTCAGTCCTTATGATTGTCCGTGTTAAATCTTCACTTTCACAAGAATTAAGGGAATTATCTTTAATTATATCACATGTGCGAATAAAGATTTTGCTAAGCCGCGTGAAAATTGTCAGTCACCATAAGAAAACGAACTTTTGCCAAACAAGCCATTTTGTGTTCCCCGTGTTTGACTACTTAAGAGAAATGTATAGATTCAAAGCTTATTGACGTATCTGGACAATCTTAATCTCAGAACCTATTTAAAGACCCGTCACAGATAAACTTGATACCTACCAAAAAGTTATATGGTTTTCTTTTTTTCAGCTGTCGTTGTGCAGCACGTGTTACGTAATAAATGTTAAGTATTTGTTGGTGCATTTCATTGGATTTAGGTTATCGTTCTTTGTTCCTCAAATTCCTCAAGTCATTTGCTCCATGTCCTATAATATTCCAAGTTTTATTTGAGACTCAGATGTCGATATATTTTAAGGATCGTATTTTTAGTTTGGAGATATGTACCTACCAAAGAATTTATTTGTTTTAGCCTTTATCAATAGTGGGCTTATCTAAAGTGGGATATATGTATATTGTAGTCTTTTTTTAGTATAGTATCGAATATGGGGATCGAGAGGATTTATTTGTGTGTTGTGTACAAAATAATTTATTTATTCCTTCTAATGTAGGTAAACATGTTATACACATACATATACATACGTATATACCTACATATTTCAATTTCTTACTATAATCATGGGATGCTTCACATTTGACCAGCGGATGTATCGGAAATTAGGGAAAATACATTGTTTCGATTTATTTATTATAATCATTTTCTTGTGTCAACTAAAAATACTATATTGTAATTAGAACACGAGATTTAATGGCATTAGTATGCAAGTTAAAATTAGATCTTAATAACAGAACACATTTACATGAATTGGGGTATATAAAGAGGTTTGGGAGAGTGTGTGGTTGATGTTTTGTAATGCCATTAACATAATGAATTGGTGCCTCTTGTTTTAATATACTAAGCACGATGAAAGTTTGCTATTAATAACACTAATGCGTATGGTCAAATTTGTTGGTAGTAAATTTGGTGAAAGAACTTAAGGAATTTTCCTTTTTAAAAGGTATTCTATCAATTTTAATGAGTTTGACCATATACCAGCAACCATATGCTGGTTGCTGATGCACAATTTGAAACTCTCTTAAGGGACTTCGTTTCTTCGTTTGACGTTGTTTTGTTGAAAATGATGAGCAATATTTTTCCCATTCACCCACGTTATACACAATTGTTAGGTTGTACGTATTATAACAAATTTGTATTATTTTTTTCTCGTTATATATTTTTTCATTATGAATTAATCTTAACATAAAATAGTACACATAGTAAATTGTCTATCACGTTGTAATTTTTATAATTATTATCTTATAATAATGGTGGACACTATTTGATGCTTTAAAAATAACCACTCAAGATTTTATAAAAAAAAACGAACGACCCAATTTTAAGCGCCAAAAATAATAAAAAAGAATTACGGCTACGGCTAAATTATTATTACATGTGTTGCTATTTTTATTTATTTTTTTATGATGTCAGGGAATTATTTATTAAGACGCGACATGAAGTAGCGAGCATGTAGTCAAAGGTTTTACTTCTACTCTTTAATATATGCATTCTCTATTACGGAATCAATGAATGAATTGAATCATTCATGGATTCACAGGAGACGCCTGCGCTGTTGCTCCTGCGACTGAACAGTTTCTGTTCATGGGATGCTTTCACTGATATGATAGACAAGGTCAAATATTAGTGTCGAAGTACATTGTGCCTTTTTTTGTCAGTTTGTACAGTTTGTTTGTTTGTGAATTGTACTTCATCAATTTCATACTACAAAGGCATGTGGCGGTTGTTGTTGGTGTTAATACTGTAAAGTTTTGTCCAACTCGGGTTCGTTTTAGTGTGAAAAATTAAACACGCACTTTTAAAACATTGTTGAACATAACACAGTAACGAAATAAGTTAATAACTAACACTAATACTAATTTATATACAACAATTTATATACGAATTTATATCAGCGTACCTTTTTCAAACGCGAACCGCATGTATGTATTTCAAAGACTGACTCTTCGCAGTCCCGGCATGTTTTTATATCACCCGTTAGCTTGCACGCGAACATTCACATGGGACTCAAGAAGCATCAATAATATGCAGACCTTTCTTGACAACTCGACGTCACCGCGATGATGTATCGCGGTGACGTTTCCCTTGCACAGTGCGAGTTATTGGCGCAATAAGTAAAAAAATATTGATCATGCATGCTTGTCAAGTTTGCAATTATTATGTAGCATTTACTTGGACAAAAACAATAGACTAAATACTTTTTTTGTTGGGTTATTAGGGTAGCAATTAATACACTTTTTTATGGCTCCATAACGTGCCGGGGTATACACTTTTTTTTAAAATAAATTGGCTGCGAGATAAGGTTGACCGATTGCGTGCCGGGTGCGTTTCCTTTCAAAAATAGACGGACTTAATATACATACGCGAAACCGAAAAATCGCACCCTAGGCGTATCTTTTATCATTACTCTCCATCGGACCGTGTTATTGCGAGAGACGCGCCGCGAAGGAAAAATACAATAAATCCAGGATTCACTGAATCCAGAAATTGCTCCTATGCGAGTTCGTTCTGTCAGTTAATCTAAGTCCGAGTTTGTGTTTTCCTTAGAGCCGTCTAAATTGGAGGAATATGTGGAATGTCGTAGATAAGGGAAATAAATGCTCTGCAGTGCACTGCGCAGCACCGAAACGAAATAAATGGTCTCCTTGGTTGTGCAAATAGCCCCGAGAAACGTTTGAATTACAACGAGCAATAGCCCAACTAACAAATAATGAAACACAGTTGTGAAAATCTAATAACATTTTTAGTTGTTAAAGATTCCATCCATAAGGTGACCACCGTCGTTGCACACACGGAAAAATTACACATTTAGCTTTACAAAAATACTGAAGTTTCAAAACTAATTTTATTATTTGTGATTGAAGAGTTTTCAAAATGAGTGAAGAGTGACTATGTAGATTTGCATGTTTATTTTTACTCTGCCTGATATGTTGATCTTTTTCGTCAGCTTCAAAGAGATGCAATATAAGATAAGATACAAGAGTTAAACCACTTACAGTTTTTGTTAACAAACTTTTATAAATCAATTTTACTGTTTGTCCATTTTGAAATAAAACTTCTTGAGCTTACATTTCGTAGTTTTCTGGTACTCCACAAACATATTTATTCAAGATATAGGTACTTACAAATTCTTTCATTGTACTTACAATCGAAACGAAAAAATTGAGTCGAAAACTTGCGAAAATAAAAATCCAAAAAAAATGTCTGCCTCCCCAGAAGATCTTAACAACACAAGTGAATACAAAAACTTTATTCTCGGACTTTACAAAATTTTCATTCTGCTTAAAGATATCATTATCTATTCTTTGTGTAAACGAAATGTTGGGATGAAGAGATGTTCTAGGAAGGCAGACATTTTTTGAAAAAAAAAAAAAAATTCATTTGACCTTTTTTTTGTTATAGCTTTTTACTTAAGTCTAGCAATCAACCCCTAAAATAAGATGTGGGTCCCATCCCTCCTTAATACTAGTATTTCAAATTTCACCGGCCACCACTGACGTAATTGACAACACTAACGCATAAACAATAGGTCATATTGTGGAAAGTTGTTCATGGTGGTAGTTAATTTTTTACTATGACATTACTTAGACATACGAGGTGTATAAATTAAGTAATGAGACTATTTTTTTTTATTATTCAAATAGAATTACAATTTAGTATTGTCGCCTTTAAAATAACTTCCTTGGGAAGCCACACAGCGCTGGAGACAGTTCTTTCCTAGCAGGGCTGGAACTATACTGGAATAGCCTTCAGCTGGTCGGTTACAGCCGTATGAATGTTTTCTATGGTTCCAAAATTATATGTCTTGAGGTGATATTTCAATCTCGGGAAGAGAAAAAGGGACAAGTACTCAAGTCAGGCGAATGAGGAAGCTGAGGAGCCACAGGAATGTTTTTACTGGCTAAAAACTCGTTTACTGAAATGGCTGTGTGACAAACCGCATTGTGATACAACATCCAGTTGTTCTTGATGTTTGGTCTTATACATGACCCACTACCAAGTGTTTCAAGAACCTCTCTAAAAGTGTTGATTTACTGTTTGGCTTGGAGGCACAAACACTTTGTGGACAATTCCCTGGCTATCAAAATGGCAAATCAGCATGCGTTTGATCTTCGACTTGCTCATTCTTGCTTTTTTGGGCCTTGGAGAGCTTGAAGTGTGCCATTCCATGCTTTGGCGCTTGGTTTCTGGGTCGAACTCAAACACCCAAGTCTCATCACACGTTCCATAAAATGAGGATCAAAAGTCAAGACACCTTTCTCTCCTGATGTCTTTTGTTCCTGCGAAAGGTTTTTTGGAACCATTTTTGCGCAGATTTTTCTCATCCCCAATTCGTTAGTCAAAATCTGATGAACAGTGATGTGATTCAAATTTAATTCTCTCCCGATCATTCTTGTCGTCAATCGACTATCTGAACACTCATTTTATTCAACAAATGACTTAACAAGTTCAAACTTGTACTGAAGGTGAATGCACCTTCAGTACAAGTTAACTTACAAAATACATGTTAACTTACCGCCCTTCCAAATCCCGTCTCCTCAGTGTTGCTAGATCGGGCGCTACGTTGCCAGTCTCATTACTTAATTTACACACCTCGTAAAACTTACGTATTATTAAAAAACTAAAACGATACCAAGCGGTACTTTTTTATAGGGTCTGATAAGTCAGACGAAGATACTGAATTATTATATATATATATATATGCCTGTTCATTCCGATTGGAATGGTAGGCGCTCCGGTAGAGCTCTTTTGACTCGTTTGTCGCGGTGAGTCACTCCGCTTGACTTCTTGGTGTCAATTCTTTTACATGTCCTTGTGGCTTTTAGCTTCTTGTATTATTTCCCTCCACCTTTTCCTGTCCTTACATGTTGTTTTCCAGTCCTTGATTTTTAGTGTTTTAATGTCTTCCATGATTTGATCTTGCCATCTTTCTTTCGGCCTTCCTCTTGGCCTGTTTGTAGGTGGTGTCCAATTACTTACTTTTCTGATCAGTACTGTCGGCTCCCTTCTTTGTACATGTCCCCACCATCTTAATCTTTGTGCCTTGATCACTCTGACGATGTCCTCTTTCCCAATTAGTTCCTCTATTTCCTTGTTATTGAGTCTTCTATACTCCCCGTCATCTGTTCTTTTGGGACCGGCAATTCTGCGTATCACTTTCCTCTCAAATATCCTCAAACGATCCCTGTCCTTTGCCGTGAGACACATTGTCTCAGCTCCGTATGTTGTTACTGGCCGAATTGCTGCCTTGTATATATTTAGTTTTGTTTTCCGGCTAATATGCTTGTCTTTCAGGATCTTATTGTACTTCCAATATGCTTTATTGCCTGTTAGTATGCGTTGGGTTATTTCAGTGCTTCGGTCGTTGCTACTATTTATCACTATCCCAAGGTATTTAAAGTCAGATACTCTTTCAAAACAGTATTCTCCGATCTCGATTTCTTTCACGTTTGTAAATTGTCTTCTGGTGATTATGAGGTATTTAGTTTTCTCTTGGTGAATTTGTAGACCTCGCTTTTTCGCCTCTTTTGCCAGTAACAGAAAGGAGTTTTCAAGGCTTCTCTTACTCGTCCCTAGCAACGCTATATCATCTGCATATGCCACTACTTGTGTCGAAGATTGTGCAATAGTTCTTGTTGTTCCTGCGGCTTTTATCGCCCCATCTAATGCAATGTTAAAGAGGGTGGTGGAAAGGGCGTCTCCCTGTCTTACTCCAGTTTCAACCTTTATTTCTTCTGAAATTTCTTTATTTGTTCTAATTTTAGCCCGTGATCCTTTCATAGACATTTCCGTTAACCGAATTAGCTTAGCTGGTATTGAACTGAATTATTGGGTTAACTGAATTATTGGGAAGTTTATTTTCAGTGACACCATGCTTTTTGATATATTTTTAAAATAGTTGATCCCTTTTCCGTTCAAGATACTCGTGTATATAATATAAATAAAATGGCCATATTAGGTTAAATTAGGGTAAAATTGGAATTTTCCCCATCTTCAACTCAGCGATTCAATTATGGATTATACGCCAGTTCCGAGCCCCCACCTGTGTCTACTTTCGTATCGGGCTTACTCCGGCCTTTTGCGATTGTTGATTTATAGCGCGACAGCTTTACCGATGTTCAGCCAGCGCGGTCGAGGGTTGTTATCCATTTATTACTTTCTGCGTCGCAAAAAATAAGTTCAGTACGCGCCCGTTGGGTAATGACTTTATTTTTTCGTTTACCCACTTGATTGATCGCTTGAGGAATTATTTCTTATGTCTTGTTTATTCTGCGCGACTTATTTCCAAAGGAAAGTTTTTGCAAGCAATCAATATTTACCTAATGTTGGGGTTGGATGTTTCAATAAAATCCATAGGATTGTGGCGAAAATAGCAGCGAGAAGGATTGCCGGTGCATATCTTTAACCTAGTTTCCTCCCCGGAGATTGCTGTGTCACGGAAGGGACTAAACGGTTACATAAGGAGAATGCTGGAGCTTAAGTTGTTCGAAATTCCTCGGGTCTCAAGTGTTTATCCAATTTATTAAATTGGTCGACATAAACATACATACATAGTCATTAAAATCAAAGCGAACCACTTTTTTATTAGGGAAGTATTAGTTTAATATTAACTTTTGAAATGTTTAAAAATATTCACAAAAACAATTATTTGCAACTCATATAAAATACATATACCGATGGCTTCATTTCATCTTAAATGCTAAAAGTAAGTGAACCAACTCTCGTGGAGTTCCCGAAGGTGGGTATGGACTAACATTACATCAGAGAAGCCTTCATTCAATAAGATTACTGTCAATTTTAACAACACCTGTGACCAGCTCAGCTCTGAAGAAAGGGGATTAATGTCTAAAATCAAGTTTTTGAAACAAACGCATTTGAGCCCCTTTTCTTCAGAGCAACTAGCAACTCTTAATGTTTTGACAGGCCTATTCAACCATTTTCGGACTTTAAATTGTTGTAAACCCTTACATTAAGCATGTAACAACTTTTGATACTGTAAAATAAGGAAAACCACGAAGATAGTCATTAGCCTCCTTTCTTCCGTGCCATGTCGTTTTTGCTTACAGTTTTTGTTATTTTTAGATCACTTGTATAACAACAAAAAAAAAAAGGGTATTTTAAGTTCGGCAATTTCTTTTCCTATGAGTCGACAATATGAAACTGCGAAAATCCCAAAATTGATTTTTTAGACTTTAGTCCCCCTTTTCCCGAGCCGGTCACACCTACTCATATTATTATCTGCTAACTTCAACAGACGGATAGCTTCAATTTAAAATGATAAAATTAATGAGAATTGCGTTGCAATAATCATTTCCCCCCTTTTGCAATTTTGGCAGAAAATAATTACTATTTTGATGTCTACTTATTATTCGTCTCATTTTTTTTCAAATTTAATTCAAAATAAATTGTATTAATTCTATGTTTAATTTTATTAACAAAATAATTTGAATGGAGAGAGGGTAAGGTAGCTCAGTTGAAGTCTTTTTAAGATGAGGAAGGGCTCTGGACTAGCAGATCAATCGGAAATTAACCCATTAACGCCTGAAATTACAAATTTCACATACGTAGCTTTCGAGTAATCTACGATTTTGTTGCAGAATTTCGCAGAAGTTCATATACGACTATTTTTGAGAGTGCCTTACTCGATTCTGATGCCCATTTTAGCCCATTTCAATCCGCTTTACCATGAAAATTTTGGAAATTAAAATTAAAAAACGGTCTCTTTTTGTGACTTTTTTTGAAAAATTGATGTAAACAACCTCCAAAAATTTTTCAATTGCCCTCTTCTAGTGAATGATCGTCTAATTGGACATCAACCTTCAATAGTCCATCGCGATCCCCAAGGATTTTTTCGCTTCCGGTTGCATATCGCGACTAAAAGTAATTGTTTTTTCGGTCACAGATTTTGATATCTCGATCGTGCGTGTTCGTATTCGATTTCTTGACATGTTGCTGAGGCATTACTAGATTATTGTTCAAACATGGTAATAATCGTTTTGCATCAATACATATGATACAAACTAAATTTAAATTCTGTCAGTAGAGTTGAAAATTTTTGGATTGAAATGCACTTGTTTTTATCAGGATATTTTTTTGCGAAAATATTGAAATTCTAGATGATTTTGAGAAGTTTTGGTGGCAATATTAACGTTTTATACGAAAAAAAAAAAAACAAGAAAAACAATTATTTTTTTTCGGACAAAAAAATTACCAACTTCCGGTCGCGATATCGAACCGGAAGCGGAAAAATCCTTGAGAATCGCGATGGAGTATTGAAAGTTGTCTCAATACACGATCTTTCACTAGAAGATGGCAATTGAAAAAATGTTTGGAGGTCGTTTACAGCCATTTTTCAAAGAGGGTCTCAAAAAGTGTTTTTTTATTTTTAATCTGCAAAATTTTCCAGGAAAACCGAATTGAAATGGACTAAAACCATCAAAATCAAGTAGAGCATCCTCAAAAATAGTCGTATACGAATTTTTTCGAAATTCTGCAACAAAATCGCAGAGTTACATTATTCTAAAGCTGCGTATGTGAAAGCTAATATACTATAAAAGAAAAGTACAAGAAAAGACTAATAACTAAAGCCGGCATACGGCGACGGAACACAAAGGCAACTCGCGTAGCAGGTGATTGGGGTTGCTTCAATTTGATTTGATTGCAGTTGTGCTGTGACAGGTGGAGCTGTTGTACAACCTCCGCTGCCCAATACGTTGAGTAGTGTGATATGATTTCATAATAAAATATGAAAAACGCGTGAAAAAATACTAGTTACTTTCGTGTATTATACTTATGATGCGTTCGCCTCTGTGTACGTTTCTGCCAATTTTACTAACAACTTTTATCAAAAAAGATATGGAAATTATAAAACCCCGCGAAAACTGAACCATGGAAATTAGGAACGTATTTTTTCCACATTTACTGGATCTTTTATTTACTCGTGCCTCTAGCAGTACAGATGCATACATTCACATGAGAAGCTACATTTTTTTTATCGATCAAAAGCAGAAAGTATACGCTATGATATGAAAACCTTGATACAAATGAAGCAAATGATTAGTTCCCAGCTAACCCAGTTGCATAAAAAATCCATAAATACTATTGCAACGAGTCAGGTAATAAACAAACGCACTGATTCGTACATGGTCGCACGGATATATCAAAATGCTACTCGTCAAGATACAGTACGATAAAATGTACAAACAAAAAACGTAGCGTACAGAGTTCTGGTCATCAAAAACTAAAGTTACTAAGTATTTATTTAAGATTAGGCGAAAACTATTAAGTCAAATTTGCTACCTAATTTTCATCACTTAAAATGCATTAGTAATTCGCAGTAATAAATGATCGAGATCAAAAATAATTTACTCAATCCTGTGAGTCGAGACTGTTTAAAAGCTGAACGCGAAAATTCGCCATGTGGACGCCATTTACATTTCAAGAGTATCGTTTATTTATTACGTCGTGTTGATTCCAATTTACAGTCAACGTGGGTACCAGTGTGACTACCTTTGATGTTATATGGATTTCAGCTCGCAAATAAATTTGCAGATATATTTTTTTATAATCAGTAAAAATAAAATAACTGAACGCGTACGTTAATAGAAAATTACATCTTACAGTCTATATTAAAAAATGTGTTGACATTTAAACGTTCAATAGTAAATGTGTTTCCAAAAACTATAACACGGAGTGACAGATATTTTCTTCGGTCGAGTTGCAGGAGATTTTTATCATATTTAATATCCGCCAAGTAGGTGTAGATATAACAGGATTATAAAATTAGTAAATAAAACCGGCTTCCTCGTATTTCTTATAATTAGTGATCAAATTTTTTGGACGATAATACTCTTTTAATGTTTGTGAACAACAATCTCTTCATGTGATATACCGACTAAAGGTGTTCAGAAAAAAAATACGAAACTTTTTTTATAGTTGTCATAACAACCCCTCAAATATTTAACGATATTATGTATAAAAAAATTTGCTCGTGTTTTGTTAGAAGGAAATTGTGTAAGGAGAGAAACTCATTAACAAATATGATTATTTTTATTCCTGACGTTTCTCTTCAAAGGAATAATAGTCAATTCATATCATCGTTTTCTTATGTAATCATCCTTCTATGACACAGAAGTTCCAAATTATAAGCTTATATGATACAATATCCATCTTACAAGCTTTAATCAACTCTGAAAGGCGTCTACGCAAAAAAAAAACTCGATCAAACGATTTTCCGCACAAGTTCTTAGCGATTCTTTTTTATACGTCGAGTATAAGAAATTAGGGTCGCTTTTTCACTTCCCTTTGAATTTCTTTAACGCATCCGACGACTTTTTGGCCATCTGAAGAATCTTAATATACTAGTATGTGAAAAATTGTTTTGCACAAGGTGTTTTTAAATCTTTACATCTACATATTTCTTCCACAGTCTTATCTTTTTTATTATATATGTTATTCGTTGTTTTGCAGTTGGCAGCAGATGCGAAATTGAAATTATCTCAACTTTACATTGGTTTTAATTGTTCCTGTCTTTTTTGAGCTTTAAACTGTTATCGCGCATTGAAAAACTGTTCTTTTTAGAACAATTAAAGTGTTATAGTTGTCAAAATTTCGTTTGCGAAATGCCAAAACAGATAAACAGACGCTGCCAAATGCTGAGTTAGTAGCATTTTTGATACGCTATTTTGAACAAGAACGAGACAGTAATGGACCATTGCAACCATTAAAAGCTGTAAAAGAGGTTTTATTTAACTATAAAATTAATATATTTAATCAAAACTACAATCCAATATATTGTTTTAGCAGTTAAAGCAGTTACAGCAGCCTTAAACTTCAGTATTTCTGCAGTTAGTTCTATTTCACGAAAAGTAAAAAACAGTAAAGTTTTAAAATCACCACGAAAGCGTAATTCTACCAAGTATATGTGCATTACGCTCAAGTAGTAAACTAGTAAAGTATTGAATGAAAACTTCTGAAATTTGTTACAGATTTCAATTAATTCTTGCCTTCGTTCACATTGAATGATGATTGATGATGCAAATTTTTGCTACAAAAGTGGAAATTTGCATTTATCAACATTTTAGTAATAATGAGTAATTTAAGTGTCGTTTAATCCCAGCTATTTTTGTACTGATGCAATAAATTTTCGAAAATACTCGTGTATGGCAAAGAGCCAACAAAATATAAAGTAGTCCTGATTTTTCCACAGAAAATGCAGGAGACCGAAAGAAGCACGTGAATTATTTAATTTTAGTACCTAATTGCAACGATTCTATTCCAAACATAAATAATTCGTATAATATGTGCAACAGGTGTGGGGTAAATTATTAACTAAAAATACAAATAGTATTATATACATCTAGTATAAATTTATAGATATATTGGAAAGAGTTACACATAATCAGGCCTATGATGTATCATTTGACGTTATTTATAACAGTGATGTTATAATTCTTGTCCAATCAGGATTACCCTTTTTAAATAATCCCAGTTTCCGATTGCCTGAAGCTGTTAACAGCGGTGTTATAAATAACGGTAAATGATACATCATACGCCTGATTGTGTGTTTTTATAACAACTAACTAATGTGTTCTTTTTTCTATTAGAGTTCTAGGGTTTACCCATTTGTTTTTGTCATTGCTAGATGATGTAAGTTATTATTATGGACACACACGCATGTACTAAAAGACGGTAAATTATATATTGGGAAATAACAGTTCGCAAATTAGAAATATTATTTTACATTAGTTCACTCAGATTATACATATGTAAGTATAATTATGTGTTCATACGTTGCTACAGATTGTCACGATACACAGAACATAATTCAAGGCTAAACGTCAGCCTATCATTACCAGAGATCGGTAAAGTGAGGCTCATACAGGGTCGCACTAGCCCATACATGTACCTACGTATTATAATATACATCGCGTATATGAGGATCATAGCAGATCTTACCTACCGAACTGGGAAAGACTGGGTAACATGCAGATGAGATGGGGTGTGGGTCAAAAAACACGATTGCCCTTACGGTTTAATATACGTTACATTGACGCAGTTGGCACCACCCACCATGCGGGTGGGCGGGAAACCAACATGTGTCGTGAGTTTGATTGGTTGACGTGGAAAAAGACTACATATTTAAAGAAAAATAGCAGATCTGTTATAGTGATAAGGGACTAGTATTTTTTTCACACTTTCATCGGAATAATCCGATATATCGGGAAAATCCTTCCCCTATTGCCCCTATTGGCGGACAGCTATCTGTTGTGGAAATCTATTGGTGAAATACAATTATGTGACGTCATGTTATGAATTTTTCAAATAATTCAATAACTCAATGGTTCGATGGATTTCCAGTTTGTAAACGGATTAATAGTCATATTGTATACGTTCCGTCGTTTTAGCAAATCTGAAGCCCTTCAGGCTAAAAAAAAATGTTGTGTGTGACTCAGCACTTTTCTTTAAATCCTTTGTGTAAAATCTTAGAAGTACCAACAAGCTCAACCGCGCGTATGATTTGCTGTGCCATCTACAGATAAGCAATCGGCAGCAAATATTCTTCAACCTGTGAGTCATAGGTTGTGACCGCAGAGTGACGTCACAGTTGTTAAAAAAAACGATGTCTAGTCGAGTATGGTGTGCAAAACATTCCCGGAAAAAATATATTTACCTTTGATTGGTTATTTTTATATGAAACCTCTAAAGTCCTTCAGGTTAAGACATGTTTTGGAGAAAACATTTTTTTGCCAGTGAATTAATTATTAAAATTATTTGTTACAAGTATATTTTTTTTAATTTGATAAATACTTCAAATAACTCGAGAACAGTTCGATTGATTTTCAGTCTAAAAACGGATTAATGTCTATATTGGAAGTACCATGCAGATCTAGCTACATTTCAAAGTTTTATATAAATCATCTAGAATTAGCGAGGAACAGTTTACACTAGTTTACAATATTTGTGTTGTGTTACTTGAGCGGGTTTCACTTGCCATACAGCTTACGACAAACAGCAAAGAATTCCTTTCTACCCATCACCCTCCTGCGCTATTCGACTTTGTTAACAAGCATTTATAGAAAAGTCGCCGGTTTATTACACGTAGATAATTGGGCTAGTGCGACCCTGTAATGAGCCTCACTTTGGCGATGTCTAATCATCACCATTATACACTATAAATACGTAAAAATAATAACTTACAGTTGAGTGACAAAATATTGACATAAACACTTTGTATTGGTTTCGCGTTTTACGCGAATTGACTGAACTATTTTATTTTTAATCTTATGCGTTCGACTGGCGACCCTGAATTTTGCGATGCAGAGGAGGACGTTTATTGTTATAAATAAGTCGAACTTTGTGGAATCGTACTCGACGAACAACTGCACGAAAAAAAAAAAGTATAAAAATACCCCTGGATCGACGGACCTGTTATCTTCTGCGTTTATAGAGCCAGGCGTCGCTCAACGACGTCGAGGATGACGGACATTTGTTCGTTTTAATGACGTGAAAAATGTTCATGTGAAATTAATTGCGTTTTATGTGTCGACACGTCGCCTCTCATCACCATTCGTTACACATAAAAATGAACAACCGAAGTGCCTCATTGATTCACAGGCCCACAAAAAAATAATTTTTTTTGACTATGGATAAGAACACGGTTTTTCTCTGTATTTTTTGACGCTGAATCCAAATCCGGTGTCTGTTTAACTGTAGCACGTCAGGATCAAGGTCATTTGAAGGTCAAATCGTGAAATAAATAAAAAAAATTAAAAGAGAATAAACTCAAATATCTTCATGTTTCTGGGGTCGCTGAATCCAAATCCGGTGTCCGCTTAATCGTAGCACGTCAGGATCAAGGTCATTTCAAGGTCAAATCGCGAAATAAAAACAAAAGAGAATAAACCCATATATCTTTATGTTTCTGGGGTCGCTGAATCCAAATCCGGTGTCCGTTTAGTGGCAGTAGTTACCATCTCCATCATTCTCTGGGGCAGCAGGCATTCTATATCCACGCACATGCACACCGTCACGCACATGCACACCGTCACGCACATGCACACCGTCACGCACATGCACACCGTCACGCACATGCACACCGTCACGCACACATACACTTACATACGCACACAAGTACACACTCACGCATACACGCTTTTATACACACGCAAAAATGTGTGTCTGGTTGAAGGAGTCTAAACGCGTTTATTCAATGATTCACTCACTGATTTTCAGTAAGATGATTACTATGTAGTTAGATGCTATTCAGTAAGGTGGCTACGAGAATTGGTATCAACTTATTTAATGTACAGGATACACGGACTTAGATATATTTTACCTTAACAAATAATAACAATACATTCACGAAACCGAAAATCCTTAACCACATTTCCATAATACAGCCTAAGGTACATGATGAAAATGAGACCATTTACGGTCTTCTATCATGGGTTTCAGATTTGGATTCAGCAACTTTAAAAACACAAAGACACAAACTTTTGCCTCATTAATACGTTTTTTTAGTGATTTAACCTTGGAGTGTCCTTCGAAGTCACGTGATATGGTAAGAATAACATCAGATTCTAATTCAGCGATCCCAGAAACATAAAGATATATGGGTTTATTCTCTTTTAAGCCTTTATTTTGCGATTTGACCTTGAAATGACCTTGATCCCGACGTGCTGCGGTTACACGGACACCGGATTTGGATTCAGCGTCAAAAAATACAAGGAAAAACAATGTTCTTATCCATAGTCAAAAAAAAATAAAAACATTTGTGGGCCTGTGATTATTTGCCTTCGTTATACAGGATATCCCAAAATCAGACATTACTTGACTGGTGTATTTTACATTCTAAAATAAGATTGTTTTTCCTATCAACATACAGTCAGCAGCAAAATTATTGACACATCCACTTTATGAAGGTTGCCTTAAATTCTGATAATGTTTGTACTTCAGTATTGATTTGTTTTTTGCTTCTGATGGAATTGCAATTTGTGAAATTCTACGTCTAATAAGCCCAAGTTGTAGGTGATATGTCAATTTTGTGAAAAGATATCGCTAATATAGTCAAACTGCAATGTATTCAAAAAACCGTGAACCGTGAAATTCTTGGACTCATATAACAGGTAAATAAAACAGAGTAGCCATCTGACTGACTGAGCCATTTTGAAAAAAAAAAAATCGCCAACATGAAAATTTCTAAAGTTGTACCGAAAACTTGTACCGTCTAGTCTTGTGTTGTCTTGTACCGAAAATTGACACTTCGTTCCTTACTATGGTTTTCGTAAAAATCACAGTTCATGAAATTTTCATACAAAATATCGAGTTCCAGAGAGATGTTAATCATTTTTTTGAGAACAGTGTGTGGCGTACAAGGTTTTTCTTAATAGTTATAATTTTAATTCAAATTTTTCATCTAGGAATTTTTTTCCAAAATCAGATGTTCGGTTTGTCAGATTTGTCAGATGGATACTCTGAAGATTTCCGTTTAATATGAGTCCAAAAACTTTAAAAAACGATTTAATATTTTCGGAGTTATTCAAGATTTTTTTGAAAATAATTATTTTCACACAATCGACATATCACCATCATACTGGGCTTATTAGGCGCAGAATTTCACAAGTTGTAATCCTGTCAGAAGCAAAAAAAGCGATACTGTAATGCAAAAAATTATCAAAATTTAAGCAACCTTCAAAAAGTGAGTGTGTGAACCTACTTTTGCTGCTGACCGTATGTAGAGCTTTAAATTCTTCCAAAAGATGATGTAGTCCTTTTAATGCGACATGACGTAAGAAAAGGATATTGTTCAGAATATCTCCAAATTGTTAGAGATAATTTAATGGAATTAATTTCTAGTTTAAATAAAATGTTTTTTTCTAACTTTTGGAATACACTGTATAACAGAAGTCATATCTAGTAGCGTTCGAAGCAACACGTGGCTTGGTTGACTTTTGCATTCTTGGCAATAAAACTTATTCTGATATTACCTACTATCTATTAATTCTTGCCAACTGTTTGGTAAACGTGTGCATCACATTGGTTTTTTACTCTGACTTTTTTGGAAATTTAATTTTGGGACTAATTTCAAACATTGTGAAAAATGACCTACTCGAACGGGGTCACGTGACTGTCGGTACCTGTCAAATTTAACATTTTTTCAAAAAAAAATCGCCCAAAATTTCGATCGCTCAAAATCTCGATATTGCGATTTCAAAAAGTTTTACTGGGAAAAGGTGTTTCCAAATTTTACATACATAAGTATGCCAAACAGGACCGCTCTATGAGAACATCTGTTTTTTTTGCCCCTTTTCTATATCTATGAACAAAACTATATTAAACACGAACTTCGAAGAAACACCTTATTTTGGCAGATTTACAACACTACTAAATATTATTACATAATATCGATTAAAATATGTTTTTTCTATTGGGATTGAAATAACGTTTCTATATTCTGTTGTTTAATGAAAGTTGACACACCGTCCAGCATTTAGGATACAATTTTTTTCAGTAATAAATTGATGATAGAATCATAGTAAACTAAAATATCGTTCTGAATTTAGTACTGTCAACCTTCAACTTTCAACTGCATCAAACATAACACAATTTAGAAGCGTTAGTTTATTTTTCTCTTAAAGAAGACGTATTTTAATCTATAATTTGTATTAAAAATAGTTATTGGTTATTGGTATGGTAAATCTACCAAACAAGTATTTTTTGAAGCGTTCAGATTTGACGCATATTTATATAAAATCGGGAATGAAACAACCTTTTTTCTAATAAAAGTTTTTGGCGCAACGAATACCTTTTGAACAATTTTTTCAAAAATGCTAATGCTCGTTCGAGTAGGCGCTTATTCGGGATTTTTAAAGTACAAGTTAGCCCCAAAGTTAAATTTCACAAAGGAAAATGGAGAATTCAAAAGGGAAACTGGAACATGTTTCCTATATGATGCGCACTGCATGAAGGGCACTGTAGATTGGACGATTCTCGTTTTCATTATAATAGAAAATAATGAGTTCCTACCCGTACATTATGAATGCGAGAACGTTTGCGTGTTTCGCAGTGAACGTCGAATGCCGTCGAAAATTTTAGAATGAATAACTCACATGGAATTAACATGTTTACTTGTCGAAGACAAATTGCTTCTCCACGCGAGATTTCATTTCGAATCCGAAATAGGACAGATCGATGATATCCGCTCCGTAACGATGAAAATCTCCGCCTAACGAATCACTACTTCCGTGTCCAATTTTTCTAATATTCTCCTCGCCTCGCCTGTATTTTAAAAGTATGATATATATGAGTTCATG
This sequence comes from Aromia moschata, assembly GCA_029963805.1. Lineage (NCBI taxonomy): Eukaryota > Metazoa > Arthropoda > Insecta > Coleoptera > Cerambycidae > Aromia > Aromia moschata. Next base: position 65,327 of record JAPWTK010000298.1, on the reverse strand, counting down.
AAACCTAAAAATCCATGAGTATTCTATGATGTGATCATTAATTCGTTTTAGATAGTTTGTAATTTGCGGTTTTTAGAAAGGGCGGTTTCTTCTCCTTAAAAACAATTGATTCTTGTAACAGAAATGAGTGTATTTTTTTCTGTTGATTAAAAAAGTGGATCTGTTATTAAATCAAATGATAATTTATGGTGAAATGTTACCCTAATTAATAGACTAAAAGGTTAGTCGTGTAATTTATCATTAAACTCTCCGTCAAAAGAAATAACTGCTACTGAAATATAATTAAAAACAAAATTATTACTGAAGGGACTTATTCCCTCACTACCTTCGACGCGTCTGCGGTTGCTTCTTATCTGTCGTCTCACTTCTATTTATCCTTTTTCATCATAACACGCCGATGTCGGCTTTACACACGCGGTATAGTTCGGAGTTCGCGCGCGCTCTCCAGCTCCAACTGCCCGAGCGCCCGTATACCGGCTCGACACACCACTGCGTTTAGTGCTGTATCTATAAAAATATTGTAAATTAGCCTCTATAACTTTATATACATATTCTTGTCTTATATACATTAGGAATAGATTTAAGCAATAAAAATAAAAACGATTTATTGAGCCTCCTAAAGCAGGATTCCCCCCTTAAGAAGTCAGCGCCAATGCGGGAAATTTTGGAACTAATTACTGTGCCATTAATTATCTGTTGTTACTTCGTGTTTAATGTGCTTAATGTTCAATGTGTTGCTTCATTTTATTATTTTTTACCTTAAGACACCATTTGTGATAATATATGTATGTATATAAAGGTTTATCGTTTATTAGTTTTTGGCATAATTTTATTGGTTTTCTTTTGATTTTTAGTTTTGATAGAAATAAGAATAAATATGGTGCATACATACGTTTTTAGGTTGGATAGGTTTGTTTTGTAAAAGTAAAACCATTGTGTTTTTTTACATCTGTTTTTTTACGAAATTTCATAACATATTAATTATATTTTTAAGGAGGATGTCACACATCAAACTGAGAATCATCAATCGTTTTCATCATGCGATTTTTTTTTCATTCGAAGGGATCCGGATAATAATACTGCAGTTTTTTCAAACTTCTTTTTTAAAATTCTTGGCTGAAGCAGACAAGACTTGTATCTTTACATTAACCTTGGAATACTAAAATTTCGATAAAAATAATCACAATCACTCAGCAAAATGAAGAAAACAGGGAACAGACCCTCATATGTTTACTAACTGAGTTGCCTATCTTCAGTTTAACTGTTAATGTCCAAGTCTTGTGTCTATGCTTTCCGTTCCACCAAATGTATGCACCTTGCACCACGGAAACTTGATGTTTTCTTTCTTCAGGAAATATATGAAATGTTAAATGGGCGGTCCCTTTTAATCCAGGACGAATAGCGAGGTATATTCATTATAAAAAGAGTATTTTAAGTTTCAACGGTACATCACACAAATAGAAACCAACGGACGTTTCAATAAACAATGGCGCAGTAATTAGTTTGTTGAGCGACCACCAGGTGGCGTAATGCTTATATTGTATTTCCTATATTTTCATTGTCAAACAATAAAAATAGGCAGATAAATAAATTCGCGAACTCAAGAAGTTTAAACATATTTTTATTAAAATTACACAAAATCTGGGCAGTAGAGGTGTACAAGCCACCTGTATAAAGTTCTGTGTAAAACTAGAGTGAAATATTGATTTAATCTTGAAATCTCCGAATTACGTATATAAATCTGAGACTGCTTCCTACACTGCAGAAATGTAATATATGTATGTAGTTTCATAACGGTATATATAAAGCTAAAAGAACATGTACTCTATGTGTGTGAATTTTGCTTTTAGAAAATAGAAAATACACTTTTTTTATTTTCTATTACGGGCGAATATTATGTACGTATACACGTACAAAAAAAGAAAACAAATAGATATATAGTTTTTTATATATATATATATATATATATATAAAGATTGTATGAATGCAGCGCTAAATTTTGTTCAAAAAATAGGTAAATTATACAAAACACAAAAGTTGTTGGCTTAAATCGTTGTCTTTTTTGAGTGGAGTTTGTATAGGGTTGTTTATTATCAAGTATCAACCCGTTAAAAATATTTCAAACAAAACTGTTATGCTTATACTGACTTTTAACCATCAGAAACGTAGTGACATACCCACGATACGAAAATTATATTTTTTATACTTATATCTAAGTTCAAAATTATACCATTTAACCTTGATAGCTTTATCTTTAGCCATTTTCGAGTTATTAAACGTTGAGTATCGTAAACATGCTACTTACTGTACTTAATTGTTGAAAAGCTATCATTAAAGCAAGCTATTAAAATGATACTTATCTATTATGGTTGTTCAATTATATAACCCTTAAATAATCACAATGGTTTACAGTGATGTAGAAAAAAGTATTTCTTAACCACTGAATTAAAAAAAGTATATTTAAAAACTCAGGTGGGTCAAAAAATCGGATTTATTTTTTTATCTTTGTTAGTATACAATTAGAGTTGACCAGTTTTTTGTGATTAAAGAATATAAATAATATTTAAGTGTATAGAAAAACAAAAAAAAAAACAACTTATAGTATCGTTAAAACAAAAATTTCAAAAAATAAAACCTCTTTTTTCCAAGTCAATGACTAGGTATAACCCCTTAATAACTCATAAATTGTTTAAGATAGAGTAATCATTAAGGTCCTTATTACCGCAAAATATGTTGTTTCGTCCACTGTTAGCCAGAGAAATTTATTGCGTATGTCTCCTTTGATATTTCCCAGTACAAGTTGATATGTCTTGTGTAAATATGTGTGGCTACTAGGTAATGGAATATCGGATACATATTTGGTAAAAAAACGTCTAAAGTGAATATCGTCGACCATGTTCCACGAAAGGCTACATGCGCAAAACATTATGCAAAAATCAAACCAAAAGTCCTTTTTTCTAACAGTGTCAGTAATATTTTGTTGATGGATATTCGAATCTAAATGTCACACTCGACGTCTACAAAATATACATATATCGACGATTACAAAGAATATATAAAATATGTGATCCGTCTATTGTAAAATCCTCGTAATTTTCGTGCCATTATTGCAAAAGTCCACACAAATTCATGTCAGACAGTGGCGGTGCGTGATATTTCAGTTAGCCATATCTTGAAAACGACGCATGGGACCCACTTCACTTTTTAGGTGATGACTATACACCTCTTACAGAAAGGATTGATAGTGAAAAAATCGTCAGCAAAGTTTGCGAAAAAATTTTCAAAAACACTGGAGCACTCCCTGGGTTCTCAGTAACGCTCTGTGGGATATTTGCAGTATATTTTTTTTCATAATCTAGAAACAAATATAAGGAGACGTTTTTCGATTTGTTGCAAAATATTTTTTTTTCAAAAAAGTTATGGCCATTTTAATTTTAATTTTATAGGAACATTTTGTTTCCCAAAATTAAAATGGCCATAACTTTTTGAAAAAAAAATATTTTGCAACAAATCGAAAAACGTCTCCTTATATTTGTTTCTAGATTATGAAAAAAAATATACTGCAAATATCCCACAGAGCGTTACTGAGAACCCAGGAGTGCTCCAGTGTTTTTGAAAAAAAATTTCGCAAACTTTGCTGACGGTTTTTTCACTATAAATCCTTTCTGTAAGAGGTGTATAGTCATTACCTAAAAAGTGAAGTGGGTCCCATGCGTCGTTTTCAAGATATGGCTTACTGAAATATCACGCACCACCACTGATGTCAGATAATATGTAAATACGCTATACGAACTTTAAAATAAATACGTATGTACATGGTGCAAAATACCTAATAATGTGTAATAATACCTGTAATAATATGTACACTTACAATTCTTTTTGGACCCCAGTAATCATATGGTATATTTTTGAGGTCAGAAGTAGTCTTTTCTAATAATTTAATAGATTACAGTGTTCTATTTAAAAAACTATTTTTGTCTTCTGTGGTTTCCGTAAACGTGTTTTTGATGGCTTACTAAAAAAAATAATCACATTAATGACACAAGTTTTATTTGAAATATTTTTTGGGCGCATTTTTGTAATCACGCCGTATGCACCGTAGTGTTCGGCTACTGGAAACGCCGTCTCACCCGCGTTCCGCCCGACGTTCGCTGTCGCCGCGACGACGTTGATATTGCTCGCGGCGCTGGACCCCGCGGAAAATTATTCATAATCCCCGTGGCCGCCGTCGCCGCGGCACGCACTCGGACAGGCAGGTTTTCGCGTCAGTACCTCGCGCGAGGCCGCAGGCGACGTCGCCACCGTCCACGTCGTCGTCGCGGTCCAGGACCTGGTGCTCATCGCCTGGACAGCATCGCATGGAACTGCTAGTCCGGTGTTAGCGCGCCCGTGTAGCTATGTGGATGCCCCCCGCCGACTTCGACGCCGCGCCGCCCTCTTCGCCATCACCGCCGTCGCCATGGAGCTGCAGTGCGTGGTCGTGTACACCATCATCGACATACCGCGCCCGAAGACGCCGCCCGACGGGTACGGCGACCAGGAGGACGGCTGCATCGGATGGATCAAGGGACAGATCAAAAGGTGCGGACGGCAGCGTCGCCGTAGCGCTTGCTTCTTTCACTAGCTTTATGTTTTTTGCTTCGAATCCATCGCAATGTTTCCTCGCGTGTCGGTTATAGTCATCAACAAATGAATTACTGCTTGTATTTCTATTGAGGTGGGAAAAGAGTTTTTTTTTCGGTGTAAGTAGCGGTTGGTTGAATTTAAGGGGGTATAGGTAATATTCACTTTTTTTTAAGTAGTGTTTAAGGAGGTGTAGCTGGGTCACTACTATTTAGCCTAGGAGCTGATTTTTTAGCCTTATGTACATATGTAACACCAAACCATCTTCATTAGAACTTTGTACTACATTATTTTCCTAGTAAGAATCCACATCTTCATCGGCTATATCTTGGGCACTATATTAAAATATTATCCGTTGATTATGAGTTTATTATTTTTAATATAACATTTATGACCTTTTTTAGATGTCTTAATATTTTATTTTCTCTCTTCAATTTAAGTTCTTTAGAAATATTACTTTTAAATTAAACAGTACCAAAACTATTTTCACTTACTTAACCGATTTATTTTATAATTATATCACACTAATATCATCATTTATCGTAATGTTCCTTTTATCACCATATATAACATAACAGTTTTATTTCAATCAGCAATATATCATCATTTAGTATTTATATTCAAGTATATAAATTATTTTTTATGACAAAATACAGTATATAAACTTTTATTAAACCTAACTAGAAGGTAGTAGCAAAAAAAAACTTCAAACATGCAGCTGTTGTAAATTCTCAAAAACTGCGGGATGAGGGAAATGGAATTAATTAACAATTCAAATCACCATAACTTTTACAGATCTCGAATTTTCGAAAAAAGGCTTTGTATTTACATAAAGATTATGGGGGAAAATGTTTTGCAAATATTTTGTAAGACGTTTCCAAGATCTTCTGGCGGTTTTGAATTTTTTGTTTTTTCGAAGTTCATTGAAGTTTTTTTGGCTATTATACTTATTTATTATTATACCGTCTACTTACGTTTAGTAATCACCCCGTAAAATAGTATGTGGGTCTTATGCCCCAATATGATATTTTCATATTTCATACCTACATTTTGATATTAAGAACCTCAGATTGCACTAACTGCCACTGCCCAATGTTATGGGTAACTTGGAGACTAATTTCTCAAATTTTCTTTTTTGTATTTTTCATTATCCGTTTTTTTGTATTTTCTACTTAAATCATTTAATATAAATCTCTTCAACACTTTAAGCGCCCTAGCGATTTCTGGCCTTTTTCGACTTCTTTAACAACGAAGTTGCCCCTAATGTAATATTTACCTTGATTTTTTAAATTCTGCACTATTCAATTTCTTTCGATGTGGAGTAGAAGAAAAAATAACTACTATGACTATTTGTAAAAAATACAATTAGATGTTTACAAATTGCAAATAACTTTGAGGATAAAAGCAAATATACTCTGTATAATAATTTGATGAATTTCTAAAGGTTACTAAAAAATTCGTCCTAAGTGGGCTGTGATTGTCTAACGTTGTTCCTCATTGCTTCTTTAAAATTTAATAACACAATTTTACGCCGCTAGATAAAAGACGAATATGTCTAATAAGGCGGTATTGTCCAAGTCACGGTAACATTTGCGAAATGTATTGCGTTTTCATTTCATTAAAATCATCCTTTCAAAAATATCTCCTCATGTGAAATTTCCTGAAAGTTTTGTATAAACCTGAAATAGAATAAAAAAAACTAATAAACCGTAATAAATTAGGGTATAGACCCTTGTTTAGTAAAAGTATGTATGTACACGTACAGAAAACAAAGTTATAAATCTCGTTACAATTCGTAACTTTATTTTCTGTAGTTAGAATAAAGTACACGAACTGAAAAATCGCAATTTTGATGAGTTGTGCCGTAGAGCCCTTAGTGCCCATAGCTTTTGATCAAGACGGCATAAACTTTCCTTTGGCTAAAGTTCAACCAATTCCATCGAAACCCTGTTTTTGTAAGGATCGAGTGGGATTTTTATGATTTCCCAAAGGCAGATACAGAAAGGAATTCATATAATATCAGAACTATACATAAAATGAGGACATGTTTATCTCATAATTGTATGTAATAATAATTAATTATTATTGTCTTTTATATTGGACACACATCCTATTAGGAAAACAGAAGAGCATATTTATTTATCTGAGTAAGTGATATATAATTTTTCGTGAACTTAAACAAATGTATGTTTATTGTAAACATCGCTGTGCAGTTACTTTTTTTTCCATAATTTCTGTCAATAAACTGAAACGTATAAAGCATAATTTGCTGCAATTTAATTGACTGACATCATAAATAATATTCCCGATTGTACTTTACTTCGATTATTATTGCCGTTGTGGGTGTATGTAATTGAACTTATTTTGTCTTTGATGATCATAAATTAGTTTGTTCTTGATGTTGATCAATATAACTTCTAAATAATTTAACAAGTAATTAGAAAAGCGCAATTTACAAAATGTATGAGCGTTTGAGAAAACATACCAGAGTAATGAAATGTATCGATAAATAAAAAAATTAACACATCCCACATCGTATCTGATCTTGTACTTATATATGTTGTTCAGTAATTGATGTGTGAAAGGTGAAGGCCAATGAAAAATATTAGTGTTTCAACAAAACGTCTGGATATCGTTTTCTTTGTGTTGCTGTTCTAATGAAAAATGTGTATTAAAATAATCACCTATCCCTCAAACGTATTGAAAATAAATTTGTATTATAGGAAAAAAAATATATATTCACCATCATTAATACAATTGCAACATTTTGTAGTTCTTTATACGAATCAAAGAGACTAGATATTTTAATTGTATTTCGTTAAATAACATGACAGAAAATGACGCGAAATTAATAAAAAATATGTTCTATATTCAGAAAAACTTCAAAATGCTGAACTTTATTATGTTACACAACATCGAGTGGCTCATCAATATACATAATTATGTATGTATGCATGTACAAAGTTGAACCAATATCCCGAAAATTCAAAAAAAGCCCTGTACGCCACACATTACTCCAACAAAAATTTAGGATTAAGATCCCTCTAGATCTCTGTGTTTTATTAAAATTTCAGGAACAGTGATTTTTACGAAAACGGTACTAAGGATGGTAGAATTTTGAATTTTCGTGATATTTTTGGTTCAACTTTTGATTTTGTTCATGTCTAGGAAATTTTTTTTCAAAATGACAGTTAGTCAAATATATCCACTGAAGATTTCCCTTTAATACGAGTCCAACAACTTCGAAAGGGATTTACTATTTTCGAAGTTATTTACGTTTCTTTGAAAACATTGAAATTTTACTTTTTTAACGATATCTTTTCACACAATGGACGTACTGCCTTCAACTTCGGCTTATTAGACGCAGAATATCACAAGCTATAATCCTGTCAAAAGCAAAAAAAATCAATACTGTAATACAAAAATTATAAGAATTTAAGCAAACTTCAAAAAGTGGGTTTATGATAACTTTCGTTGCTTACTGTATATGTATGAGAGTTTACAAAGTTGCAGTATATTGAAGTAAACCGTAGCTATTTACTTTATGAAGAAGTACAGTTTGTCTTTGAACTGCCTCGGACATATGAAATGTTACAATACTCTGAAATCAGTATGCATAATACCGAGTTTGTATTATCTTTTTTTAACCGAAAAATTTATTAATGTACGTCATATGACTAAACTATTTAAAGTCAGTCTTCGTGTATTTCTTATTTCTGTGATAATAATATTTCTTATGATTTGTGTTTAATGAATGAAGTTTAAATATTCTGTAAAAGTTGGAAATTCATAACGAATAAAAAGTTGCAAGATAAAGTTGAGAAATAGCCCATTATTTATGAAAACTGCTGCAAAATTAAACTGGAATCATTAGAATAAAATATTATTTTACATTTGCTGACTTACATTACTGAGCTCTGTATTACTGCGTTAGACGTATTATGGTACCTATCGTGTTATAGAATTCGCCTTCATCTTATTTTCTAATTTGCAATAATATGTGTGCATATCCACAATTCGCAATATGAATAGATATTCTGCGTTACTACTGCCTATTGACAATATTGTCACAATATTGTCAGAGTTTAATATACTGTAGCTATGAATAGGCTGTTGTCTAGGGATTAATGGAGGAGTGAAGAGGCACTCGTGGGTACTCTTATTTGCTGGCCCTTTTAAATGTAGCTAAATCGTAGGAAAAAAAATTCACAAACTATGCCTTGGAATCGATCCTGCAGGTCTAAAATTATTACTCTTCAGATCTCAGATGAGGTTTCGCCAAGTTTTGACTAGGTCTGTGGCTCTGTTTAAAGAAGCAGGAAGTGTGAATAGGATAGGCAAAACCTGAAGTGATAGATAGAGGAAAACCTGAAGTTCGCACTGCGCAAATGAGGCAAATTGTTAAGCCAGCAAGTTAATTTTTCCTACGGAAATGCAAGGTTATCGTCTAAGTTCCGTCCAAGAATTGTTACCAATCGATCAGCCGCAGCGAATGTAATTTTCAGTGGTTTATGGGTAATTTGCATAAAAATTAACACGTCCGTGAAAAAAACTCTTTTAATGACAAGGAATGGTTTTACCTCTCTGGTTATGTTGTCTCAACAAATGTGAATATGGAGTTTTGAAAGTAAAGAGAGTTTTCGTGTCGGCGTTCATATTGAAAAGAAGATTAATTGGACACATTTATTCTAAATGGATTCGCAATTCGACGCGATTCAAATCGTAGAAAACTGTAAAAAAATTAGTTGTTGGGATGTGCTGTCAACGGTTTGTAATTATTTACACGTTGTGATTAATTAACTACTAAATGAACTACTAATGAATGTTAAGACTTTGTCGGGTCGTTTTTGTATCGCGCTCGACGGATAGGAAAACTTAAAATTCATGGAGCATTCTTCAAAAGCCGTTAAGTATTCCAGTTCACCGCCGCGAATGTCACCGTCATCGAAGACGGCGCGGCGGTGCAAACGGCATGAATGAACGTGCTTTCGGTTTTGTTTTGTTTCACGCTCTGTTGTGTCCTTAGTCGGCGACAAGGTTTTCCTCAAGGATGAGAGTCGTTTCGTCTGGCAACTGCTCAATTTCGCAGCGAAGATTTTCGTAATCCTACAGGGGAAATTAAACAGCGTGGAATCCCATACGCCACTAAAGAGACGGGTGGGATTAAAGCGATATTGTTCTTTTAATTCTCGAAATATTCAGCGGGCGATTCAGCCTAATGTCGTTTCGGGTTTACGTGAAATGGGAGACCATAATTTTTTTTTGTGTTAGGTTAAAAATCGTTTCTCATTTGCTAAAAGGCTTACATTTAGAAAAAAAACATTAAGGTGCTTATCAAAAAAAAAAAGAAATAAAATACCATTCCCACAATTTAGTGCGTAGTTGTTTCATAAGTAAATTCTAAAATGTAATAATGTGCGATTTTTTGGGTAGTAGGCTCCCATTTGATTTGTGGCATCGTTTAAGAACATACGATGCCTCCAACCTCTACAATTAAAGTTAGTTGAACATGATATACCAAGGGTTCAATTTATTGTGTTATATTTTGCCAATTTCATATCGATATAGTTTGTTTGGTTCTCACGGAACACCTTGAAAATTTTAGTTTAAGTTGTCTTAACTCTTTTTTTTACTTTTGACAGTTTTTTTTGTACGTACATCGTTTTTAAATAGTTTAGGTACTTATTTAAATCGGCAACTGTTGTTTTCAACAATAAAATACTATATTATTAAAAAAAATACTTTCTCGATTTTACTTTACTTACTTTGGTTTATACATTTTGTATCAAACAATATCATTTTTATCACGTATTTTGTTGTTTCTAAATGAGTCAGTCTTCCTTCAATCAGTTGCAAATATAACTTCTTAAGAAGAAAGTATTTCATGTTCGCCCTGTATTTATCTAGTATCGATTGCCGAAAATTCAGAATCGCCTGGCGAAAAGCGGAACATAAGTAGCCAAGTTATCCGAATCAAATTCGGAACTGTACGTGCCTATAACTTATAATCCTTGATACACAGTTGTGAGTGACTGGAGAATACAAACGAATGGGTTCGTCTATTTCAATGGGCCTTTGTATTTTCGTCTTTTAAGGAATATATCTTTTCGAGCACTATTCTTCTTTTAGCGAATACATTTCTGATTAGTCTTTGGGTTCTCGTCGTAACCGTTAATAACTTGAATTATCGTCATTTAACGTAAATTTATTCTGCAGCCGTATTTTTACGTCTTCCGAATATAATTTTTTTTCGATAACAGCATATCTCCTGTTCCTCTCCAAACCTATTCACATGAGGTTTTTCCGTCAAGAGGGTCAGTTGAGTAGTCAACCGATCGCCTTTTCTGACACTTGTTTCTGACACTGGGAATAAGATTGGTGGATAAAAAGATTTAAACAAACGAATTCTAAAAGAAATTCGACGCTAATAAACTTCGTTTTTCAATAAAGTCGATTTTCTGGAAACTACTTGTGCAACCTATATTTACCTTACGGTACGAATAAAAAAATTGTTCCTTCTAAATCTTGGAAACTTCACAATATGGCAATTCAATCGAATCGTTTTACGTATTTGCGCAATTTTCCAAAAAAAAAATATATATATAACAATGTCGAATTTTATAGCTACTTTACGAAAACGCTGTATAATAAACATGACTTGTGACGCGCGACTTTATACTTGAATTTATTTCCGTCTTGAATGAGGGCACTTATTCTTTGACACCTATTTTATTGACGTCATTATTTGATCCTTTTTAAATGAGGCTAATTATAAAGGTTTCCCTCTGGACGCAACTAATTTACGCGGAATTTTAAATTTGTAGCATTATCGCGGCGTTCAAAAATTTAATCAATCGGACAGCTGAGTTGCGGCGAGGCATTTGACGTTTTAATTAGTTGGTATTTTCGACAGCGACGTAACGCTGATTTTGGGCCAAACGCCATTATAAAAAATTCCGTAAATCGTTGGCATTAATTGGCACTGAATCATGGGGACTGTTGCCATTTGGTTTCTGACACCTTTTTTTTTTATAGTCGAGGAAAATTGCCGTGAATACAAGTATTTTTCTAAGCACTGGAAAGTTGAATAAGAGGATAATCAATTCAGCTGAAGCAGAGAGTAATAAATGTACTAACTGTTGAAAGTAACTCGCGTAGGTCTAATTGCGACATTAGAAAGATTTAAAAGTCACTTTATAAAATATAAAAGTACACGAGAAGTTTAACAGCATTTGTGTGACGGCCAACATTAACAAAATTTGTGAATAAATATTGGTTTCTCGCCAAAATGGTACCAGAAATTTGTGGTGCCAATTATTATTTTGATAGACCACGTAAGTAAATAATTATATTATAATTATTTTAGTGAAATATGCATAAGTATGAATTTTATTTATTGAAAAAACAATTGGTTGGCTATACCAACTAACTAAATTAACTCGTTTTTATTTTTTGAAAATATCAATGTATGAAAGTATGACAGAGGCAGATTTTCACTGTTTTATTATTGTTTCTCGCAATTAATTAAACGATAAATATTTATGCTAATGCTCATGTCAGTAATATAAGTATTATTTGTTGCTTTTTATAATAGAGGAATGTTTGTGTTATCCCAAAATTTTAAAAAGGGGGAATATTGGGTATCATCTGTTTTCCATTGCGAAATGAACATCAGTCACATCTAATAAACTTCAACTAGTGGTGTTCCGAAAACTGTCAGTTGTACTAAAAATGTCAGTCATATGCAGTACACCTTCGATAATCCGAACATGCGTTAGTCCGAACCTCTGTTGATTCGAACAGAGGGCTCTCAAGTCATAATCCGAACAAATCTTGATTATCCGAACATTATACTACAGTGTGTATGTTTTTGCCACATGTGACTCCTCTAATCCAACCTAATAGACCGGTATGTGACAGGCAATTAAAAATTACAGAAAAAGAAGTATAGAAAATAATCTGTTGAAAACCATTGTGGAACCAAAACAAAACAACCAACACAAATATGAATTAGAAAGCATTGCTGGAGACATCCAAGGAGTTACAGAATTGACAAAAAATAATTGCTATAAATATTACTGACCAACAAAATATAAAATGGATAACTGAACAAGAAAAATCTTGGAAAACTTTAAATGATAGTGAAATCCTAAAAAACAGTCGTTTCCTAATCTGATGAATCTAAAGTTAATTTGATGACATCCATACAGTACATCCATCAGGAAGCAGTCACAGGTTTTAAAATTTGTTAAAATAGGCAGAACAAAATTCTGATATGTCCACCATATTCTTCTAAAGGAAATGAAAAAAACGGGCTGAAATTGCAGAAGCACTGGATATAGAACTAAATAAAACTTAACTCAAAACATACTTAAGCCATTTTCATGATACACATATATTTTTTTAATATATTTTAATTTAAGATAATTTAAGATAATTGTGTTCTTGTTTTGTTTAAGAAATAAAACGATAAAACATATGGTCTAATGTAACATATTCTTCTTGATAATCCGAATAAATTGTTAGTCCGAACAACCTTTTGCAATGATTAGTTCAGATTATTGAGGTTGTACTGTACTATATTTGATATATATAATCTGTATATTCCTTTTTTTTTTTTTAGTTGAGAAACCCAGAACAAATAAAATACTATTTTTAGGTTTAATATTTGCGCTTCCGATATACGTAGATATACATACAGATCGCATGCCTATTGTATTCCTGAGATACCACTTGGTTAATATTTCTATTATGGAATTTTGTCAATTAATTTCAACAAACAAATTAAATGGTAACCATAAAGATAATAAAATTCGATAGTTAATTTTATGTCGTCAATAAAAATCGACTGTGTTTAATATATTGTAGAACGCTTGATGTTCAATGTTAGTATATATACTATACTCTAAATGATTTCATATTAATGTTTTTTTAAAGGGTCGTTTGTTTAGTCGGTACTATTTATTGGTGCATTAAGCAACCAAATTTATGTGATACAAAAATGTATAATATTTTCTTTTAAGTTCAAACATTGCATATACTTTAGAAACCTACATATATGTACCTAATTATTTATTAGCAAAAAAATTGAATACAATATCTTGATTTTCCTTTGACTGTAAAATGCAATGTGCCAAAATTTGACCAATAAAATTACCAAATAGAATATTAATATCGTCATTACTATTATAGTCGCTTATACATACTTTAATGCAATGTATAAAACCATGTATATGTAAATACATTAAAATAATTACTTCATTATGAAAATGTGTGTTATTTCATTTTCAATGTTATTGGAACAATAGAGTATGAGAATTTTAATCAATGTAATGGAAATTTTTATTGTACGTAACATTTAATTTCCTTTTCATTTTTTTCATAAATTATCACCAATAAGGTGTGACTTACAGTAACCCATTGCCACTTTAACATTATGTATTAAATTATGTGTTTTAGAACTTATTTATTTGAAAGCATTTTTTACTTCATAACATCATTATTTTAATCATATTTGACTTCCATCGATAAATGGAATAGTAAATATTATCGATGCTAATATTACTTGCCTTAACATTATAGTACACCATATAACATTGGTTATCTTATAAGTTGCTTTAAAGTAGATTGGCATATTTATATGGGATTCTGTATTCTACCATATTTTTTGTGTGTTTAATATTTAATCTTGCCGAGTTTAAATATACACCAATTTTTCAATCATGAATTTCCATTTCAAACAAATTGTTAACATGGAATTCTTATTTTAAGACTCATATTTTAAGACTGTATTGTAATGGAGAGTCCAAGTGCTTGAAATATATATTTCAGCTTGAAATATATATTATATGAATACTTTTCAGCCTGATTAACAAAGCAAAAAAATGTAGCCCTGTCAATATATTTTTCATAAAACCTGTTGACTGCATTCTTCCTGTATGGCATTCTGAACCCTAATCTTTTCCAGAGCGGTAGCGGCATATCTAAGGGCGCTGAACCTCTCCCCCTAACAATGCGGTGGTGCACGGGAACCTCGCCTGCGTGTACTACGAGCAGGGCCTCATTGACTTGGCCATCGACACCTACAGGAGGGCCATCGAGCTGCAGCCTAACTTCCCCGATGCCTACTGTAACTTGGCCAACGCGCTCAAGGAGAAGGGCCAGGTCTCCGAGGCCGAGGAGTGCTACAACACGGCCCTGCGCCTGTGCCCTCGCACGCCGACTCGCTCAACAACCTGGCCAATATCAAGAGGGAGCAGGGCTACATCGAGGAGGCCACGAGGCTATACCTGAAGGCGCTGGAGGTGTTCCCCGAATTCGCAGCGGCCCACAGCAACCTCGCCTCCGTGCTGCAGCAGCAGGGCAAACTTAACGAGGCCCTCATGCACTACAAGGAGGCGATCAGGATTCAGCCTACGTTCGCTGATGCCTACTCAAATATGGGTAAGTGACTTAACTGCAATTTATCAGTAGATTGTGGCATGCTTACGCCTGTTTTACATTTAACAGTTTGTTTATCAACTTTAGTAATGGTAACAATATTGACTACAACTTTAAAACCTATCTTTCATCATTCTGATAGTTAACTGCAGTACAGCTAACATTTTGCCACGGACATGTTTAACCATTGGAAATTTAAAAATTGTAAATTGTATTGAAATACTTTTTACCAAAATATGTACCAAAAATAGGGGAATGTCAGGGTTGGGCCACGGCTATTTCTCGTATATGACACGTGCTGCCTCGGTGTATAGCGTGGAATTATTATTCTCGATGACGGAAAACTTTTCAGAACATTGCTTGTCACGGAGATTGTCTGTAAAAAGTTTTGTGCCTTCTTCTTGTTTTCGGTAGTCTGAAAAGTCTGAAAACGACTCAAAACATGGACAAAAACGATGTCACCGCCAAAGTAAGTATATATTTCCATTATGGGGTTATTAACCATTAACAAGTTCCCAAAGGAAAAAAATGTATTCCCTAACCTGTTTGCCTGTAGTGTTTAGCGATTGAAAAAAACGCTTGTCGTCTAGGTTGGGCCACTCGTATAGTCAGGGTTGGGCAACATCTTTTTTTTCGACAAGTAAAATAACAGTCTTGAGCCAGTTTTTCGCACTGCAGAACATTAAAATAATTCATTGCCGCAATAAAAGTAATGTTTTATCAATTAAAAAAAAAATTGTTAATATAATGAAATACAGTGGAGCATCGATTATCCGAACGACCGGTTAACCGAACCTTAAAATCCAACCGCCCCTTTTCTACTCCACGAGTGGCCTACGCGACCAACGCCACATCGTCAGTGCGGACGTTGGGCAGTGGTTGTTCTCTTTTCTTTTGGTACACATTGAAGTGTAAAATAAATTTGTGTGTTGTATTAATGTTTGTTTGTTTGTTTATTTAATTATCTATGCACATACATATTATGTACCTACACCCCAAATAGTTTTTTTTTAAATTATCGGTTATCCGAAATATCAGTTATCCGAACCACCCTGGTTCCCAATTAGTTCGGATAATCGATGCTCCACTGTAATATATGATTTTAAGAATAAATTAGAAACCAAAATAAATCCTACAGAATAAAAATTATAACAGCAAAATAACAATAATAGAATAATAATAATAATAATAAAAATGAATAACAAAATAACAATAACAATAAAAATTTTAATTCCAAATTGAAAATTGACCGATTAATGTTCTCATGAAGATTTCCTCATCAAAATTATGTAGAATTTAATGAAAAAACAATAAAATGTAACATATTTGTTCATTAAAAATTATTTTAGTAGTACTAGACTGCAATGGCCCAACTACTTTTTTTACTAGACCTTTTTTTTACCTAGACTACTTTTTTTTTGTCAATAACTTTTTTTTATAACGCAACAATTCGCCCTAATTAAAAGATTCTTGATGACTGTCCAAACTTTCAAATAATACGTCAACATTGAGAATATTCGAATTTAAACAAAAGATACAGGGCAAAGTTAAAAAGTGGCCCAACCCTGACGACATTCCCCTACAAACATACTTGTAAATTGTATTGAAAATCCTTTTTTGACCAAAATATGTGCCAACCTTTAGATGATTGTTTTTGAAAATATTGGTTTTCTCAGTTCATGCATTATACCTAGTCCGGAATTTGTTCTATATCTATAAAATGGTCTAATTGATGTAAATAATTATAGGTGTTATTTTTATTTAAGTTTATTATAGTTCAATGTCAGTTGTATAACTATTTTTTTTTTCTGTATAAGGATAACCTGAATGATTTTCTCTGTTCTAGGCAACACACTGAAGGAAATGCAAGACGTTTCGGGCGCCTTGCAATGTTACACGCGTGCCATACAGATAAACCCGGCGTTCGCTGACGCCCACAGCAACCTCGCGAGCATCCACAAGGATTCCGGCAACATTCCAGAAGCGATCCAGTCATACAGAACCGCCCTGAAGCTGAAGCCGGACTTTCCGGACGCCTATTGCAACCTGGCGCACTGCCTTCAGATCGTGTGCGACTGGACGGATTATGACGCCAGAATGAAGAAGCTTGTCGGCATAGTGGCCGATCAGCTGGAGAAGAATCGCCTGCCCTCCGTTCACCCGCACCATTCCATGCTGTATCCTCTATCGCACGAGTTCCGCAAGGCGATCGCGGCCCGTCACGCCAACCTCTGCCTGGAGAAGATCAACGTGCTGCACAAGTTCCCGCATGTTCTCCGCCGAGCTGAAGGGGCGCCTTAGGATCGGTTACGTCAGCAGCGACTTCGCAACCACCCCACCTCGCATCTGATGCAGTCCGGTGCCGGGACTCCACGACAGGTCCAAGGTGGAAGTGTTCTGCTATGCTCTGAGCCAGGACGATGGCACGACGTTCCGCACAAAGATCTCCAGGGAGGCCGAGCACTTCGTCAACTTGTCTAGCATACCGTGTAATGGCAAGGCGGCCGACCGAATTTACGCCGACAACATCCACATCCTCGTCAACATGAACGGGTACACGAAGGGAGCGAGGAACGAGATATTCGCGCTGAGACCGGCCCCCGTCCAGGTCATGTGGCTGGGCTATCCGGGCACGAGCGGCGCCAGCTTCATGGACTACCTCATCACGGACGCGGTCACCTCGCCTATCGAGGTCGCCAGCCAGTACAGCGAGAAGTTGGCCTACATGCCGTACACGTACTTCGTGGGCGATCACAAGCAGATGTTCCCCCACCTGAAGGAGAGGCTGATAGTGAGCGACAAGACGGGCAGAATCTGGCCGACAACGTGGCCATAATAAACGCCACCGATTTGTCGCCGCTGGTGGAGAACACGGATGTTAAGGAGATCAAGGTGAGTGACTTCAGTTGATCATCTTCTCAATAGTTATATACTGAGTACGGTAATCATAATAATCCCTGAATGTATATTTAAATACTGTATCAAATATTCACTCATAAAAAATATTTTCCCTTTGATTTTTTTTAGCTGCCTGCCTTTTTTAAATGCTTTAATTTCTCTAAATATGAGACGTAAATATATAAGAGCAACATATGGTAATTTGTCTGAACTCCGATAATTCCAGCAACGCTCGGTTGTGTTGCGTTTCGGATGGATGACTGTATCCGCTGTATGAAAGTTTGTCGGGGAGAGGCATCTAGTGGATGGTACCAGAGGTGGCAATCTGAGCCATCTACTGAACCTCTGTCAGTGGTTCGAGTCCCGCCTAATAGACTTGGCAACTCTATTAGGACATGGGTGTTACTGTGTGAGTGTATCGGGGGTTAGGTGGAAGAGCGTCGAGTGGCGAACCTCGCCTCCGTAAAATCCAAGGCAAAAAAAAAAATAATTATTAGCTAGAATGATGACGCGCTGAATTAATTTTGCTTCGTGGGCTTAATTGGCTTTCCGTTAGAGTGTGCTTCGGGAAAGACAGTTGTCGGTTGAAGGATCTAACTTAGTTAAACCGTAACATATCTAGTCCCATCTATACATACTAGCATTCGATACTTATGGTTATGAATGACCATTGCACGCTATCCTTATTTAGTTGAAGAAATCACATTTCCACATGAATTACTTATATATTAATTAAAATAAATTAAGTATGCATTAATGATTACTCTTGAAATAAATTGAATGCTGCCTTTCTTTGAACATCCATATATTATCTCAAATTTTGGCCTAGTCTGAGATTTATTACTTCGATTTTAATCACGCCTTTCATTATTAGGAAGTGGTTAAGGCGGCCAAACCCGCCGAGATCAGCCTCAAAGTGGCCGAACTACCCACCACCACCCCCATCGAGAACATGATCGCCTCGGGCCAGGTGCAGACGTCACTGAACGGTGTCATGGTGCAGAATGGCCTGGCCACCACACAGACTAACAACAAGGCGGCTACCGGTGAAGAGGTGCCCCAGAACATCGTCATCACGACGAGGCAACAGTACGGCCTCCCCGATGATGCCGTCGTCTACTGCAACTTCAACCAGCTGTACAAAATCGACCCGATAACGTTGCACATGTGGGTAACCATACTTAAGGCGGTGCCCAATGCGGTGCTGTGGCTGTTGAGGTTCCCTGCCGTCGGCGAGCCCAACCTGTTAAACACGGCGCAGCAGCTCGGCCTGCCACCAGGCAAGATCATCTTCAGCAACGCTGCCGCCAAGGAGGAGCACGTGAGGAGGGGGCAGCTAGCCGATGTCTGCTTGGACACACCTCTGTGCAACGGACACACGACAAGCATGGACGTCCTGTGGACGGGTACTCCAGTGGTGACATTGCCCGGAGAGACGTTGGCCTCCAGGGTGGCCGCCAGCCAGCTGAATACGTTGGGATGTCCCGATCTGATTGCCAGGTCAAGGCAGGAGTACCAAGATATAGCTATCAAGTTGGGAACGGATAAAGAATAGTAAGTAGTATATGATCATTTATACAGAGTTCTCATCGATGTGAAAAACATGGGAGAGTCAGGGAATTTCAATATTTTGGAAAAACTCCTGCAAAATCGGGGAATGTAATAAAAATATGCTGTTTTTTGTGTGGTGGGAAATTGTCACTAGTAGTTTGTCTATTTATATATGTGTTATCTATATATCAAAAATCCTTATGACTACTAAATTTGAGGTATCGAGCAATCTAAAAAAAAAACGTCATCAAAGTTGGCCTAGTAAAAAAGACGTATCTCTGTTCTATCTTAAATTTATAACCTTATTTAATTGTCAAAGCTGTTGCATTATATGACAGCCATTACTTATTTTACAATTGTGACAGTCACTTGTCAAAAGTTTGACATAACCGAAAAGCTTCGACATGACCACTATTTGTATATCTTGTTCATAGCCAACTTTGATGACGTTTTTTTTTTAGATGTCTTTATTAAGAAAAAACAATTGTCAGTAGTGAGTTAGGATTTACCTTATGTGAATATTGTGTGATAATGAACACCACAACCAACCAATTTCTGTCGTAGTCTACATAAAAATAGGAAGAATTTTTGTCAAAACTGTCACTACTCGCAAATATTTTTAATGGCTTATTTAGATTCTTATATGCATCCACATTTAACTAAAATATACATATGTATTAGCTATGCTCTGACCTTACATCTTTGATAAATTATTAATAGTAGATTTATATGCTAATAAATTGATTGCGTATGTCTGTTGTCCTTAACATTTAAATGACTATTAATCGGCTAATTAAATACAAATATGTGGAAAGTAGGATAATCAAATAGGGTTATTTCACATTTTTTATACACTCTTGTCTTCTAAAATTTGCAAATATATTATCTGTTTAAAGTATTATTTTTTAAAGCAATTTAAACAATTGAAAATGGGGCTGAAATTTAAAACGTATAGTTTCCCGCCAAAAACACGTCACGGTTTTCGCATGCGCATTTGTGCAAATTACCGAGATTCTATTGGCGATACTGGATTCAACCTTATTTCATTTACGTAAGTTGTAATCTCGACAGCAAGATATTTATACACTTAGATTTAGTCGAAATAATTTCCCAAATTCGGTAAAACATTTATATAATCAATCAATATCTCGAAATGCACATTACACACCTTTTTGCTATTTTAACATGTTATAATGAACAGTACAAGGTATCGTATGTGAAAAAACGGTTTAATTCGGTCCAGCAGTTTTTATTCTGTAAACAGTCAAAGTAAGGGCTCAATACATTTGAAAAGGATAGTAGTTCTAGTGATTAGATTGTGACGTAAGTTAACAATGTTTCTGAATACAAAATTATGACAAGTTAAATTGAATTTTATAAACATGAAATCGCCATCTCTAATTTAAGTAAGGCTCACTCTTTTTTTTTCTTAAATGGAATAAACAACCTTATTATACAATTATGTTTTCCTTGCAGCTTAAAGGCAATGAGGCACAAGGTATGGACCGCGCGTTCCACGTCGCCCTCTTCGATTGCAAGCAGTACGCGCAGGGGCTGGAACTGCTCTACTTCAAGATGTGGGAGCGCTTTGCCGCAGGCCTGAAACCCAACCACATCACAGACACAACCGCAAAGAAATAATCCGTCAATCTCTTACTCAATGAATATATTTTGTATGATTGGCAGTATTCAATATTTATACAAGATATTTTTATCACATTTAAGTTGTTTAGGTCTAGCGATGATCCTTGTTTTTTTTTTTTACTAGTGACTTTGGACTGAGTTCTAGCTGGAACTCTTTTAGTTATGCGATATATAACTTGTGTATATTTTTTTAGCTTAAGGTATGTAAATGTGCAAAGTTAAGAATACGGCTGCGGACACAGTTGTCTATACTCTTAATTTATATATATATATATCATAATTTCATTAAGTTACAAATAAACTATTGGACGTTTATTTCCTCAGAATGTTTGTGTGTGAGTTGACCATGCGCTTCCCTTCCGTGTGCTTTCATCCAGTAGATTTCCGGTGGCGCTGTTTGTGGTATTTAAAAACGCCACATATTCAGCCAGTTGTTCCGCCGTGGCGTAGAGAGTATCGCTTGTGGGAGTATTTTCATCATAAATAAAAATGATTTCAGTGGACAGTTTCTGAAAGTGCAGTGAAAGATTCAGCACCCAATCTTTGTCAGGCAAATCTGAAATGAAATGCCTTGGGAGACCTATTTCAGACTTACATATCGTGCAGTGTCTTGTGAAAAACAATGTTTTAATAGAAAAAGGCGACATTTATGAAAAAAAAAATGCATGGATTTGCTGTTGTAATTAAACTGCACATTGAAAGTAAGGCATATTCCGACATTTTACATTGTGTGCATTTGAATTTGCATTGAGGGGACATGACATGAAAGAGTCCACGTCTTCCTCTAATTCTGGAGTGTTTCGTGAATTAACTAACTTTAGTGCTGAGTTAGACGTTGCTCTAAAAGACCACCTGAGAAAACTGCTTTTAAGGGTACTTAAAAAATAATACAAAGTGAAATTTTACAATGTTAAGTGTACGCCAAGAAAGAATTTCCAAAGAAAAAAGAAGCCGACTCTATAATTGCAGATGAAACAAAGACTGTCGTGTCGACTTTCTCTTACAAGAAGGTAATAATACGCTTTCTACTATAACATTGTTATAAATAACATAACAAGAAAATTTAAACAATACTTACATAAGATTACAAAAATTTTTAGAGCCTTACAATTTCTGTCTTTCAGATTCAACTTTCATCATCCACCATATATTATTTCTCATAAGTATTCATTTGTAGGGTCCGAAAAGTGTGCCACAACGCAGGGTTGGCACTTTACAACTCCAATGATAACTAAAGTATAAAGCGTATTTTTTTAAGTGCCTTATTATATATGCGTATATTTCTTGCCCGTGCATACGTCCGCCACTGACCGTGCCTAGTCACGCACACTGGGACTCTAGTACACCAGTCTCGTGTAGGAATACTTGACAGGATACTTAAATGCAGTTTAAGCCTCTGTTGTGGCACACTTTGCGGCCCCTATTCATTTGCAACAAACATTTTTTTAGCACAAGCCACTTCGTGCTAATGATTTCAGTAATCACTAGGAATCAGATGAGATTATGTTGATCCAATGATGGATTGAAAATGTATCTACTAGCAGCATAATTTTGCAATTTAGCTCTATGAATATTAAATGCTGAAATTTCTTTTAAAAATATGGACATTATTTCTTATAAAATTGTGAAAATATGGAAGAAATAATATTTAACAGTCATAAGAAGGCTGCGTCAGCGATCGTGACATTTAAATGGCGACAATTTTGACTGATCCATAGTAATCACTCATCAGCAGACATTTTATGTAGCAAAGAAAATTTATGATCTGTTGGTAAGTGACCAGCGATTATTAGGGTCGGAAAGTTTGCTATAACGCATAGTAAACTGTGTTTAACTATCCAGAGCTCCCGTAACAGGACCGGCGTACTACCGCGCATACGCGAGTCCCAGCGCTTTGCCAGGCCCGTGCCTGGCAACGCCGTACGTATGCAGGGGCAAGACGTATACGTGTACATAATTTACAAGGCGCTTAAAAAATAGGTTCGGTTTATACTTTAATTATGGAGTTTTATAGTGCATTGTAGCACACTTTCCGGACCCTAGTGATCATAGTTAAAATGTTTGATACCTTATGATAATTGATTGCTCACTAATTACAAATGTGTGATGAATGTGATGGAAATTAACAAACGTAAACAAACATGACAATTTACAAAGAAAGAATATATATAAGGTGTTTATTTAATGGTTTAGATGGAGGGTCACTAAAATATCAAAAATATTTAAAGGAGCAAGAACGTTTCATCACTCATTGTCATTCACCATCAGAAATCATAGACTGAATTAGAGCATGTTGGCTTGTATCTTGACCAGGAGAGTTATGGTGTTGTTACCTAGGAGCTTGCCCTGTAGTAGATATGCATAAACGAAACTTGACATATTCCATGCGTGCAACAAAGTAGCCTTTGTATATGATTCCTGATGGTGAATGACAATGAACGGAAGTCATTCTTACTTCATGAGGTTTTAACAGATTTACCGTTCTGTCAGCTTGTGCTCGGTAAAGAATCCAGTGATTGAAAGACAACTTTCTTGGACACACCAGAATACGTCTAGTCCTGTTTACCCCCACTAGAGGATTCATCCATTCTGTACCCGATTCACCCATTCTTCGTCATTCGCCGTTAAATATGTCACACTGATCAGATCTAATAAGATCAAAATCCGCATCTGTTATTTCTAACGGGGAATGGCAATGAACAGGAGAACATTCTCGTGTCACGGATGTTTAACGGATTTACTGTTAACGTGTGCTCGGGAAAGACTTCGGTGATTGAAGGAGTCAGCTTAGTTGGAATCGTCTAGTTTCATTTACAAACACTAGAGGGCGATACGAAATCATAGGACTAGAAGAAGCTTGGTGCTAGTACATCAGTTACATTACATTTGTTTGTTTGGCACATATATATAAAGACAACTCAAGTGAAAGAAGGACGGCGCCCAAGAATAGCCACTTACAGGCAAAACAAATAAATATCGACATCCGAGCAGCAACGCACGGTCCAATTAAATAGCAACTGTGACCTCCACTGTGTCTCGCATTGTTAAGCCGGACTCAGACGACTGGTGTACTTGGCCAATATTTGCTATTGGCGCATACTTGCCAAGTCGTGTGAGTGATTAACTTGTACAATCATAGGTCACTGGTGAGTACTGGCTAGTTTCCCATCGTCTGTCGGTAAAAATGACACAAGTCAAAGGCATTACAATTATTGGTACACTTGACGAGTCCATACTTGCCTATACTTGTGGTAGCACTCACACGAGTTGTGTATACTTGTGCAACCCTGCTTCGCTACTATTCAGTCTGTAACAATAACCGTACGGAAGAGGCTGTGTTAACACTTCTCCGTTATATCGCTTGTAATTAAAAATTAATTTAAACAAATCAACTGGAGTGGTCTAATAAAGTAGTGTTAGTTTTTTTTTTTTTAATTTTAAATAGCACCCACTCATAACTACAAAAGCCGTGCAAGCAACTATATTTTCTGAACGATGGCTATCCATGATGGTCAACACTCGTCTATTCACTCCACCACCATTGTACCAATTTGTTGTTACAGGCCTTCGCCAGCTGGCTCACTTGACAAATACACCAATATTGGTGTATTTACACCAATATTGGTGTATTTGTTAAGTACACCAGTCGTCTGAGTCCGGCTTTAACGGATTGATGTGAGATTGAGTCATTTGATGTTAAAGCTCCTAGTTCTACGATTTTGTCGGTTAACACCGTGTATCTTGGGTTTGAGTATTTATTAACGATTTATTTTCTCATATAATTTCAGAAATAAAAATTCTGTAATGTGTTCTTTGAAACCTATCAACCAGTTCATGGCACTCGTCGACAGAAGCAAAAAAATTCCAATACCGTATTACCTAATTGTCGTAAGAGTAGAAACCACAAAAACCACACTATTTAACGAGAAGTGTTTATTCACAATTAAGGTGTCCACCCAAACTATCACATGCATTATACAGGGTGTCTCTAAAAGGTCTGTACAAAATTTTATCAGATTCCTGATATGTTATTCATGACATAATGGCTTATGATGACACAATATAGCAGAGGCGTATTTTTAAATTATGCGATCCGAGCGAATATGATAGGCCGTAGTACCAGTTGGTAAATGTAAAAAAAACTCCGAGCTTATAAATAAAATTGAGTGCCAGCAAAAAAACCCACAGGGACGGCCCAACTAAATACGTCTCTGCTGAATATAGTAGGTAAGTATACCCTCAACAACTTTGTTAATAATAATAGGATATTGAGTATTCTTGGTTATGTTCAAGCAGCGGCGATAGCTTTATAAGATAAAGCACATTAAATAATTTGAAAACAAGCTTCAGGTTAACTCGATCTACACTGACTTTTCAAAAGCATTTGATCGAGTCAATCATAAGCTTCTTTTACATAAACTGCAAGCTATGGGTGTCAGTGGAAAATTTTATTTGGATTAGTAGCTTTTTGACTGGGAGGAAACAGTGTGTAAAAGTTGCTAATACAATGTCATATTCATTCAATGTACCATCAGGTGTCCCTCAAGGTTCCCACTGTGGTCCAATTATTTTCAATTTATTCATTAATGATATTGTTGATAACATAAAATACAGCCAGTACCTGCTATTCGCTGATGACTTCAAATTGTTTAAGACAATTATAACAGATTTTGATACAGTTGATCTGCAGAGGGATTTGGATTATCTTTACGACTGGTGCCAGATGAATCACATGGATTTAAATATAAAAAAATGCTTTTGCATTACATTCAGTAGAATAGAGACACCTATTATTAAGAATTATGCTATTCAAAATCGTGACATCAAGAGGGTAGATTCAATAAAAGACTTGGGTTTAACCCTAAATACTAAATTAAACTTTCAGATACATATTAATAATATTACAACAAAAGCCCTTAAACTCCCAGGATTTGTTAATCGTACAACAAAGGAATTCACATTAAATACATACAAATTATTATATTGTTCTTTGGTCAGATCCCAATTGGAATATTGTTCAGTAATTTGGAACCCTTATTATAATAATTAGAAAGAACAAATAGAGAATGTCCAGAACAAATTCCTAAGAGGATGTGCATACAAAATGGGATATGTTTGGTGGTCCTATAACTATAACTCTGTTAGAGTCCAACTTAATTTAAATTCCCTTGAAAACAGAAGAATAGTATCTGATGTTGTTTGTTGAGCAAGATAGTCGCAAATAAAATTAATTCACCCTCTTTGTTATCCAGGATAAATGTCAGTACCTTATGTGAAACTAGGAATTTCGACTTATTCTGTGTTCAATTCCACTCCACAAACTATGCCTTTAACAATCCATTAAGTAGAATATTAAGATGTAATCAACTCAAAAATAGATGCGATGTATTTGATTCAGTCGAGAACATAAAGAGAACATTAAATAGTCTTAAATTAAATGAAATTGTACACCTAATTGTAATAATTAATATTCTTTTAGTGTAATCTGTAATTCTTAATGGGGTTGCCCGTAAATAAATAAATAAATAAATAAATATGAGGTTGCAATTACCTCAAGGATTATTTTCTTCTGAGAGTAAATCAGCTGAGCCCTTTTTTAAAATCATTCTATCAGTTGTTTATGCGCTTTTTTATATGTAGTTTAAATGCATACAAATTAGTCAAGAATCAGTATGTTAGAATAATGCTAATAATGTCGAATTCAACAATATTATATACAAAACTAGCAACCCGCCCCCGGCTTCGCACGGTTTGCGACATCACATTAGAAACCTCTAAAATTATCAGTGTTTCTCTACTATATTATGCATGTATTATACATATAAACCTTCCTCTTGAATCACTCTATCTATTAAAAAAAACCGCATCAAAATCCGTTGCATAGTTTTAAAGATCTAAGCATACATAGGGACAGACAGCGGGAAGCGACTTTGTTTTATACTATGTTATTATGATGATTATGATTATGATTATGATTATGATATATGGCAGTCAGTCACTCCATGAGCAATTGTAAAAAATAGTAGTAGGTAAATAATTACAAAAGGTATTACGTAACATATTATAACAAAAAAATAGAGTACAACAATATTATCCATTCCTAGTTTGTTCTTGCCTGTTTCACACAAACATGTAAATTAATCTGTAGGTACTTCAATTAGCAAACATATAATAGCAACAAATTAAAAATTAAATCTATCAAACACCAGAACTCAGAAGGTTTGAAAAAAAGTGCATTCAGAAAAAATCATCAAAACTGCTCAAGTGTCACGTGACTAATGACTTATTTATAACTCGTCGATTTTATCTTCTGAATGTTATAGAAATGTTACTTGATTAAACCAAACTTACCAGTTCTTAAAATTGTGATTATCCTTTATTAAAAACACCTAGACAAAAAAAACCCTCAGCTATCACACACTGGTTTTAGCGATAAAATTTTTTTGTGCGATGGCAAAGTGCTAGAGAGGGAGTGGAACCTTCGACATAGAAATAAAAGGAATTGAATACCTACAACTTTTTCACAAAAAAGATAAATACATATTCTTACTTAATTCGATGCGCGTTTTGTCAAGGTATAATGTTTCAGTGTTTTGTGTAAAAACCTCTAGCTATCCAGTTTTTTTACTGTCAAGGTAAATAACAATTTATAAACGCAATACGTCCACGCCACGGTATTTGCCAAAGATCTGTAGTATTTTAAAATGTCTTGTAATAATATCAAATAATATCTGAATTGTAATGATGACATTAAAATATATTTTTTAACACCTAAGGGAAAACTATACATGTTTAAGGAAAACTGTAGGTAATAATAATAATAATAAGGTATATGATCAGAAATACACGTAACATTGTACGTGTTACGTGTATTGGCCTACATTGGTATACAAACATTCGTAATTAGGAGTAATCAGTAATCACTGTTTATCTCTGCTTTTAAGATTAAGTGGATATTTTAATTCGTAATGTGGGGAAATATATCTGTCTACTCACATGTTCGACGTTTAGATTAGATTATGATTTGGAAATTTGTTAGAGATTTAGTTTTTTTTTTTTTTGTATTTTTACTACGAAGTCATACCGACAAACAATCGTGTATAAATTATAGTGTAGTGTATGATTTAATGAGTTAATACTTTATGTGATGTAATAAAAACTTTTAATCGTACGTTCCTGTTTGTTGTAACTTCTTAAACTTACTCCGTAAGTTCTCACTTTTATTGCTTCGTAGTATACTGTGTAATTATCTCATTGTCATAATTAAAACAATCAATTCATCTTAGGAATTTTCATAGAAAATCAGTAGTCCATAACATTATTTACAGAAAAACAAACATAACAAAAATATTTATATTTTAACAAAAAATAGAAGATATATCTACATATAGACGAGATGCCTATATTACACGAAACTTTTTTAGTAATTTTGATGTTATTGTTATTACTGTATTATTACTTATTCTTATTACTTATTACCTATTACATTTTGCAACCGTATTCATTTACATATGTATGTATATGTACAAGCAGTGATATGATGATGTATCACACTATGTTATAACGAGGCATCCAAAAAAAAAGTCATTAAAGTTGGCCGAGTAAAAAAAAGAAAGAAAGTATTTCTATTCTGTCTTAAATTTATAACCATATTTAATTGTCAATGCTGTCACATTATATGACATCCATTATTTATTTTAAGGTGGGTTCATGCAGATATTTTTAGTAATAAGAATAAGAATAGTGATAAGAATAAAAGTTAAACCTTCGTTTTATAATGACCCAGTTCATGCAGTAAATCCTTATTTTTAAAATTATTACTAAAAATTATATTCACTGCATGAACTGGGTCATTATAAAACGAAGGTTTAACTTTTATTCTTATTACTATTCTTATTCTTATTATTAAAAATGTCTGCATGAACCCACCATTACTATTGTGACAGTTACTTGTCAAAAGTTTGACATATCCGAAAAGCTTCGACATTTTCTATTCTATCCGCTATCTCTCTCGTTCATAGCCAGATTTGATGAGGTTTTTTTTTTATTGCTTATTATTAACATCTCCATTTTAATTATTATCCAATCAGAATCTGACTTTTTAAATAGAGTTGCCACCTCAGAGACCGCTGACCCGGAGATTGGTGCCCGCGGCGTGAGAGAGGGGGGGGGGTGTAAAGCAGCGCGCTATATTTGAAGAAGGCGATTTTGAAGAAACACAATTGGTTGAGTTGTTTTGAATATGATCTTCGTGACGTAATAAATACTATTTATAAATTAAATATATTTTAATTAATTAATTTAACATTAAATTATCATCTCTAGATTGCACTATGTACCGATACTGCCCTCTAGAGACAGAAACGCGCCAGAATTCAAACAAATAATCTAGATTTTAAACGACATATACATGGAACTATTATATATGATTCACAATTATATGAATTTATAAATACAAATTTCAATTTCAAAGCTGACCCGGAGAATAACGTAAGAAACCCGGAGCCCGGAGATACTTCGTGGAAACCCGGAGTCTCCGGGTCATTTTCATGGAGGTGGCAGCTCTATTTTTAAATAATGTCGGTTTCTGATTGGCTGGAACTGTTAACAGCCCTGTAAATAACGTAAAATAATACAGAATATAGCTGATTTAAATTCATGGTAAAAGAAACATAATTTCAAAATGATTTTCTCACGCTTCGCACCTATCTGTTTAATGATTCCAAAAGAATATCGAAAAGACGCATACATTTAACGAACACCCGCACAATTCTAATAAAAATACTGCGTGTTATCGTAAAGCAAAAACGAATCGCACAGTGTGACAAGAATAACAAAACCCCCGGTGCATATTCTTGGTCCCATGCAAATCATCTTTGTGCTGTGTGAACAGCGCTTTAAAGAACTCGTTCCTAACGGCCTATCCAGTAGCAAACGCCGCCAAACGCGTATGTTGCTGACACAATGCGCTCTTGAGCCGCGTAGTTATGCTAGTAGCTGCGCTTTCGTCTGTTTACGTTGTCAAATACAGTTGATTTTGATTAAAAAATTAATTAACCCACGTGGTTAGACCGAACTAGTGTGTCGTGGTCTCGGTGTCGGTCTCGACATCGTCTGTTTTTTTTTTTCGGAGGACCCCGTGTGGAAAGTGGTGAAGTGCAAATTAGAAAGTTTTACCGGCGGGCTAGACTACTAGACGTACAGGTAGGTTGTATTTAATTGAATCCCCACTGACGCGACGATAATTTGCTCCCATTGTTTACATTCCTTTCTACTCAACAGGTGCCATCAAAACTGAAATTTCATACCTAGTAGCTGTCAACGATAAAATTGGTTGAGTTTCCGGTATTACATATAAATAATGAGAAAGTCTCAATGAAATATTTCTAAATAATTCATCATCATTGACCCTTTAGTTAGTATAACCTCTAATGAGGACATATCTTTATAACATTAAGCATGAGTTAAAGTAGCTAATTCGTAAAACGTGTTCAGTTGTTTTTTGTCGATATCTATCGTACCTACTACATACATACAATATTTATGTGTGTATAATCAAATCACCTTAATCACTAATCACAATCAGGCGCTATTTTTTGCAAGAAAGTACTTGTTGGTTGTTGCATTAGAAGTAATAGGTACCTAATTACATTAAAATAACTTGATAATGTGAATATACATAATAAGGGACTTTGTAATCGCCTATTATATGTAAGTAAATGTTTTTTACGTATTTTATTAAATGAATTCCATTACTGAAGCAGGTACGTACCTGTGTCTTTTGTGGAACAAATTTTGGGTTGTATAAGTCCTTCTATTTTTAATTGAAAATGATAAATACGCCTGGAGAACAAAAAAAGCGGTGCAACTCTATGATTCCATGGGCGTGCATATATCTTTTATAAATTCGAAAATTGTGAAATAATTTTTTTCATTCAGATCAATATAGGAGATTAAAATTAGCCTGCATACAAAACTCTTAATATTTTGTAATATAATTTGCTGTAAATAATGCTCATTTAGCCAGACAATCTCAAAAAATTGTCTGTTTTAATAAACCTAGCTGAAATACACGTCACTGGTGTCTTAGAATTCCAAATGTCGTAAAAAATTTATGGCATAGTGGACCGAAGAAGTATTAGCAATGTATTAAATGCAAAGTAGTCTAATAGTCTCATTGACCGGTGTTACCGCCAGTGGTTTACTCTGTGCCGCCAGCCTCCGTTGCCGGCTCTTCCAAATTTTCTTAAGTATGGTAATATACATAAAGTTGTTTGGATTTATAATTATTTTTCCAGCAATTTTAAACGCTTTATTTTAATGCTAACTAATAAATTTATATATATGTATTTTTTTTAAATATTTCCAAACTAGCTTTCTAAGAACGTCACGAACTAACAGTTTACTGAAGTATGAAGTATACTTGTATAGTGAGCTTAGCAATTTTAGAAAATATATCTGACAACCTTGCCTTTTTCTACCTATTTTCAATTGAGAATGGAAATAGAATACCTATCTAAATAGGTTTTTGTTATCATGCCATGAGAATCGCTTCTCATTGTCTAAAAATTATTTAAGTACTGCAATACGTAAAATAAGTTTACCTATTTTAAAAGTTGACATTGCCATGATAAACCTAGATTACCTATTTCGAAATTTTAATAAAATCTTTAAAATATGTAATATGTATATAGTGCCTTTCAAGACTGCTAGGTACTTATAGTTCTTTTTATTTATTATTACTTTGTCTTTATGACTGTCTATACCGTCTATTAAAAAATGGCAAATCACTGTCGTTAGATAAGTTCAGAATGCAGATTTGGTGACATTTGAGCCATAAAAATCATCAAATCCCCGTTTTGAGGTGAGGAATGCAGTCATCAATGTGGTCATCATTTTTTTACTTACACAAGTTATAGTTGATCCTTGTTTAAGCCAAGTAAGGAATGGATTAGACAGCCTCATAGGTTTCATTAAAGTTTAAGTTCTATTGAAGTCAACTTGTCATTACACTCTTTGTTATCACCCTAAATTGTCTTATGTTCGAGATGAGCTTTTTTCTTGTTTCACTTACATAAAAAATAACAAAGTGTCTTGTCAGTTAGATACAATGTTATATAGGTTTGTTACACCCGAGTACACCAATAATTAACCACCTCGTTGACCGCTTTACAACTTTTGCCTTTTCAGTGCTTTTAAAATAATGCTTAAAAATCATATTTTTCTTATAGGAGGGTAAATCTGGGTTTCTGTATTAAAACCAGGATTAAAACTTTATTTAATAGTAGTATAAAATCATGTGATTACAAAAATATTACTTGCTAAGTACAAAATAATAATAATATGTACTAATAAAATAAAATAAAAAATATATATTTTTTTAATTTGTATTTTTTTAAAATAAATATTTAAAGGGAATCTTTCTCCGTAGGTAAGGAATTTAATTTCTATTATTTCGATAGAACGCAAGAGAACAATTTCATATATTTTTGGCAAAATATAGAATGATTCGGATGGGGATACAATGTAGACAAACAATGGAAGCGTTGTTTCATCTGGCCATTTATGTTGCCATGTCTTCCTTGCTACACTGAAAGAAAACTTTTGTTTTTTCGGTATCTGGAAAAATACTCTGAAAATACTAACATTGAAAAATCTGATTTAATTTACTAGTAGATAGGTCTTGATTAACATGAAAGAAGTCAGTTACTGGATCCTTTTCACACACAAAAGTAAAACTCCTAGTAATTGGCCTTTACTTAGTCAATTTCAGGTAGTATCATACGTTTTTTATTTCAATAAATTAGCAGTTTATTTTTATAATTACTGCTGCGGATAACGCGCCATATTATAAGGATATCATGGATAATACTGATAAATTTTTAGTACAAAAAAACTTGAGAATCATGAAAATAATGCGTACTTTTCAAATATCCTTCGTAGGTTATTCACCAACCTACATACGCGTAAAAACAGTAGTTATTTGGTACTTACATTGAAAGCTTTTTTCTTATCCTACCCTTACAATACAAATGGCCAATTACTGATGTGTGTGTGTGTTTGGATTATGGCTTTGGCTTTACCAATTAGCCAGTTTTCTAGTCTAGTTTACCTCTTATATAGAGGTAGACTTTTGGGCCAATTACTGGTGAACGGACAATGTCTGGTGCAATGAATCTTATTATTTACTCGTACACAGTTACATATTATGTATATAACATTTATGTATTTTATATATGGACATGTATATCTGAATATCCCGTTATCCAGAAATCACGTTGAAATGGTACTGATAAGTCCGTTTTCATTATCATTCTCTCAAGGTTTACTCCTATAGCTGTGATTAATAGCAACGTTAATCGATTAAGATTAAGCGCATAGTTAAGATAAAGTTAGCATCATTTTTCTTTGGACGTCGTTCAGTTCTTAATCAATCAATAAAGATATTTGGAAGGTCGGACCTCCTCTACTTTTGTTATCCATACAGTTTTTGAGTCTTGAATAAATAAACATAACTCCAGAGTGCCCACGGTGATTCACGCCTGACGTTCTATTGCTATTATTCTGGTGTCGGTATTTGACGAATAATTTTTGGGTATTATTTTTGAAATGCAAATGGTGTAATGTTTAATTTCGGCCATAATTTGATGAATATATGTATAAGTAAACCAAGAAGTAAACAATGCCGCTTGTATATTATACAAAGAAATTTTTACCCAACGTGACCAGTCAGTGAATGTCAATCTAGTCAGGATTTTTGCTGACGTAGAATTTGGGGTAGTTTCCCTCTTATGACTAACAAAATTGAAGACTTGACAGATAAGTATTTAGCTAAAACATTATTTCTAAGGGTTTTCGTGGATCCCATACACATCTGGAAACAATGGCGACTTACATATATACCGGAAGTGAATACCAGTTTAGTAATTTTAAATACCGTGCCATATTTTTTACCACATTCGGTTCATTATATACATACATATTTTTAAAGACAACGATTTCGAGTCGCTTATTTTAAATAGAACGTACTATATTTTATGATTTACATATTTCGCTTCCTTTTTGTCATTCACTTTCTACGAATTCCAAATAAGTACCTAAAATGTACGGTTCTCACGTTTTTTGGGTTATCTTAAAGTGTTTATCAAATTGGTTACAGCAAGGGATGCATGTGATCATGGACATCAAATGTATTATAACCTCTATATAACAGTATTTGATTTTTTGTACAAATAACTATGTAGGTATTAAATAAATTCAACTTTATAGCAACTGTACATTTTAGGTATACCTAGTCTCGGGAATACTAGTCTGTATGGAAAGGATGAGAAAAGGAACCGAAGAAATTTTTTACAATACTGCATATTATATTTAAAATAACCGAATTATTAAGAATTAGAGTTTTGCCACAGAGACAATTATTAATTTTTTTCTAGAGGTTTGGAATTTCACTAGTGTGTTTTAAGACATAAGAAATATATCGAAAACCGTTCATTTTAAAAATAAACAAAGGGTATGAAAGTGACTTTAAATAAATGCGTGAAAACCAAATATGACATAAAATATAGCACGTCATTGAAAATAACGAAGTTTGTATTCACTTCTGGTATATCCGGAAGTGCCAGAAAGTTGCTATTATTTAAAATGTGTAAAGAATCCCCAAAAAAAAAAAACATATTTACATTTTTAGCTCCTAATAGATTTCCTAAAACGTTTAATAGGCCACTCAACGTGAAGCACCCTGTATAATATAGGATCGGTGTCCGTCCATTGCCTCCTTTGATGTAGCTAATCTAGCTAAACCCGAGGCTAAACCTTTAAATATGGTTAGTTGGACCTATACTGTCAACTAGGGTTCTTTCATTTAAATGAAGGATACATTTCGCTTGAAAAATAAACGATTTATTTATTTATATGTATTAATCAATAAATTAATGGGCTTGGGTTTACTATTTTAAGCAGTGAAACACTGAATTTTTATTTTTCTTACACCTATGTATTAAACTTTAATCCAAATTTGATCAACTTATTTCGTTAGTCATTTACATTACATCCTTTAACGAAAGTAATTATTACTTTACCGAAACCTATTTTTATACACAAAACTAAACATTCTGAATACAAAAATTTAACATAGGGCCGTACATTTCAGAAGAGTCGCCTGGTACTGAAGGATTTATACCAAATAACTAAAACCTAAAATGTCAAATGTCAAAAATGCATATCAGTGAGTCAGGCTAGATAGTTAGATACATCTAAAACCTAATACATAACCTAACCTAAGCTAATACCCTCTGCAATATCCATAAATTCCATAATTACCCTACTAATGCCCATAAATACCCTACTAATTCATGTAATACCCTAGGTAATACCTACTTATGTATATTTTTACTGGATATCGTGGACACTGTCTTAACACGAACTGGTTGGAGTTTAATGGGAAATCGTAATCATTTTGCTTAATCATGTTTCTTGTAAGACAGTGGACTTTCCACCTACTATGTGTGATATGGTTATTGTTTGTTGTGGCACTTACACGTAAATGTGTCATAGTACACGTATCATATCCTGCACGAAGATTGTAAGAAATAAAATAATCCAAGTATTTAGAGTGGATATTACGAGTATAACTTTAAGTCATCTACTTTCAAAAAGAACCTCACGTTTAGGATTTAAAATTTGGATTATAAGAGGTGTGTAAATTAAGTAAAGAGACTAGCTTTTTATTTTTTTTTATTCGAATAGAATTACAATTCAGTATTGTTTCCTTCAAAATAACTTCCTTGGGAAGCCATATAACGCTGGAGACGGATCTTCTATTTGGTCTCACACGCATGACCCTTTTTCGAAGTTTTTCAAGAACCTCTCTGTAAAAGTGTTGATTTACTGTTTGGCCTGGAGGCACAAACTTGTGGACAATTCACTGGCTATCAAAAATGCAAATGCAGATCTTCGACTTGCTGATTCTTGCTTTTTTGGGTTTTGGAGAGCTTGAAGTGTGCCATTCCATGCTTTGGCGCTTGGTTTCCGGGTCGTACTCAAACTCCCAAGTCTCATCACCAGTAATTACACGTTTCATAAAATGGGGATAATTTTTAATCGATTCCAAAAAGTCGAGACACCTTTCTCTCCCGATGTCCTTTTGTTCCTGCGAAATGTTTTTTGCGCAGATTTTTCTCATCCCCAATTCGTTAATTAAATCTGATGAATAGTGGTGTGGTCAAATTTAACTCTTCCCCGATCATCCTTGTCGTCAACCGACGATCTGAACGCACAAGATCCCGTATTCTATAGACTTTCACAGGTTCTTGAAGACGAGGGCCTTCCCCCTGCGTGGTTCATCTTCAATCGACTCTACTTTCTGAGAATGCCTTAAATCACCAAAAACCTGGAGAAAAACACTGACTCCGTAGGCGGGTTGAAGTTTTGCAAAAGTATCCGTTGCGCTGTGTCCAAATCTGTAGCAAAACCTGAAAGCACACCGTTGCTCAAAATTAATGTCACTCATTTTTAAAACGCACTAGAAAAAACGGTTTACGAAAACAGTCACAAAGAACAAACAAATGACTAACTTAAAAATTGTACTTATGGACCTGAAGGTGCATTACATGTTAACCTACTGATCTTCCTAGTACGTCTCCGTAGTGTTGCTAGATCGGGCGTTACGTTGCCAGTCTCATTACTTAATTTACACACCTTGTAGATGCATATTTGAAGAGATATGGATTACCTAAAACTACTTGTAAAATTGTTGACTTGATAGTATTTCTTTTATATTGAAAGAAAAAATTACCCATTTGGTTAATTGCTATATTCCGAGTTATAATCATTACTCTGGAAGTGGGAGGCATATTGTTGACTGTGACCTTCCTCCTAATAAGTACCGGAAATGTTATGTGTAATATTTCACTATTAATAATTCATTAGCATTACTTCATAATTAAATACCTAATTATCGGTATACCGAGTACCTACATCGGATAAAGATCGATGTTATGTGTACAAATAAAAATCAAAGCAGTAGGTAGTAGGAAAATAGGCGGCTTCGTAAATAATCTAGTATTTTGAGCGAAAAACTAAGTCTAAATATTTTTGCCAAGTTTTTTTTTATCATACTCAGGTTATGTGTTGAAATGGAGGCCTTTTAAATGAATAACGATTTTTCATTTTTTTTTGCTATTGTAACATTCTGTTTAGGTTTAACAATTACTCCCTAAAATATGATGTGGGTCTTCATTAGGAAAATATAATTTTTATTACACCAACCGTCAGTGCTACTTATTTCCCTTTAAGTCTCAAACTGTTACCTACGAAAAAGCGGGATATAGCATATTTTCTAAAAGTACACTACTACTACAATACATTCAATATTTTATTAAATTGTTTCTAACCTAACGTCGCCTTAATCTCTAGCATGATTAATATTTTAATGGCAAACTGCAGGAACCAGATTAAAGTTGATTATTATGACACCAAACATTTGTGCAGTGTGGCGGAATTTCCAATGCGCGTGCGCATGTGGCGTATAGTTTTACTTTAGAAAGGGTGCTTTTGATGAGTGTATGTATACGTTACGGATAATAGACTTAAAAACAAACAAAATACGTCTAGTAGGTAGACAGAAGTCGTAAAGCATCTCCAAATGGAGATATTATGTATCCTGGTTCGGTATCCGGTTGCGTTCCTTCTTCCAAACAAAAGGCCGAAACGCGTTTTTGTGACACGTTATTGCACAATCTCCTCAGAGACATGACATAAGCAAGAGGATCGTGTTAAACTATGTAGTATGTATGTATATACATAAGTACATATGTATGTATGTATGTACTAAAATGCAAAAACATTGTTACCGATTCTTTTAGTTAATTATTATCAAATTATTTGGAACACGTTGCAAGATCATTTCTATGTGGAAGGCGTTCCGTAATTAAAAAAAAAAACAAAACACTAACGATTATGTGTAAAAATGCCCCCAAAGTAGGAGAGAATGATTTTAAATTGGTATGTACGTCTGAAGATTACATTGCTGGTTGCGGGAATTTAAGATACGCTACTAAACCTAAGGAGAATGGTGTAACAGCAAAAAAACTTCAAACGAAATTTAAGAAAAATGCATGTCTTATCCGATTATCTTGGAAACGGATTGCAAAATATTTTTTTCTGAATCACCAAGTAAATACAAGGTCTTTTATACTTCTTAGATTTCTTATCGGGGAATCTAATAAAGTTATGATAATGTGAATTGTTATTTCATACCAGCATTTCGTTTTTGATATTTAAGAGATGTAGCTTTAAGCAAAATGAACATTTTACAAAAAACACAAAAATAAAGTTTTTATTTTCACTAGTAGTCATTTCTGAAAAAATAAATCGCAAATATTTTGCAAGCCGTGTCCAAGGTTACTTAGATAAGGTCTAGTAATCACCCCCCTAAAATATGATGTGGGTCCTATGTTTCTTTACGAAAATACGAGTCTCAAATTCCACCAGCCGCCACTGGAAAATTACTTTACTACAGTGAAAACAAAATGTCACTATTACATATAGCTTCATCAATTTTTTTTGTTATTGAGGGGATGGTTACTGAAAAGTATTTTTCTGTTACATCAAGGAGGTGGCTATTCTCTTCCCCTCATGTAGCCCAAGTTGAGTCGGAAAATCCTATCTTGTAGATATCGATTTGAGAGGCCATTTCTTATTTTCAAAATGTTATAACACCAGTGATGAAATTTCAGTAAAGTAAGTAACGAAAAACTCCACGAAAAATACTAATAACTCATTCAATAGTTCTTCTTTAAAAAATATATTTGATTTATATAAATTATTTACAGTCGAACTTATGTCGTATTTACTTTATGAGAAAAAAAATTAGGCATTTAAAATTGAAGTGAAGATCTACATACATACGTATGTTATGTAGTGTCCACTTCAAGTGATGTGAGATGAATGAATCCATTTTAAATCAATGCCATAATTTTTGCTCCATTGTTATAAAAACTAGGTACTGCAGAGTGAAAACTCAAACGGGGATTGTGAAGTATGAGGATACAAAAAAAACACAATAATGTGTTTTCTAATTGCCCACTGAGGAATATGTTTAATACCTTGATCAAATCATTTGACTCCAGTTAAGTGACTGCTTTCGGTATATTACTGATGAACTTGACCTCACACGATCTAGACAGTAGTAAACGGAGAACAAAGCCAAGGTCATCATTGTAAGTTTTGTTTTAAGCTTTAAGTGAATGACGTTGTTGTTAATGTTATCATGTGATAGTGGTCATGGTTTATCTTCTAGAAAGGTATGAGAAAAATGAGGTGTATTTAGTCATGAATATAATGTATTTAATTAACTAGTTAAATTTATGAATAGGGCAGGCACGTACACTGAAGTATCTGGTGACAAAAGACAAAATATTTATAAACAGATTTCATTGAGTTATTCACGGTAGTACTTAATATCTGAAACATTGGCTTCAGGTTTTCTGCGGTACAAAACAAAACTTTTCCTGCTCTATGGTTTTTTATAATTACATGACATGTAGCAAGCATGTCTTGACATGCACTACACTAGATACATCTGTTATACGATATCTGGCTCAAGTTTACTTAAGCAATGCTTTTTTTTAGAATAATGATAACGCAGTGATATAAATTTTAGTTATTTTTAGGTTTATTATTTTATACATACATACAGTTAGTCACAAAATTGAGCATACACCTGTGGAATTACTACTAATTTTTAAATATTGAAAAAAATATACAACTGATTATTACAAAAAGTATATATATGTAAGGTACATACCTTATAAAACATTTAACAATAAATCAACAAACAAATAATATAAGAAAAATAAATATATATTATACGTACAAATATGGCCATATTGATAACACAAAATTGAGCATACACTTCGGGAACCCCATACACTCCCGAATCGCGTGGTGTGTGGTTGTGAAATACGGGAGTTGTCATTTAGTATATAGTGAGCACCCTCATCGTTATCGGACGTATGTACAATTAGCTCTGTTTATTTACAATTGGGTAAATACTACAAAAAGTCTAAACGGCGAGAAACGTTGGCAACTCGTAAATTAATTTTAAATTTTATGTTGTCAAGGCAAAGTTGCGTGAAATTGGGCAACTAGTTGGTAGAAGCCATGCTACAATTCGAAAATTATTAATAAATTTAAATATACGGTACGTTGCGAAATAGACCAGGTAGGGAAGGAGCCTATTCTGACTCAACAGACGAGCGATTTATTCTGACAGATAAAAATTAACCCAACAACAAGTGTGCCTAAATTGTCTGAAGACGCATAGGAAAGAAAATATCAACGGAAACCGTACGAAGAGTACTCCGAAAAAACCAATATATGGGAGAGTTATGAGAAAAAAGCCGTACATTTCAAAAGCAAACCAAATTAAACGTTTAAATTTTGCAAAACAAATATTAATACCTCCAGAATTTTGGAACAATGTCATATTTAGCGATGAAACAAAGATCAACCTGTTTGGGTCCGACGGCAAGAAAATTGTGTGGCGACAACGAAATACCGAGCTAAATAAAGAAAATATAAGTTACGGTAAAGCATGGTGGTGGATCTGTCATGTTATGGGGTTGTATGGCAGCGAACGGAACGGGAAATTTGAGTTTATTGACCTATAATGACAAAGAGTTTATCTTACTATTTTAAAAACACATTTCGTCAATCAGCTGAAAAACTCAATGCACTGTTTACTTCTTTCAACACGATCATGACCCCAAACATTCGCATATTTAGTTAAACTGTGGTTGTTGTACAATGTTCCAAAATTACTAGACACACCTCCTCAGTACCGGATTTAAATCCAATAGAGCATTTGTGGTCAGAACTAAAAGCTCAAATAGGAAATTATCATGCTTCTAACAGAAATGACTTAAAAAGAAGAATCGCACAAGAGTGGCAGAATATATCAGCTGAAGTGACTTCAAAATGGTCATTCATGCCCGGCCTTACAGGCCGTTATTGACGCCAAAGGCGCTCCATAAAACTAATCCAAACGTTCCCTGTATAACAGTAGTGCGTGTTGCTCAATTTGTGTGTTATTTAGCTCATGATTTGTAAGTGTAACAATATTATGTTTCTTAATATTTTATTGTTGTTTTATTGTTAAATGTTATAAAAGTATGTATGTTAGATATATGTTTAAAATAGTTGATTTTTTCAATATTTAAAAATTAGTAGTAATAGGTGTCTGGCTAATGTATGCTGACAGTTGTAAACTAATCACTGCAAAAACAATGAGGTAATCTTGTCACGTTGTACGTGGTTAAGTTTACTGACAATTTCCTGGCGAATATTGTCAAGAGTGATTGTTTATTTTTTGTTAGTATTAAACAATACATACCTATAATAACTGTTTTAAGTATGTACATATGTTAAGCTGTGCTACCATTTTATAGACATTAGAAGTAGGTACACGGTAAATTTTCGTTTATTTTTTTGTTGGGCTATTTGAATTGTTGACTTCAAAAGAGAATGACGTTATGAAATGAGATGCAGTTAGGGTATTGATGCATTACCCCACACTTTCTTAAATTTACTTTTCTCTTTGTAAAAGAATAAATAGTATGAACATATTTAGGTGTGAGAGAAAATACTGGATCAAATAATTGTGTATAAATAAACTGAATAAGACACAAGAGACGTGTGCCTCATATTGATGAATGATTAGATTGTAGGTTTGATCTCTGTTTTGGCAATTATTATATATATTTGTTTATATATTATGTTTATATAACATAAACAAATGTTAGGTTGTATTTTAAGTCTACTGTTGCCGTTGTATCTAATTTTGTAAAATGTCCCATCTTTTATATGTTTTAAATTTTTTTCTCTATTTTGGGTCGGTACAATATTTTTGTACTGTGCGAACCATATTTAATCGAATAAAGTGTTTTCTAAAATAAATACTGCCGGTTGTAAATATTATGGAAGGTGCTACTAGTTATGCTTTTCATCGGTAGATAATTATACAGAATATTAAATCGTGCATAATTATGAACGAGATTATTATCTATTCAACACGTTTTTGTTATTTGATTTTTGTATTGAAGCGTGTTAGCCGGTTTAGCGGGATTTTACGTGTTAGTTTGAAAAGATTTAATAATTTTTTAAGTATTTAACAAAATATAAAAATACTTTTTTGAAAATTGATTTTTTTTTCAAACTGTTGCAATTTTTTTCCGATTTATTTTTGCGACTGAGAATCGGTATTTTCAAAAACGTATTTTTTTTTATCTCAGTCAATATAAGTGCAAAAAAATTATGAAATTTTTTTTTACTTATTTTATCATCAAATAATGTTTATTTGATTTTTCGAGCCACTAACTAGACGTCCACCCCTCTCCCCTCTCCAGATACACACACACACACATCTTCCGTTCGGGTAAATTTTACCCAGTGTAACTCCGGAGGGTTAAAATTAGGCAACACTTTTTTGCTACCGATTTCAAGGTATTAATTGTTCCTAGTTTTATTCGTTCTTCTGTTGTACTATTTCACAATAAATTTTACCTGAAATTCTCTGTCGTACCTACTATTGGGATACCTGTACTTATTTAAATACTTTTTATAAAACAACATTTTAGCGACTGGTAATCCATTAATCAAATTAGACATAACTTGTT
Organism: Aromia moschata; assembly: GCA_029963805.1. Lineage (NCBI taxonomy): Eukaryota > Metazoa > Arthropoda > Insecta > Coleoptera > Cerambycidae > Aromia > Aromia moschata. The sequence goes on along the minus strand of JAPWTK010000298.1, from coordinate 22,494 downwards.
TCCGGAATTAGAAAATGAGAAACCATTTTTTTGTTGTATGTGATTGATAAAAATCTCTACGGTTGAGGTACTTGTAGAGGATAGAACATGCGCAATGTGTTGTTCTATTTTCAAATCCATTGTTGCTTGTCAGACTAATAAATACTTGCTGTAAATGTTATGTGATGACGCATTTTGCAATTAGAAACGATGCATTTGTATTATTAAATAGGAAAATGTTGGGATAAATGTTAGTGTCAATTTCAACAGTGTTAGTTTGTCGATTGAAATTTGAAAAGATAAAGACGTCCTAAAAATGATGCTCATTTAACAAAAAACTGAAAATTAAAAACGGTTAATTACTGCGATGAGCGATTGTATATATTTGAATAATAATATTAATAACGTGAGCTAAATGCCAGTATACAAACCTGTATATCTGTTATGTAAAAACATGTATTATATAAGCGAGTAAGCATTAATTTTGGACGATTTGACCCATTTTGTGGTCTTGAGTTCCTTTGGCCCAAATACATAGTATGTAAGTACATTGTAGTATTATTTAAAAAATATTGTACACAGGATTTCAGTAAATAAACTGTATAATTTGCTATATTGGGTTCTAAAAACGATCCATGAGGTGATTAAAATAAATGTTCAATTATCTTTACAAGGTATTAATTCTCGATATTGGAATGACCATTACTTCAAGGTACACACAATATACCATGTTATGTTCTACGTTAGATAAAGCTTATTGAGAAGCCCTAACTTAACCTAACTTTTTTAAATAATGCATGTAACTTGGATATCATGGTTTGACTAATATTAATAATTTATTTTAACTCATATTTAACACTAAGTTTTCCTAATTTATTTCAATAAAGCAAGAAAATCTATTAACCACCACGTTAGTCGTGTACAAAAAATTCTTTAAGACGAGGGTATATTCAATCATGTAAAGGAAGTAACTAGTGCAAGACATCTAAAGAAAAAATAAAAGGCGGACAAATGAAGAGAATAGGCCCTTCTGACAGCTCTTTCCGGTTTTATACATTTGTTTATTTATTGGGTTTGTTATTTAACGTGTTGATGAGGGTAGGCACGTACGGGTACACATGAACTTTTGTTCAATCGCTTAAATAAATCAGTTACAATTAAAATCTTGTGCGTAATAAGATATACAGTGCGCGCCTAAAGTATGGAATAAATTCAGTAAATATGAAACAAAAAATTTTTGGAAAAAATCCTCGAACAGGTCGGTTTTGTTTAATAAAAACAAACATATTTGAGGGAACGTCTATTTTCAGATCATTTGTTTTTGAGTAATGACGTCATCAACTTATTTTTCAAATGGCAACCCCCCATTTTTTAAATTTAATTTGAGAGACAATTTCATTGTCGATTTAACGGTATAAAAATGTTGCCACCTTACATAACAAAATTTTTGAGTAAACGATAATTGAATGTTACAAAATGAAAAATATATTTTTCACAATAAATAAACGAAAATTTCTGAAAAAAACTGTACACAAATACCTAAAACATTGCAAAAAAGTAAGTTGCAAAGCAAAAAATTATCAGATTTAAGTTTTTTGACGTATCCATGGTTTTTACTCAGTTAATCAGATTTGTCATTAAATTGTGCGAAAAGTTAATGTAACGTGTTAGTATTTATAAAAATTCCAATTTTAATATGGAATAACTGTGACACAAAGAATTGAAATTTTGATTTTCATCGGATGTGGAAATAAGACCAGAACTCAGCAGGAGGTATGCAATTTATATAATGCAAAATAGCCAGATAACCCTATCACCCACTAACTATAACTATATCCACAGTTAGTAAGATTGAGTCCAAATTTAGAGAAACTGGTGATGATCTACCAAAATCAGGACGTCCAAAAATTACCCAAGATAAAAAGATTGACATTGTTTTAAGTACGTAAGAGAACCCTCAGAGTACTTCTACACTAGTTGGCTCAGAAAATGTAGTTAGTCAGACGACAGTTCTACGTATCCTGAGGAAAGAAAACTATCATCCCTACAAATTTCAGCTTGTGCAAGAACTCAACGAAGACGATCCCGACCGGCGACTGCAATTCTGTGAAACTATGATGAATCTTTGTCAAACAAATCCAAATTTACACCAGCAAATATGTACTTTTTTCCGATGAAGCCACGTTTTGTCTAAACGGCACAGTGAACCGTCAAAATTGCAGGTATTGGAGTTGGACGAATCCTCAGTGGATCATCGAAGCACATACTCAACATCCGCAGAAATTAAATGTATGGGCCGGAATAGTCGCAAACAGAATAATAGGGCCTTTCATCTTTGAAGAAACTCTCACAGGAGAAAGATATCTGGAGTTCTTGCAAAATGATCTAGTTCCAGCGCTTGCAGTAATTTTCCCAAACGAGAATGATCCTGACATTCCAGATAACACACTCTGGTGTTAGACGGAGCATCCCCGCATTATGCGCGCTCAGTTCGTGAATAGTTAGACGTTATCTTTCCTCAGAGGTTTGGCAGACGATAACATAAATGGATGATTCTGGGAAATAAAAAGAAATTCCTAAAATAGATTGTCATTTTGCGCAAGGGCTACCAAAATGTTAGTCCATTTGCTACGAGGTGTGTAAATTAAGTAATGAAACGTCTGGCAACGTAGCGCCCGATCTAGCACCACTGCGGAAACGGGACTTGGAAGGGCGGTAGGTTAACGTAATGCACCTTCAGTACAACTTTGAACTTGTTTGAGTCATTTGTTTTTTCTATGTGACTAATTTCGTAAACCGGTTTTTTTCTAGTGCGTTTTAAAAATGAGTGACTTTAATTTTGGGCAACGGTGTGTTATCAGGTTTTGCTGCAGACTTGGACACAGTTTAACAAGATACTTTTTGCAAAACTTCAACACGGAAGCGGAAGGCCTTCATCTTCAAGTACCGATGAAAAAGTCGATAGAATACGGGATCTTGTGCGTTCAGATCGTCGGTTGACGACAAGAATGATCGGGGAAGAGTTAAATTGAATTACACCACTGTCCATCAGATTTAGACTAACGAATTGGGGATGAGAAAAATATGCGCAAAAATGGTTCCAAAAAAATCTTTCGCAGGAACAAAAGGACTAAGGACAAAAAGGTATCTTGACTTTGAAATCGATTGAAAATGATCCCCATTTTATGGAACGTGTCATTGCTGGTGATGAGACCTGTGTGTTTGAGTACGACTCGGAAATCAAGCGCCAAAACATGAATGACACACTTCAAGCTCTCCAAGACTCAAAAAAGCAAGAATAAGCAAATCGAAGATCAAATGCATGCTGATTTGCTTTTTTGATAGCCAGGGAATTGTCCACAAAGGGTTTGTGCCTCCAGGACAAACAGTAAAGCAACACTTTTACAGAGAGATTCTCGAAAAGCTTCAAAAAGGGTCATGCGCGTGAGACCAAACATCAAGAACAATTGGATATTGCATCACTCAACGCGCCTTGTCACGCAGCCATTTCAGTAAACGAGTTTTTAGCCAGTAAAAAACATTCCTGTGGCTCCTCAGCCTCCTTTTTTCACCTTATTTGAGTCCTTGTGACTTTTTTCTCTTCCCGAGATTGAAAAATCACCACACAAGTCATTTTGCCAGCCTACAGCCATTCAAATGGCTGTAACCGACCAGCTGAATGCTATTCCAGTATACGAGTTCCAGCACTGCTATGTGGAATGGAAGAACCGTCTCCAGCGCTGTGTGGCTTCTCAAGTTATTTTCATTTTCAAGGAGACAATATTGGATTGTAATTCTATTGGAATAAAAAATAAATAAAAAAAAACCAGTCTTAATAATAATAATAATAATAAAGGTCTTTATTATCCATCTGTATAAATCAAAATACAATAAGCGAAATAACTAAATAAGTAATGGATAAGGGCGAGGTTCAGATTAGCCAACTAAGTTGACTACCTGTTCAACCACCTAACCCCCAAAAAAACCGCAGATGGCTAGATAGTACCAAAAAAGAATCAATTCGCCATTTCCTTTTCAATTCCTTCGCCATTTTCGTTTTTCATTACGGGAGTTGAACCCTCCCAAACAAATAAGTACGCTACTGCTGTATAATGTGCTTCATAAATTCATTAAAATATTACACGTTAATTTCTGTGTTATAAAAGTGTATATTTCTAGTGTGCACGTATCTTTAGCTGTATAACAACGGCACAAACTTGGAGGTGTATAAACTGTGGTTGGTATTGCGAACGATGTTACTCTATAATGCGATAAATGCGTTAATTACATAAGTATATGTACGTACTTGTATATGTATAACCGTGCTGAAAGATTTATGAAAGGTGGCACAACTAAATAAACTAATTTAGTTTTACTGCTGTTCCATATTGAGGTTGAAGTAGTCTTTCAACAGGATGAGGCATTTAAAACGGGTTATAAAAATCGATTTTTCTTGAAATAACTCGATTTTAATTTATGCCATTTTCCGGTGTCGCTACTGCCTTTCAACATTTTCTACGCATTATATTGGTGTACTTTTATCTGTGTTAGAAATTTTTGTAACGTATGTAAAGTCCTTCTAATTTTAATTGAAAATAATAAATACGCCTGGGGAACAAAAAAAGCGGTGCAACTTTATGATTCCATGAAGTGAAATGACATATATGCACGCCGCATATATCTTTTATAAATTCGAAAATTGTGAAATAATTGTTTTCATTCAAATCAATATATGAGATTAAAATTAGCCTGCATACAAAACTCTTAATATTTGTAATATAATTTGCTGTAAATAATGCTCATTTAGCCAGACAATCTCAAAAAATTGTCTGTGTTAATAAACCTAGCTGAAATACACGTCACTGGCCTCTTAAATAAGTTGAGTGCCTAAAGTCGTAAATCATTTTAACGACGTCGTAAAAATGTTATGGCACAGTGGACCGAAGAAGTATTAGCAATGTATTAAATGCAAAGTAGTCTAATAATCTCGTTGACCGGTGTTACCGCCAGTGGTTTTACTCTGTGCGGCCAGCCGCCTGAGCCGCTGTTGCCGGCTCTTCAAAATTTTCTTAAGTATAGTAATATACATAAAGTTGTTTGAATTTATAATTATTTTTTCCAGCAATTTTAAACGCTTTATTTTAATGCTAACTAATAAATTTATCTGTATTTTTTTTTAAATATTTCCAAACTAGCTTTCTAAGAACGTCACGAACTAACAGTTTACTGAAGTATGAAGTATACTTGTATAGTGAGCCTAGCAATTTTAGAAAATATATCTGACAACCTTGTTTTTTTTCTACCTATTTTCAATTTAAAATGGAAATAGAGTACTAGTATGTAACAAACAATGGTCGGGAGAAATGCAAGTACTGAAAGTGTTTTATTTAATAAAAAAAAACTGATACATCTATACTCTAAAGTCAAGTTATTTATTAGGTAAGTTCGACTTTGTCGAGTAGTTGGTAAAATACAATAATTATTGTAGAATGGTTCAAGATCACAGTATAACATCATTTTTTGATAATTGTTGATTCATTTTTGACTTCAAGCGAGAAAGGTTTCTCGTTCTCCGTCATCCGCTGCTAAAAGCCACAGATCAGGATTTCGGTCTGATTAGATCTCATCAGTAGGGTTCGGAGTGTTTGCTGTCACGCGTATAAAACTGCGTTAGACTATCCTCTCCCGCACCGGGATGGTTTACTACTATGCATACGCGGGTCCCCACACATGAGCATGAACGGTCAGTGGCGTAGGTATGTAGGGCCAAGAAATACACGCGTATATAATGTACAAGCCGCTTAAAAAATACGGTTTATACTTTCATTATCATAGAGTTTTATAGTACCGAGCCCTGCGTTGCCGCACACATTCCCGGACCCTACTCATCAGTGCGACACATTTGATGGCGAATGACCAAGAAGTTTGTTAGTTATATCCTGATCAGGCGAGCATACTGTGGCATTATGTATGACATCAAGTGAAGCCAAATTCCGGAGTTGTGACGTGTGGAAGGAAACACAAGCCCAGACTACTTAATATGGCATTTAGGAATATCAAAATATGACTATTTAGTTTATTTAAATCATCCAAAATATATATTTATTTTAGATAGATACAATATGTTAGATTATTCAACAGTGTTTAAATTAAATGTACTGTAACTTAACAATAATTCTTAATTTTATCGCTATTCAGTAGCAACGCGAGCAGGTCTACTCTGGAAATACGAAAGTATGGGTACGAATCAGAAGACTTGACAGCATAAGTATTTATTGAATTACAATTTTACTTGCTTAAAGAAAGAAATACTTCGTTTCATGTCACGTACACAGTAAGACTTCCTCTGAATTCATTGATTTTCCCCCTGAATTTTTTCAAGACTTCCTCTGAATTCCCGAAGACTTCCCCTGAATCCCTTCCTGGCCGGTGTACACCAGAATTCTTACGCGGTTTTCCTATCGAGTTTTATTTTTATAATCCGCCACTATGTATTTACTCATAATTTTTCGTTTTATAAAAAATAAATTTGATAAATAATAGATGATTGCACTCTAAGAACAACTGAAAATATGCCTACGAGTCCGAACTTCGCCGTGCTTCATCGGTTTGTCTGCATGGCTGGGTCTGGGGGCTTTACCTTTGTGGCATCGCCCTCTAAGCGAGAAATATTCCTCGTTTAAGCGGCACTCAAAAGTAACACTACCCAACTGTCACTCACTGATTTAAATGAAACATTGCACACTCATAGAATATTAAAAAATATTGAACCCCTCTTTTTTTTCTTCCGGAATATGCTTTTTAGGGGTGGAAACCACCCCTAAAAGGCCATAAAAGCAAGAATCGCCGTAAATGAAATTAAAAAATACCAAAATATGATACAACAGAAATTTTAATATGTTTATACGAGTTCATTACAACCCGTTATACGGGGGTGAAAATGCGTGAAAATCGCTAATAAACGAATTAAAAATTTATAAAAGTCCTATGTCACAACATAAAATTTAATGATTTTTCTGTGCAATCATGATCAGAAGGACATATTTACAAAGTTTTGTTGTCCGGAATCAACTACAACCCCTTCTACGGGGGTGAAAATATCTTAAAATCACCTTCTAGGGGTGGTTTCTACCCCTACAAAGCATATTCCGGAAGAAAAAAAAAACAGGGGTTCAATATTTTTAGTATTCTATGAGTGTGCAAAGTTTCATTTAAATCGGTGAGTGACAGTTGGGTAGTGTTACTTGTCAGACAATCAATAATATTGTCAATAATATTGATCGTAGGAGCATACTCATAGTAATGCATACTTTTTTTACCACTCTTATTTTAAAAATAAGAGTGGTAAAACTCCTCAACAAAGTCTGCGGGAAAACTGAGAATTGACACAAATATTGATCGTGTTGGGGCTTCTTCAATATGTTGATGAAATATTGCCAATAGAAATGGGAAAAGCAAAAACAAAACGGCGTGACAAGATATAGGGTGTCTCATTGAAGAAAATATAATTTTAGTGTAGTTCGAAATAAATTTAAAAGTCTGACTACACCAATAGATTCAACAGAAAAAAGTGATTTTTGAATCATGCATTTTGTTTCTTCATATTTGCTATAATAAATAAAATATCTGTAGTACCAAATCTGATTGCGCCATCCGTGGTATGTTGTCACAATTGTAACTAAAAATAAATAAAAAAAAAAAAAAAAATAATATCCCTTGTGATATCACTTAAGGTACGGCCTCATGCAGTCGCTAGACGCTCGTTTTCAGCGATAAATGAGGTCACGTGGTACGATTTTGAATTTTCCGCCATTTTAAGAATCGCAGCGACAAAGTTGGAAAAGTTCAACTTCTCCAACAAGTTGAACTTTGTCGCTGGGAAAGGAGCGATGAAATAAATCCGGGTCGAAACATCGATAATAAATCGATACATTCAATACATAACCACAGAATAGACATAACCTTTACAATACATACAACCACATACAATACAATAAGTGTACATTGTTATTCATGGAATAAATACATACATAAGTGTAATCAATGGATTTAGATGAGGTAAATATTTCTAACGATTTAATGACAATATTTAAGAGGATTCAGTAATTATAAAAACAAAAGCAATAAGAAATCTTTACTATATCTCAGCTTAATTTTAATGCGATGGAATTTTTGCAAAATGGTAACGTCACTTTTCTTGTAAACCATTTATAATCATGTAAAAATGAGTTTTTCTTTTTAAAGATAAAAGTGGTCTATACCTGTGGACTATGTGAAGTAATTGTCGACGAAATTATGGATCATCCGTGCATCGAAGGGTACGGGCATATTTATATCGATAACAACCACTACTTTTATCCGGTGTTAGGTAAGTAACAAAACAATTAAAATAATGCGAGACGGATAAAATGTATTTAAAAAAAATATTTGTTAAGATGATGGAAAAATCATAATTCGACGGTCTCAACTGTACGATCATATGGAAGGTGTGGTCGAAGATGAATTAGAGACAAATGAAAATATATGCCCTAACAAAAGTAAGTTTATGAGTAAAGAAATTGTTTATTCCATAAGACCAGTTAGACGCTAGCATCTATAGTTTTACTCCAGACTAGCTTGTATCTATAGTTACAGGTCAGTAGCTTCTCTAGTTTTTGAACGACAGCATTTTTAACAAGACAACTTTAGTGTTAACAACAATGCTCCGGCCCATCGTTCAGTCACTGCAATGGGAACAAACGAATTAAAGTTCGAATTGCATGAACATCCACCATATTCGCCAGCTCTAGTACCCAGTGACTACCACCTGTTCCCTCCGAAGATTTCACAGCAACGAGGAGGTCATTGATGCGGTAAACAGCTATTTTGAGGGCCTTGATAAATCGCACTACAGAAATGGTTTAATTCAATTAGAACACCGATATGACAAATGTATTAGCCTTTCTGGAGATCATGTTGAGAAATAAATAAATAAAAAATGTTTTTAATGTCGTTTTCATTGAGAGGCCCGGGACTTATCAGCCCACCCTCGTATTATATTGTTTTTTATTTCACTTGTAATTTAAGAATTCTCTCATTAATTATTATGAATTGATTTCGCACGATTTGGTATTTTCTGTTTACTTTTATTATTGCTATTTAAAGAGGTTAGGAATAGAGGGTCTGTACATATCGATATATCAACCTTCGATATTTATCGATTATATCACCTTTCGATATTTCTGTCGCACATTCTTACAACCAGCAGCCAGGTTGACGCTGCGACTTGTCGCTGCGATTCTTAAAATGGCGGAAAATTCAAAATCGTACCACGTGACCTCATTTATCGCTGAAAACGAGCGACTAGCGACTGCATGAGGCCGTACCTTTATGCTTTCCGAGATACCCTATAGAAGCATCTAAATTTCCCGTTAGTCTACAAAGCTTTCAGTGTTTCTCAGTGTTGAATATTCAGCGGTTGTACATCCTTAAGTTGTCTCCATTGTAACCGCTCATTAGTAACTAATGTATAATTCATTGCTTTCCAGGAACAAAAGCCGGGATATACCATACCAGGGACTCGTTCACCGCGAATCTACAACGTAAACCACTTCACCACCTGTGGCTTCGCGACCATACGGGCCCGCCGTCGCTATCGCTCCGATTAAAAACGCGTCGGACCGTTATCGAACCGACTCTGCTCAGTGTGTGATGTGCGACTGACGTTGGAAAATGTGCGAGGGCGACAGGAAGAAATCGAGGAGCAACGGCACGGACGCGAAGGACGTCGCCGAGCCCACGGAGCTGGACCCCTGCGTGGAGGACTCCAAGAAGGACGACCGGAAGCGCGACTTCTTCCGCCGGTGCCGGGACGACGCGTGCGAGCGCTCGGGCCTCTCCCGCAGGGGGTTGTACGTCGCGGGTGGCGTGGTGATACTCGCGCTCCTGCTGCTGGTCGTGGTGATCGCGCTGTCGGCCGCGTGGCCCAGGATACCGCACCGGTTCCAGTTTCCCGTTTGCGAGGACGCGGGATGCCTGAGGGCCGCCTCACAGGTACGTGAATTGGCTGAGTAGGTACTTTCCGAGTAATGCGAAGTTGCCACTAGGGCTCGGAATTTTGGACGATTAACCAATTTACGATTAAAACGTTTACGATTAACCGTTTAAGACCGTCACCGATTAAACGTTTTCCGATTAAACGTTTTTCTGACTAATACGTTTAAACGTTTATGAGACATTAAACGTTTATAATGCATTAAATGTTTAAACGCTTGTGGAACATTAAACGTTTTTTCGGATATTATACGTTTTTAAGCAAAATGTCTTTTCAAAATAAAAAATCGCAAACGGACTCAAACCCATCAACTTTCACCAACCAAGACATCATTAGAGATGGAAAAATTATGCGTTTTTGAATTTTTAATCGCTTTATCTCGTTTTAATCTCGAATTTTTTTCGATCGTTTGACCTCATTTTAGCGGCATTCTACTCCAAATTTGATGAACTAAAAGGTTGATGACTTCGAGACATTTTTTTGAATCAATGAACCATTTCATTGCATTTATTGAATGAAAGTAAAAAAAACACGTTTTTTTGTGGTTTTTTGAGGTTTTCATTAGTAAGACTTCATTTGCGGACCCATGTTTATAGGAACTTTATATAAAACCTATTTGTTTGGGGACACCAATAGTGATTTAATTTAAATAAATAATTTGAATGCCTTTAGTTTTACGTTTTTATTAAAAGTGGCGAATTTTGTTACCAAACGCCAAAAATCGTGAGATTTGTCCCTTTGTTCGTGCATTCGTGTAAAAAGGACCGAAATCGTGTAATCTGGCAACACAGTTTCCAAGATACCCTATAGAAGCATCTAAATTGCCCATTAGTCTACAAAGCTTTCAGTGTTTCTCGTTGATGTATGACACTTTTACCGTTTAAGACCGTCACCGATTAAACGTTTTCCGATTAAACGTTTTTCTGACTAATACGTTTAAACGTTTATGAGACATTAAACGTTTATAATGCATTAAACGTTTAAACGCTTGTGGAACATTAAACGTTTTTTCGGATATTATACGTTTTTAAGCAAAATGTCTTTTCAAAATAAAAATCGCAAACGGACTCAAACCCATCAACTTTCACCAACCAAGATATCATTAGAGATGGAAAATTATGCGTTTTTGAATTTTTAATCGCTTATAACTCGAAAACGGTTAGAGATAACTTAGCAACATGACCTATTTTTGGAACCGCCAGGAGCTGGCATTTCCAAAAATATTTCATGTTGCTAGGTTATCTCTAACCGTTTTCGAATTATAATCGATTAAAAATTCAAAAACGCATCTATCTCTAGATATCATTTTAACCCAGCGCTAAAAAAGCTCCCCGTTTGAAAGCCCCATTACATGTTTCCGAGTCTATTTTAATATAACCGAGGGTGCCATGCAACACGGCTTTGAACTCTTCGACCTTCTTTCACTAAAACGCTATTTTGACCAGGCGTTAGAAACTACCCTCTGGCATTCAATTTTGAACCAGCGCGAGGTACCACCACTAGTCTTTATTCGGTAAAGTCCGGAAATACGGAAAAGCCCGACCTAATATAAACATTTACGGCTCGTACTGACTGACCTGTGGTACTTCTAGTCAAACTAATGCCCTTATCACATTCCCGGCAAAAGTAAGAGTGCGACAAACCGACTTCAGTATAGTCATAAAAGATGTCTGCAGTATGCAGTCGTTTTTCATTTATTTCATAAAATTCAGTGTTTTTTCTGTTTGTTGCCTATCCACCCGACAAACGGTCAGTCAAATGCGCTCTGCTGCACCGCTCGCGACTTCAGTTCTCTCTCACTCTCTTCGAAACGTAAACAAAGCGACCGGCTACCATCGCGAACCCCGATAGCCTGGCCGCCCCGCCCGGTGCTCGGGCTCCGGTCCTCGGTGTAACTCCGTGCGGAGCTGCTGTTCGACACCTCTGGGCTGTACCACTATCAGTAATATCTTCAAATATGAATTGTTTCTTTCGACTGTTTAGACGCAATCAAAAACATCTTAAACAAAAATATCGCTAAAGGGGCCCGATATTCAGTCGTCAGCAAAATAGAGCTTGCCATATAATACGCACATTATTGACGAATAAAATATTTAAGAAAGGCACTTTTCCGAGTTTTTATGCAGCAAAACCTCAAAAAAACGTTCTGGAGGCAAAAGCGTTCCTTTAGATAGAAACATGAAAGGAGAAAATAAAAGAAAAGAAAAGAAAAGAAAAGGAAAAGACAAACTTTACGAGCAAAAATAAAAATAAAACAAAAGAAACGTTTGTGGACAATAAACGTTTACAAGGAAAAAAAAATTGCAAAATTTTTGTTTAAAAGCGTTTAAAAAATAATATGGTAAATATATCACTATATTATGCTACACAACACTAAACACAATCAATCACGTTAATCACAAACACACCATCTGCACTCCCGACCGCACTCTCGAGCGTACCCCGGAGTTTACCTCTGCATTATGCCAGGCTGGACTGCTCTCGATCTGGGCCAAGAAGTCTGAATTGGAAAGCGGTAATTCTAAAATAAATAATGTTAAACTAGGCAAAAACAACCTGACGTTAAGTGGTGTAATAACGGCTCAAGTGTTTTTGCGTTTCAAACCGCTTACCGTACGCAAATACCCAAAACTAGGGTATTCTCTAGGAGATACAGAAACAATCATGCATAAAATATGTTATAAGCATTGTTTTATGCTTATAGTAAATATTGTTTTTTTTTTACAGTTTGGTTGTCATTACATTACGTTTGTTTTTTTTGGAGGCCTATGACCAACATATATGCTTATGGAATAATAAAATAGCGGATGTAATTATTATATATAATAATATATAATAAAAATTATAAGGATGTAAATAGAAGAGATGAAGCTTGAAAGCAATTGTGGAACTCATAGCTGAGTCATATGCAAATTTTTTGATTCTGGTTTAAAAAAAGTCAAACTTATCTTATGTTATGGACTAAAATAAGCATTCTGATCTTCAGCCAATTGTCGAGGCAAACTTTGATACACCTAAAGTAGTTCTACTTGAAATCTCAGTTACGAACTTTTTAACAGAGCAGGACATTGATGCCTCGCAAAAACTAGTTGAAATCGGTGTATATCTACTACTGACCTAAAGACTAAAACTTGACATGCATTCCCTAACATTTCCCGCATACCTTTAAGACTTTAAATTCTTTCGGATTTCTTAGCTCATGTACATTAGACTTTTTATAATAGATCTTCCTTCGCGCTAGATTGATCCATGGTTTCCGTTGAATGTTTGAACGAAAATGTATAACATGCTAATACCTAAAGGTTTTGATTGAGACAATGTCAGGCGGTGGTCTTCAGAAGGTTAACTCGATTACTGTAGATACATATATAAAAAAGGCTGTCCCAAGGTCCTTCGAGTAGAAAAAAACGACTCACAACTTCAAACGATCATCTTTGACGTGTGGTGAATCGCCATGATGGCGATAAACTGAAACATCAACGCGTTTTGAGAGTACTTTTTCCGGGCTCCAGTAATTTTGAAATAGGAGATAAAGGAGTTGATGACCATCAGGCGTGTAAAGATCGACTTGGTCGAGTTACTGATTGAAGAGAGTATAGAGGCAACTATTTACTAATTGTTGGAGGCTTCCTGATGTGGTCAATTTAGTGTTGTTCGTCGCCTCCAAGGTCATATACTCCAGTAAGCAGTATCTCGTGATTATCTGCTGTTTTTTTCCTCCGCCCACTGCACAAGGAGTTTTGGGCAATCTGATGGCCGTGAATGAAAGCTGTGCTATCCTTCATATCCACGTCGAATTAATTTCCACATAGAGAAGACCCACTAGACAAGTACCACTAAGACTAGAAGACAAGAACCACTAAACTAGATCATCGAAGACACGCCAGCGGCACCTTAAACTCTAGGTTAGAACATTGTTCCTTTCCTTTCCTGTCCAAGTTTGGTGACATCAAATTGAATTCTTGGCCTTGCAACCACCAGAAGGTAATGAATTCTGGCTCGAAGGCAACGACCTGCCCAATCTCTTCTTACTTATTCGGTAGTGACAACCAGTTTTGTATAGGTGCGAATAGCTGAACATCAGCAGCGATCATTCGTAATTGAGTGGAATAATGAGTTAATTTTCAAGTTAAATCATTATTATAGAGAAAAACCGAATATTATGCGATGCGAAAGACTTGAATTTTAAAAACAAAAGGAAAAAATAAGACCCCGAAACAAATTCTCTACAAATTAAAAAGAAGATTAATTCTTTTAGGACGGAAAACAAAAAATCGCCCACTAAAATTGCTCTGGATAATCTACCAAACGCTGGCTGTTTGGTCTAAACGCCCCCGCAACCTCTTTGCGAACTATTTTGTCGACGACTTCAGAGAACGATACAGTGTAGTGTATCACATCGAAGTATTTCCCTGAGTCATACAGTATTTCCGCATTATGGAGTATTCCAGAGGATTCCCAATAGTCTGGTCAAAGTGTGGACGACCTGTCACCGGTTTTTTAGGTAGCCACGAAATGGTGTACTTGGCGCACCACGAATGTCTTATTGCGTGAGAATTACACGTCTAACAGGTCAGTGCACTTTGTGTTGGATAATCGTTGAATGTGTCTTTAAGGCACCCACTTAGATTCGTGATGACTGGACAGAACCGTACAACATTTATTAAGTTATGTTATAACGTGTTATAAGTAAGCGTTTAATAGAGATATTTTGAAGGGCTTAAAAAACAAGTACTGTGAGTGTGCATACTGCAACAAAACGTATTATTATGATGTTAGGTATTAGATAAATGTAGATGGTTATCTAAAAATTGTAAAGCAGAAAATATTACCTACCTTCACCTATTTATAAAATATATATCATTGTATACGGGGTACTCCAGAGGAGGGAAAATAAATAATAACTGTATCAACTACGGCTCGAAAAAGGTGTCAACTAGTATTCTACACATTTATGTCACTTCATTTAGAAGCACCCTGTATAACCTTTTGATATCGACATAACTTTAAAAGTTGCTTCGCTATTGGATACAAAATATTTTTTGTACTTGGCAAAATGTAAATTCAATAATTCGAGTTCTATGTATATTATATACATAACTATGTCTGCAAATACCTAAGTATATTGTAGTCAACTGTAATAACCCGTTTATTTGATATTTGTGAAATGCATAGAGTGTGGAAGATTTTGACGTAGTTAGGTAATAACATTGACATCTTGGACTGGTATCATCATTTAAAAAAAAGTATCGAACTGGACTTGTTCCGTTGTTTACTAAAAAGTTTTATTTATTCAACAGAAGCAACAGTTGAGGGTAACGGGAATCAGTTTCTTGAAGTCTTGAAAGCCAACAACTAGACACATTAACAACATAATCATAACATAGTATAAAACAAAGTCGCTTTCCGCTGTCTGTCCCTATGTATGCTTAGATCTTTAAAACTACGCAACGGATTTTGATGCGGTTTTTTTTTAATAGATAGAGTGATTCAAAAGGAAGGTTTATATGTATAATACATGCATAATATAGTAGAGAAACACTGATAATTTTAGAGGTTTCTAATGTGATGTCGTAAATAAACACATTTTTTTGCGCTTACATTGCAAACGCTGGCTGAACCCGACGAGATAGATCAAAATAATGTACTACAGTATTGTACACCTTAAAAAGGTCTACAAAAAAGTCCGCGATAGTATATGTCTATCTCTTGGGGATAACCCGCAATAATAATTTTTTATCCTTTACTTTTTTACGAGAAATATTGGCTTATTTACGAAGCGATTTTAAGCAATACAGCATTAATCCTTATCCAATTAGGTACCTTAAATACATTGTGCATTTAATATAGATCAATATGGCCCTTTACAGCATGTAATTTAAATTAATATTTTCGAAGATATTACAGATTTAAAATACAGGGACATAGCGGTTGCGGCTGTACAGGCCGGCGACGCGTGCCTATAAATGGCGCGTCGAAGGCCTGCGTTTTTTTTTAATAAGAGGAAGGTTTATATGTATAATACATGCATAATATAGTAGAGAAACAATGATAATTTTAATTCCCGTATGAGATGGATTTTCCTAGGTGCGATATTTTTAAAGATTAGCTTCACAGAAATACAGTATTACACACTGTACATACTGAATATTGAAATACGTACTTGTATGTAATTTCGAGGTCCATCTACATTGAATTGAATTGAGTTAATACAAACAAGTTCGAAGCTAGTAGGTTTTATATTTAATTTACAATACATACATTTATGACATTATCATTTATTTACATAACATATTTTTTTAGTAACAGTACAAATTACATTACTGTACCAGATTAAAGTACCTACATTTGTATATGTGTGTTCTATTAAGTGTCTATTTCTGCATATTTTTGTTCATTTATATTGTTCCAAAAATATGGAAGTTCATTATAATTATTCGTTTCTACTATATTTCACCCTAATATTGTTTATTTTAAATGAATACGTACGTTCATTTCTCTAAAATTATATGACAGCACTTAGTCCTCATTTTTTTTTATTCTAGAGTTGTAAGGTTCTGATACTTTAAGTACCCACCTATTAATTTGAAATTTGTTACAAATTGGTGCACAGAGTGTCCCATTGTTAATGGGCCATAGCGAAACTGCAAATTTTTTGAGTAAAAACTTACTTTGGTCCAAAAGTTCGACTTATAGACCGTTGATAACTTCTTTAAAAAAAAAACAAAACATAAACGTGGGCAGCGGACGATTCTGTCACTGTCACATCGTTAATGGGATATTAATTGTAAATCTTATAATAATGATTCAAATCGGTTGTTACCCTGAACACTTTAAACGCTAATATCTTTAAAACGATCAGTCGGAGCAACAGGACATACCTTTTCTGTCAATAAATGATGGAGAAATATATAGGTATTTTTAATAAAAACATAAATGCTCAGATAAAGATTCAGAATAGACACAAAAAAACTTACACTATTTTTTATATATTCAGAATGCCGCAGAGAAGACCCTGTACAACTTACATCAAAACGATTCACAAATTAAAATTCTTCTCTTCAAGAAACCCCACCAAATCACCAAATTTTGGAAAAAAAATGATTTTTAAAGAAGTAGTTTACGGAAATCAAAAATAAAATTATAATTTTGACACCCTGTATCTTGGTTACGAATCACTTTTAGACTAAGGTAAGTTTGATAAAATCGTAATATTTGTACTCAAAGAATTTGCAGTCTCACTGTGGCCCCTTAATAATGGGACACCCTGTATTCTACCATATACATGTAGATTCTGTATCTAATTATATTAATTTATACCCAAATGTTTGGTTTGTTTAAATATATTTTCTTTTGACTCAAAATCTTATTTAGGTAGATATAATTCTTTGCGCGAGGGGGAGTTGGTTTATCTTAAAGTGAAGTAAAATCTTCATCTGAAGTATGGTTTTTGAGTAATCGAGGGTAGCAATATCAAATACCGAAATTCTGAGGTGTTACTCCAATTTTAAGAATTCAATCTAGCAAAATAAAAAAAACGTGGGAGTAGTTATTGATTTCTTGGTAGGCACTATTTTTAATTCTGAATCTTCAATATCATTTTGTTTTATTTCTAATAGGTAATATATTGCTTTCATTTTATCATGCACATTCATAATCTCTACATGAAATACGGATATTAAATAATACTGGGGGTATTAGGGTGATGCAAAAAAAACAGTTTTTCTCCAAATTGATCATTTCACCCTAAAATACAGAAGTTTAGACGCATACAAGACGATTGAGTCATAAAATACAAAAATAAATAAATTTTTAGAGGTCGCAACCAGCGATTTAAGATTTTGTGCGTGAAAATTTCTGTAAATCAAGTTGAAATTCAAAGGTTAATAACTTTATCCCAGAAAGTTATTAATCTTACGCCCAAGGTGGTACTTGTCAACAAGGTCATGGCAATGTCGAATGAAGGTCAAATTTTCGAAAATTGGTAAATAACGAGGGCTAGCTCGGGATAGATATGAAACAGTAAAATTTTTCGGTTTAAAATTTCTCGCTTTTTTCAAATCCCGGGTCAAAAATAATTGTTTCCATTTGAAAATGTTGTTTTGACCTTCAAATAACCCTCAAGGTCAAAGTCGAGGTCAAATTTAAGGTTTCGGTCGTACGTCCCCCTCCTTGCCCAACAACTTTTATGTACAACTTTTTTTATTTTTTCGCTTACCGACCGAGCTATTTCCTATTAAAGGTTAAAATGGTCCACCCTATAATTATATTATATTTTTAAATATTTTCTATCATCGACTAATTTACGATATTTTATACTTTATTAATAGTTTTTTGAACATTTTATTGGAAGTTGAATAATGTATAACATGTATGTAATAACAACTTTCGAGAAAATTCCTTATAAAAAAATGAGTTTTTTAATCATACTTTTCAATATACATAAGTGCCCACGTCTTACGCTTTTTAGAATCTTTGGGGGTTCTGTAGGAATAATATTTCATTCATAACAATTGACTACTCTGATTTAATTGTTATAAACAATTATTTTTTTAATAAACAATAATTAAAGTAAACAATTAAAAATTAAAATTTTGATATTGGACTCGATTTTTATAATATATATGATCCAAGAAAGGTTTGTACCAAATATCATGATTTTACGTGCAAAATTCTAAAAGTTATTAACCTTTGAATTTCAATTTGATTTACAGAAATTTTCACGCACAAAATCTTAAATTGCTGGTAGCGACCTCTAAAAATTTATTTATTTTTGTATTTTATGACTCAATCGTCTTGTATGCGTCTAAACTTCAGTATTTTAGGGTGGAATGATCAATTTGGAAAAAAAGTGTTTTTTTTTGCGTCACCCTACTGGGTATAAAACGTAACACAAAAATGTAGGTATATGCTGGTATTTACATTTACCCACCCACTGTGCCCAACATGTGTACCTCGTATGGAACGTATTAACGACAAAATAATTATCGTCTTTATTTCCAAAGAATATTATCGTTGGCAGCAAGTATCAGAACGGCATAAAAATAGTACGTTACAGTGTCATTATTAGGTTACCGTCTACGCAAACTTTAGTTGTAGCACCATATGAGGAAATACGATATATTTTTATTGTCTTCAGGTTTACGGCATTTTTAAGTACCCGTACCATACTAAAGTGTATTTTGAATCGGAAAATGAAGCCATAAAACCGACTTAATTCTCTTTATTTTTAGTGTTCGTCGGTAGTTCCTTAAGGCGGTTACACACGCAACTGCAAGCTTGACAAGCATGCAGGATCAATTTTTTTGCACAAACATGCACAATTTACCTTCGCCACCGCACGTACAAATATGCTTTTAAACAAGCGGCAGTTTTGTGTGCGGAATATGTCGAGCTTGGACGACGCTTTGACGGCGTTTTTTCTTGTACACAAAAGAAAAATGGTAAAAAAGAAATGTGATGTGTGGTTTTACATCATTAGACATATGTTAATTGCGAACGTTTACAAGTAGAAGTTAATTACGTGAGATCTCACTCAAAACTAGCTTATTAAAGCTTACATGTCTAGACCGCTGCGTTTTGCAATAGGGTGACTTGTGGGCCAGCGGCATCTTTAAGCAGCTTGCTACAACTATGATTGTTGGAAATTCTCTAGACGCTTGTACGTTTGCACAAAAATGTTGATACGAATGTTGTCAGTTTGCGACGTGTTAACCTTTGGTATACACACTTTCAGCTATACTTTTAGAATATTCGTGCTTCTAAAGATAAAATCCTCATAATTCTTAGTTTTCTTTTTATTTTATAAATATTCAGCCTACTTAATTAAAAGAATCGAATACTATATTTTCATTATTTTTCAAACAGACATACATACATGTAGTAAAGGTGCAGGTTAATTTAAAAAAAAAAAAAATAATTTTTTTTTTAAAAAAACAAGTTGTGTAAATGAAGTAATGGACTGTTTTTTTTTGTTCCTATAGAATTATAATTCAGTATTGTCTCCTTCAAAATAACTTCCTTGGGAAGCCGCACAGCGCTGGAGACTGTTCTTCCATTCCTTACAGCAGTGCTGGAACTCATATAATGTTTGAATGTTTTCTATGGTCCCAAAATGGCCCTTGAAGTGATTTTTCATTCTCGGGAAGAGAAAGAAGTCACAAGGACTCAATTCAGGAAAATAAGGAGGTTGAGGAGCCACAGGAATGTTTTTAATGGCTAAAACTCGTTTACTGAAATGGCTGTGTGATAAGGCGCATTGTCGTGATGCAACATCCAGTTGTACTTGATGTTTGGTCTCACACGCATGACCCTTTTTTGAAGTTTTCAAGAACCTCTCTGTAAAAGTGTTGACTTACTGTTTGGCCTGGAACCACTAACTCTTGTAGACAATTCCTATCAAAAAAGTAAATCCGCATGCATTTGATCTTCATATTCGACTTGCTCATTCTTGCTTTTTGGGTCTTGGAGAGCTTGAAGTGTGCCATTCCATGCTTTGGCGCTTGGTTTCCGGATGGTACTCAAACATCCAAGTCTTATCACCAGTAACGACACGTTCCATAAAATGGGGACCATTTTTAATCGATTCCAAAAAAGTCACAGACACCTTTCTCTCCTGATGTCCTTTTGTTCCTGCGAAAGGTTTTTTGGAACCATTTTTACGCAGATTTTTCTCATCCCCAATGTCTTAGTCAAAATATGATGAACAGTGGTGTGATTCAAATTTAACTCTTCTCCGATCATTCTTGTCGTCAACTATTCTATCGACATTCATATTCTATCTACATTTTGATCGGTTCTTGAAGATGAAGGCCTTCCGCTGCGTGGTTCATCTTCAGTCGGCTCTCTTCCTTCTGAAAATGCCTGAAAACCATTTACATAATTATACATAAACAAACCAGTTACACTTGAAGCTCTTTCAGAAACAATCACCCGAGAAATTCGAAGGGTTCCACGTGAAATGCTTCAAAGGAGTATGTACAATTTCTCGCGCACCACCCAACTGACGTAATTTTTCGTACCTAATTACTTTTTTCTAATTTCCCACTATGCATTCATGGCAACATTTCAATTATCTATTGAAAAAATAAAACTTCAATTTTGAAAAATAAGGGTGTGACAGACCGGTGTGAAAACAGCCACGGTCGTCCATCCACAGATTTAATAATAAAATTATCTCACAATTTTATCATTCCAAAAAATTATTTTCCACGACGGTGTGCTATTTTATGACATTTAGTAATGCTGGCAATTACACACAAAAAATGGGAGGGTGGAAACTACCCTTACAATTTTAAAATCCACATCTTATACAAATGCAGATGTCGATTAAATTTTTTCACGCAAATTGCTTAATTATGAAAACCCGAACGAAAATAAAGTTGTAAAACCCGCCCACCCATTAAAATCATTTCCCGTGCCGTAATCAGGGTGCATCAACCCCTAGAAGTAATAAAATTACTCCAGCCACATTTGAAGATGTCGGGTAAATTTTTCACGTAAATGGCTTTATTTTACAGTTAGCTAACCAGCCCATTGGCTGAAATCATTTCCCGGGTCGTAATAAGGGTGCATCAACCCCTAGAAGTATTGAAATTACCCAGCCTCATCTGAAGATGTCGGGTAAATTTTTTCACGTCAATGGCTTTATTTTACAGTTAACGAACCGGCTGGAGAGGTTTAACTTGCTTCCCGCCGTAATAAGGTATATCAACTCCCTAGTAGTTTTTAATAAATTTATCTTAAGCTTTTAAAGATGCGGTTACATTTTTCCGTAAAATGGCTTTATATTAGCAATTATTAACCAGTCTATAAGACTGAAAATCGTTTCTTGAGGTGTGAATAAAGGGCATCAACTTTTAGACGTATTAAACATCCATCGCATTTGAAGATGCTCGCGTAAATTTTTTTTAGTGCAAGTGGCTTTATTTATAGTTAGCTAACCAGCTGTAACAAATCGCTCCCGCTACAATAAGGGTGACCAACCCTAGTAAAGTGTTAAAAATTATCTGTAGCCTCACCCAGTATATCAGTAAATTTTTTCACGTAAATGGATTAATTTTACAGTTTTATCTAACTGTTCGTGTACTGAAATCATTTCCCGGGCCGTATTGGGGCACAACTTGTGAAGTGCATAAACCCGCTTATTTATCAGACTTGCTGGATTTTTTTCATTAGGAAGGTTTTTGATGGAACAGCTTTTTCTAAAAGATCTAAATTCGTCATCTAAGTGATTTGAACAAATTCTGTCCTATTCACATTGAATGTAATCTCGCGTTTGTTTATACAGAGTTTTCCATTTTTGTTTTTGATTTTCGACTTTTTGGGAAAGCTTAAAAACTTGAAATTGTTTTTAGAACGATTGTTCGTAATTATAACCGTATATAGCACAATCATTTGGCAAATTTTTTGCTGTCAAAAAAATAAAAATTATTAGAAACAACTTGCTCAAGATGCCTTCAGAACAAAACTCCGGATGACAA